>JAWNNR010000351.1:0-355276 GCA_035044725.1 Scaptomyza caliginosa
TATTTATTAAAAGGAAAACTTTATATATCGAAAATCAATCAACTTTGTCAGTTCAATCAAGCCAAACACAAAAAAAAAAAAGGAGAAAAAACTATAATAACAGCATTCTCAAAAATGGCGGCAACAAACTCATATATTACACACACACGCACACTCACACACACTGTGCATAATGCGTGCTTATCAGCGTAAAATCAAACGCAAAACAACAACAAACTCATATTTTATGCTGCACAATACAAAATCAGAAAAAAGCTTAGCGTAAATTATGCAGACATATATATATGTAGATATGTATAGGTAGAGAGTATAGGAGTGAAACATACACACGAACACAATGACAATAACAAATCTTACTTTATCAATGATCGCCATATCATTGCTGAAACGATTCACAATACGCCCGAGCGGCGTCACTTGAAAAAAATGCAAAGTTTTATGCAAAATCGTTTGCAAAAGTTTATCGTGCAAATTACGGCGCGCATTACAGCCGGCCCATTGTCCGGCCGGTGTTGATATCATTGCCATTATAATGCAAACACACGAAATTGTTGCATACATGCGAAAATAGTACGTGACTTCGTCGCTATCCATATCCATGGCCATATCCATGTCTGTATGCTTGTCGTTATGTTCCACTTTCAGTGCGACATGATGGTCGCTCCAATGTTGCAGCCAAACGTCCGTGTAGACACGCAAACATTGCCAAATTAGTGCGGTAATAAAAAAGACAATGATTATGGGCAGTCCGGAGGCGCGCATGTACAACACATATATGTGATGCGATATTTGGCCATATTTGCGTTCAACATCCGTTGTCGTTGACACTGCACCTGACCTATGCCGATCGGGCCTTTGCTCTAGTTGCTGCTGTTGACCCTCCTGTTGCAGCGTTGTCACGTCTGACACGTCGACAATGTCATCCATGTTCTCATTGTTTTTATTGGACTTATTGTTGCTGCTGCGACCATTTGTTGGCAATGCATTGAAGTCAATTTTAACATCTGCAAGGCAAAAAGGAATAATGTCTTAAATGTGTGATTCGATAAGTGCTGGAATTAATCAAATTCAACATTGACTTCACGACTTCTAACTTTTTAAGTGAACACACATAATAGAGGAAAGTATTCACAATAGAATATGCTTTAACTTACCCATTAAAACATATAACAATAAACCAAACAAGAGAAAAAAATAGTGTGAGTGATAAAATATTTGTGTTATTTGTTGCATCGATTGAGTGGACAAAAGCTGTGGCCCCAAATTGCGTTTCACTCCACCTGTCAGGCTATCATAGCGCATCCTTGCTGATGTTTGTTTCAATAAAATTTCAATTTAATATGCAAACACATACACATACATACAAACACATACGCTTTCTGACCCATTCTACGTTGCCATGCAAGCGAGAGAGAGAGAGTGAAAAAAATACGGGTTTTTATTATTCAGTGCTATCTGTATTTATTCTATATTGTTTTTTTGTTTTCATTTTGTGGATCTGCATTTCAACTCTTTTGCAATATGCAACATGTTTGCAATCAAACCAATCCCAACACACGTCGTAGCCAGTGTTGAGCATATATAGCAGGAATACTAATTGCTTGCAGTTAAAGCAAGAAAACTGCATGAATTCTTAAAATATATTGAATCCATAAGAAACAAATTACAAGAAAATAACATTTTAATAAAGTTATGAGAGCAAACTAACATTGAAATTAATTTTGAAACAAAATGCTCTTAAATCCGTTTCAAGTACTCGAGTGCAAACAATTTTCGTTGCAATTTTCAAAAAGGGTCGCAATCCCGAACGATGTCTGTGACACATCGAGCATCTGATTAAATTGAAAGTTTGGCACTGCAGGCCCACAAACTCGGCAAGTTGTCAGCCAAATATTGACAGCGAGTAGATAGATCAATGCATTAAGTTAGCCAAAACTTTTACGCCCTGTCAAACAACTTTCGTGAGACGCCCGCAACTCGAAACGCAACCAGTCTCTTTGACTCACCGCTGGGAGTAGCAAAAGTTTTAAAATCAAACTTGATTTAAGTTGTGACATAGAACTGGTTGAGTTCTTGCGAATCGTTCTCTACGATATCTTTATAAATAAGGCAATATTTTGTATGCAACATCTTCGCTATCGTATTTATTGTGCAGTTTGGCTGTCGTCGCACCAAATAAATGCTACTTAATCAATATTCATTACAAGACTAACTGCAGAAGAAAAAGAGTATGCAAAAGTTTTTACATTCAGCAAATATTGTAAACTCTATTGCACATTGCTCAACGTTTATGGATAGTCTCAAAGAAATGTTTTGCATTCAAGATGCATTTTAATTACCCAAGCTGTCAGTTTGTTTACAGTGTTTATTTTTTCCCTTTAGTTTTTACGCTTAGTAAAAAACAAAGTTAATTGTCTTAAAAGGGTTGCAAATGGCAATAGACAAAAGAAGTCTTTGAAGTCTTTTCTATGCAAACAATAACAGGCCCATTAAGCGTTTAACGACTTGACCTTGACAATAATTTACTTTAGTTAAACGTTAAGAATTGAAATGAAATTCAATAAGCTGCATGAATGTGTGTGCAATAATTCAAGCCGCCCAGGCAAGCCAATATTTAATAACAACAAAGGCGTACAACTGTTTGCAACAGTCGAAAGTTATTTAAAGAGAAAATCACGTATGCGCACTGTCTGCCATCGATTAAGTTGACCCATATGGCGCAAAGCAACTTTCAATGCATACAAATGCTGCCGAAGCAAGGACTAACTTCAGCCAGTTGGCAACTAAGCAACTAGGCAACTAGCAGTCTAGTGTAGTAGTAGTTACAACATGCCAGATGCATAACTTACGCTTCACTGGTGTCTCCACAACGGCAGCGGGAGCGGAAAACGTAGACGTTGTCGAAGTAGTAGCTTCAACTTGCATCTCTGCTTTCAATTCCAAGTCTGCAGTTGTTTGTAAATTTGTCGTTGGCTGCGGATTGGATATGTCAACGACAGGCGATGAAGGCACTGAACTAAGCTCAACTGTTGGCAATAGAGCTGCGGCACTGGACTCCTCCGAGATGCTCCTACAAAAAATGTATAACAAAATAAATCCAACAAATTAAGTACATCTTAAAGTTTCATGTTAAAATTACCTTATTGAATTGGCCGCGCTGAGCGGACGATGATGTAGCTTTGGTTGGTTGGAACGCCGCATGGACATGCGGCGCAGAAACTGCTGAAAACTGCCTCGACTAGTTGGCACGGCTTCAGCAGAAGCTGGCAGTGCCACGCCCACATCTCCAGCTGCCTCCATAGCTGGTGGCGAAGACGCATTTCGTGTCACAGGCTGATGCAGTTTCTGTGGTGGATGCCAAGACTGGGCACGCTCTGGCGGTGGTGTTTCCCTGCCGCCCGTTATCGAATCTCCACCATCCACACTGCTCTCCGCATAGCTGCTACAACTGGCGGTCAAGACGCTGCGCCGCGACAGATCTCCACTATTGGTGCTCGAGGTAGATGTGGCTGTTGCTGTGCTCAAGCCGCTGAGACGATGCCACGAGTTTCTCGATCTGGTGCTGCTGCCACGACGTTGCAAGGTATTGCGTCGACGTGGTCGCATTATCACATCATCCCCCTGGCACTCATCAATGGGCAGCGGCACATCGTAGATCAAATGGCGAGAGCCATAGACGCTGGAACGTTTGCGCTGCAAATGAAAGCTGCCCGTCGACTGAAGACCACAACTAATTCCGCTGGCCATTGAGAGGGACTAGGGGAAGGAAGAGGATAGTCAATAAAATGATTTCAAAAATAATTTTCATTGCCAACAAAATAATTATATTTGGCAAATTGCGTAGCATATGAATTTTTGGTTTTAAAGCAATTACAATTTGAACCATTCTGTGTTTCATCACATAATTATTATGAAATTAATATTTATAATATCCTAATAATAATTGGTTTTGTCGCGCTTTTTAATGTTAATGCTCACCCAAAACTAATGCACATAATTGTGGCTTTTGGTAATAGCATATTATTTTATATTTTTAGTCACTTTATTTTAATACCTCGCCAATTTCAATCAATGTTGGTTTTCGATTACAAAGTTTACTAACCGCAGGCAGATCATCGTCCTCATCATGCTCCTCGACAGGATTATTAAGTGCATTGTTAAATGACGCCGAGACGCTGCAATCACCGCAACCAGAATCCAGCTCCGAGCCGCTGCAACCACCTGCTTCCGAGTTAATCGATATGGAACGCTGCAAGCCCAGTTTGCTTACGTTCTTGAACAGTTTCCAGCGTTCGCGAGCCGTACGCTCAGCGGAACTGCAAACAGGATGATGAAAGATAAAAAACCAATATTGACTATATGAATTAACAGACCTGCGAACAGTTGTGCAAATAATTAATATTATTATATTCTCAGGGGGGGGGGGGGGGTCCATTTGCCTACCATGTTGAGTTTAATTATGAAAAGTGTTAAAAGCAAAGGGCCAAAGAAATTATAGTAAAAACGAATACTAATTAGCTTTCGTTACTCTCACACGTTTTTGTCACTTAAGTTAACGTTTATTATCGATTTGTAGTTTAAAAACACAAGTCTAAGAGAAAACACTCAGGAGAGGAGCCTCAGTGTTTTTATGCAACTTCTTTTCTAACGCAGTGGAACTTTTAAAGCAGTTGCTTTGACCTAAATGAACTTTAATGGCAATCGAAGCAGACGAAAAAAAGCGTGGCACAAATAGACAAAAGATTTGTCTTGACGTATACGTAAAGCATGGCAAGGCTTCTTTCACTTCGCTCTGTCTTACAAAAGGATAAGCCAACGACAACGCTAGCCCTTCGTCACTTTCCTTCATATTCTAATCTAAGCCTTTGGCAAAAAGAAAACACAAATACACAAAGTTTTCTCTATGTTTGGTTTGCTGTCGTACTCACTTTTGTTGTTGGTCCTTTGCATTGGCATTTGCCTTAGCAATTATTGAGTTCCATTTGGCGATTATATGCGGCTGCTTTAGCTCAATGTCCTTATAACTGCCACAAGCTTGCAGGCGGCCATCTTTCATCACAATTAACTGAAAGGTCGCCGAAACGAAACGAAAAGGAAAACGGAAGTGAACAAAAAAAAATTCATTTATTAAATGATTGGCCAGAATATACTCATTTAACAAACGTATGTGAATAAAAACGATTTAATTCATATGGTATACTTGAAAAGTTTTCAAAATTACTTTACATGTTTTATGTATTAATGATTTTTCTGCAAAAAGGGTTCAAAAACGCTTAAGCATCAAGCGTTTAAGTAAAAAAGTGTTTAAAGGGTATGGCCAAGAGGAAAAAGTCAAAACAAGTTAAGAAAAAAAAGAGGTGCAGCACAAAAGGCAATAAATTCAATTTCGAAATTTAAATTTGAAATTTTTTTTTACTGCCGTTGTTGTATTATTTTTTCTTTCTTATGCGCCGTCGTTGCAGTAGTTGCTGCTGCTCAAATAATTGTGAAAATGTGTGCGTGCAGGGAAGGGAAAAAAGAGAGAGAGAGAGACGTGGAGTGAGAGCCAGTAGACCGGCAACAAATGGTCTTTCCAGGCAATTGCATTTATGGCCAAAAGGCGATAAATGGCCCCGGCAAAGTAACAAACGGATGCTAGTAAAAAGCACAGGACACAGCACAGGCGAAGGAATAAAGGAAAAAAAAAAGCAAGCACAGCCCAATTCGAATCCCAACGCAACTTCACTGAAAATCGGACAGTTTGTCAGAGCTGAGATATTTGAATATGAAATGCTGTCTGGCCTAAAGGCATGCGGCTCTCATACTCAGTTTTCGACAGGGCCACTTACATAATCCGCCTCCTTGATCAACTGTAATTGCTGTGTCACCAGAATGATGCTGCGGTTCGACTTCAAAAGCATTTGACGCACACATTGCTCGAAGACATGGCTGCCTACCTCATTGTCCAGCGATGACAGCGGATCGTCCTAGATAACGAATCAACAAAAATTTTACACTTTAATATTACAGATGACAAGACATTGTGTCAATATAACAAGGATAGTATTTACTTTTCATCAGTAAGTAACTAACAAACTAATTGTGTTAAAGTTTGTTTTAATAGCTTGACTTTTGTGAATGTAAAGTTGTTTTAAAGCTATGAGCGTTCAAAACAACTTCAGATCTTCGAGCATAAATATTTAACGAACGCATAGCGTTATAAAAAAAATGAACTTACTTTTTATATAGGGGTTTTATATTATACATGCTAGAGCAATTTTGCAGATTAGAAATCAATTGTTTTAGTTTATGGCACATATTATAGGAAAAGTTTTTATTTTCCATATACTTTATGGCAAGCATCACAACGCGACCATAAAACTTGTTTACCCAACGACACAATGTGTCGAGCGTCGAATTTAACGATCAGTTGCACTCGCATAAAGTGCACTGAGCCGTCGGATTGGCTTGCAGTTGAACAGACGCAGGAAGGCAGCACAGCTTTCTTGTCTCTTGGCCTTGTCCTTGGCCTTAATTTACTTACCATGATGACGACGTTGGCTGATGAATAAATTGCTCGCGCCATGGCAATCCGCTGCCTCTGTCCGCCTGACAGATTGATGCCCCGCTCACCGATTATTGTAAAATCACCCGTTGGCATCAGCTCAATATCGGGTCTTAGGGCGCACGCATCGAGCACAAAATCATAGCGTTTGGGACGAAAGGATTCGCCAAATAATATATTCTCTCGTATGGTGTCATTGAGCAGCCATGGACACTGTGGCACATACGAAATGGTGCAGTTTCTGTGGATGTTAAAAATGTGAAGTTTTTGATTCAATTAATTAACTAGTTCCATAACACACATTATGCTGAACATGAACTAGTTCATGTCTTAACTAAATTGATTTACATAGAAGAAGTTTTTCAGTTTGCTTTGCTAAGCTGCACTTCCATCTAAATAGCTCTTAAGCTGCAAACTTTGATCGTTAATCATACCACACACACACACACATACACACACACACACTTAGACAGACAACACATGCTTATGTTAGCTTTTGCTTCTACATGACATCGCTAATTATGGCAAATGCGAGTGACTTCAATTAATTAGCTGCAATTTAGTTAAGCGGCTTATATGATAACTTTCACCGCGTTTTGGTCGACAAGCACACACACACACATACTCACGGCATAATTAAGAGCCTTGCAGTGAAATGAAGATATCATGATTGGTTCTTCATTGCGACCACAATAGTGGTTAGCCTCAATCATGTGACCAATGCCACTGTGTGACATTTCAAATTATTGCAAACATATTGCTACGCATATCTGTGCGTATTATTATATCTGTTATACGCGATAAAGACTTAAGTTATTATGTTACTGGAGAGTCAGGAAGAACAATAAGATTGAAAAGATTAAGCATCGGCCAAATACTTTCAAGTGAATGAGTCTGACTTAAGAAAACTTTACTTGCAGACGCTAAATGCTGCACGTAACTCGCATTAAGTATGCGCCCTGTTAACCCGCTTAAGCCAACTACACACACGCACACACTCCCCATTAAATCACACTTTGCACCTCATATCAAGCGGGTTGGCTCAAATGCAGTCTGCTTAGACATTACCCCCTTAAATTGCATTTGTGGCAAGTTCGTGTATTGTGTGGTATCGTGTGTGTGGTTTTTGTGGCAGCTGAAAATCACAAAACTGCTCACACTTAACAATCGTTAAGTTCACGCGAGTCCTGCAATTCATACCACTATATATATGCAACATACATATACTACATGTGCACTTGTACAATAAATTTCCAAACCAAAAAGAGCAACAAGAAACAGAAGAGAGAGGAGGGCGAGAAAGAGAGACACACACAGCTGAACAGCACAGACATTTATTACAGTAATTGAAATTATTGCACATTTTGCGTTTGCCAAGGCAAAATGGATAGCAAGCCGAGGAGCAAGAAGTAAGGCAAAATCCTGCCAAAGATGTGGCACTCCTTTTTTGTTGTTCTTCTTTTTTTTTTTTTATATTGCAGCCTGCTGTGTGCGATTTTTGCTTGTTAAATGCATTTTTATATGGCAGCCACGCCTCCAGTTTGCAAACAGGGGCGTCTTTGGCCTCTCCGTTTATTTTATGTGCAATAAAATTAACATATACATATATATTTTGTGATAAATTACCGCATCACGTGATGTGCCTGGAAACGACTGTGAAAATATGTTGAATGACTGCGGCGACGACTTTGCCAATGATTGCAGCGTGTACTTGCAACTGCAACGGCAACGGCAACTGCAGTGGCTACATTTAATTTCTGTGCGCCTCTCCCACTGGCCGGCATTTAAAAAAAAAAGTGAAATTCTGATTACAGCAAAGAGCTGAGAGGGCTGCCATTAAGTGCCACAAGATGCATGCCACCGACTGTCTCACTGTCTCACTGACTGACTTTTGCAGTTCGTCTTTCAGCATTCAACTTCTGTTTTGCTTGACACTGCGACAAATGCCTTTTAGCTTGAGCACACAATGCAATTCATTTAAATTTTGCGCTCAACGCTGCGTATGCGTAATGCGTTTTAATAGCTTTAAACTTATGCGGCTTCTGAGTGGCTTACATGTGGTTTGAATGTGTGTGTGTGTGCAATGCACCTTTGTTACAAGTCGCTTTGATTGTGGCAACGTAGGCAAATACTATTGTTGTTGTTGTTCAACATCTTGTTTGTAATAATTGATGGATTATATATGCAGAAACCGCTTATTTGCTCATACTACAGTAATTAGATGATATTCAAAGCGAAAATTCAGTTGCTTTAATGTTCAAAAGCGTATAATTTCTTAAGCACTATTTTGTTTAGCTTAGTTGTGGTGTTATGAATATTATTTTGTGGTTTTAGCTGTTGCTGTGTCAGATTACGCACGTTTTGTTGTGTGCCCGCTAGCCCGAAGAGAATGTGAAACAAGGACAAGGGCGCTACTTGAGTCCTGGGCAACGTTGACACGCCCCCACCATGTAAATATTTAAATAATTTATGTGCCATTTTGAGGTGTGTCAACAACAGGCAGTCACTGCTAAAGGTAAGTTGCCTTTCAGTTTGTTTGCTCATTTAACGGCATTTAATTGCATAATTTTCATGGGTTGCGCTAGAATTAATTAGCCAACTGGCTTTTAAGTAGTTTGCCACATACACTACATTCAAATCATTTCATGTTTCAGTTTCAAGGGCGTCGCATCTTCTAATTTAAGAGCCAACACTTGAATCAACACTAAAGGTTTTTGGCTGAAATGATTCACTCAAACCCTTTTCACACTCACCCAAACACTCGGCTACATTTAATTTAAGTTTTGCAATGTATGCGTGTAAGTTTTCTTCTGCCAATTTGATAAAGCATACAAAGCGGCGCTGAGGCAAGTTTTCTTGGCCTTCAACTGTGCAATAAATAAAGCGCAATAAGCACCGCGCGTCTTCTGCTTGCCACTTTACTCAACTACATAACCTCGCCTCCACACAACCCTCACTCAAACGGCAAACAGCTTCTTCGATAAATTTTCCTATGCCACAGTGCATACAAGTGTGTGTGTGTGTGTGTATGTGTAACATTTCAATTCACAAGTTGATCAATATATTTAGTATTTTTTTTCGTTTTCGGTGATTCAACGCCATGTTGAAGTTGCCTACTCTTTTTTAGGGTTGGCTGCATTGCCATAATATACGTTTTATATGCAAAAGTTGTTGATATCAATGGGTTCCTGCAGCTCGACATATAAACACATATGTGTGTGCATGTATTTATATTGAGTGCCTTGGTTAGTTGCCATATTTATTGGCTGACTGACATTTTAAGCTGCCATTTACATACGACTAACTTAAGCTTTTGCATGTTTTTAACCCAGTTTTTAAACGCTAGCAGATGGGATTGATAGAAAAAAGCAATTGGATTAATTGGCTGCTAAATACTTCTACTTTCAAATATTAAAGCTAACCATAATATGCACTCACTTATGCCAGAACATGTTCCCAGCCAGCAATGGCATCTCCATGAGCAAGGCGGACAACAGCGATGTTTTTCCACTGCCATTTTTACCCACAACAATGGTCAATTTGCCCTTGGGTATGGCCATTTCGGGAACATGTAGCTGAACGTTTGGCAACTGACACTGCGGCTGCCAGGTGAAGAGACCATCATTGATGGACACGGCAATGTCATCGGGCATCTTCAGCAGCAGCGAATCGCGTCTCCAACTATCCGTGTTTCTGGCACGCAACACCGAAAACTCAACGGGCTTTTCGATGGTGCCGCCAAAGAGTTTGGGTGGCCTTATTGCCACATAGGGTGTATTGCGCAACAGTTCGCGACGCTGCTGCACAAGCTTGTGATGGCCCAGCTCATGGGCGAACGAGGCAGGTGACTTATCCTCTGTTGGCTCTCCATTGCTCTGCAGCAGCGGCGTCATGGGCTCCGATTGTGCCAGAGGCGCTGGTGGCGTTGGAGGTGCCTGAGTTTGAGCTGGAGCCTGTTGCTCGGGAATGCGAATGCGCAATGCCATGCGCTGTTCATTGAGTCGATTCTCTGCCTGTGCGGTGCGCAGTGTCAGATTGGATTTCTCCTGCGTCTCGTACATATCAAGCGAGGCATCACTTTTGCTCAGGATGCGTGCCATATTTCGAATACCTTCGAATTGTTTTTTAATCTCGGGCGCATGCAAGAAACGCTCCAGGCGACGTGTGGAAACTCGAGCTGCTATAATAATTGGCACCGTAATGGGAAAGATGAGCAGTGGCACGGTAAGCTGTTGGAACAAGGCCAATGCCGCAAACAGATGACTGGCATCGAAACTTGAACGTGAATCCTGCGGCAGGCAAATGTAAACAGCGAGGGTAACAAACGTGATCAGCACCGTGGAAATATGTGTTAAAATGGCTAAGAAAAAAACCCATTTAAGTTAAGATATAATTTACTATACAATTCAAATGGTACTCACTCATTAAGGTCCAGTAAACGGCGTCTTTGTTGAGATATTTTAGCTCCTTTTTGCGTGCAGCTTGTATTTTACGCAAGAAAACCTCATCCCAGGCATTCAACTTGATGATCTTAATGCCAACTAATGTGTCGTGTATCTTTTTAAGTCGCTCATCAGTGTATTTCTGCAAAATGTTGCAAAAATATAAATTACAAGTTTCTGTTTTACTTTCCATTACAAATTCATTTTAATTGAAACAAAACATTGATTTTACCTTAGATTCAAATTGTGCGTGCCTATTTGCTTAACCCAATTAATTTACTTGAAATGAACTCACAAAACTTGCAGTGCCTGGCACTAATCAAATAACAAGACAGCGGTTAGTTAAGGTTTAACATTGTGAGTAAGCCTCAAAATGGCTGGAAAACCGAAATTCAATTAACTGTTGTTGTTTGGTATACGGACAGCAATAACTTTAAATTGACCAGAAATCTGTTAACAAGAAACTTTTTAATGAGCCAACAGCAATAACAACAACTGCAAAGTTCAAGAAAGTAAAACCCCAAACAACAAATTCCTAAACCAAACAAAACTGACCCAGCACAATGCCCAAATCGAGCAACAAATTGTATTGCAGTTGAATTCTGGTCCAGTTGAAGTCTGCCCAAAATGTTGTGCATTTCACATTTGAAAATGAAATTAATTTTAACCATTGTCCAGCACTAATTAAATTGAACAGCACTCAGAACACATTCGTATATGAGAAGTCTGTCTGTTTGAATATATCTATCCGATTGTATTATTACTTACCGCTATCACTTCGGCATTCTTGGACATGGCATTGCCAATGAGAAACTGCAACGGTGTCATAATGAGAATGCATACAATGGCACCAATCACAGCACTAATGCCCAGCTTCAGGTACAGCAAGTAAATGACCAATGTTATCTGCAAGGCAAAATATATCAAACAATAATGTATGAATGTTGGTTTTTAGTACATACAATTGATTTGTTTATGCATAATTATGCATGCATTGCAATATGTAGATGTTAGATGGCTTTGGTTTGTGCAAATAATTTAGTTGAGAGTAAATTATTTGAAATATCAACTAGAAATGTGTGTCAATCAGATTATTAATGTTAAAACATAATAATATATAATGTTAATGCAAAAGTTAACAACTATCGTCAGAGTTTGCAGTTTTAAACTGGTTGGTTGTGGCTACTTCTTTAAACGATACTGGTTTGTGGCATTAAAACTTGTGAAATATTTTAGCTAAAAAATTTTGATCTCAGTCACATTTAATTCAATGTGCCTCACATTTTGATGTAATTGCTGTGTTTCCTTAGTTATACACGATAATGGTTAAATGACATGAGAGAGAGAAAGCGCAACTTTAGCCGTTAACAATGGTCAATATCTAAAACTTAAATGTTACTTAAATTTTAACACACTGAACATGATGCGATTCGAATTTGCCTGGCTGCTAAATCCAATTTGGACTGCATACAAACGAGTAAATTATAATGCAGCTGTTGCCATTACAGTTCTCCACAGACAACCACCACAAGCACCCACCAACTGATGCACCACAAATCCTAAAACAGGCAAAGAACAAGCAGGAGTCGCCCAAACATTTACAAATCAATTCATGCATGAACTATGCTGGACTGAAGCTATAAATGTAACTGGAACAGAAACCAACATCAAAGTAAATACAACCTTATAGCTAATTATGCCGTATTTCACACACACACACACACACGTATACATTTAATACGCATTAATTATGCGTGCTTGTGTGTGTGTGTGTATAAATTTGCCAAGAGAGCAATATGTGTGTGTGTGCTAAGTGTATTTGTATTTGGTTGAATCATTAACATGTTTGTTTAATTACATAAAAATCCCTTAGCCTTAAACTAAGTGTGTTTGTGTTATTTCAAGAGAGAATCCCAAAAATATTAACACAACGCTTTAAACGCACGAAATGCAAATAAACTTTGCATGCAAGAAATTGCACAAATATATTATACAAATCAAATGCAATTTGCAATTTATAGAGGACCAATTAAATGAAATAAATTCCAAATTGTGATTAAAACCATTGCACAAGAGAATAAAATAACAATACCACAACTGTCCAGCAAAATGTGTTATAAATTAGCTTTCAAGTAGCACACAAGATGCTCGTAAATAACAATACGAACCTTGAATGGTATGGCCCAGGCATAGTGAGCGATCCAAAAGAATTGCATAATATTGAGTGTGTCCTCCGTCATGTGATTGGTGATGGCGCCAATGTCATTGAGGCCTGTGCAAAAGAAGCAATTGGAAATAAATTACAAATAGCATTACATGACCATTGACAAATTAATGGTATTAGCGTGTGAAAGCAAAAGTTGTGAAAGCAAATAAAGTTAAAATATAACTTAAAAACTGATCCTTTTCACGCTTATCTATTTAAATCGCCTCTGTGCACGAAGCTTTTCGACTAGTCAGATTGCCTGGCGAACTTATAACAATTATCGCAGTTATTACAACATATCGATAGCCGCATCAGCTTACCGCCACATTCATGGGCAGTGTTAAAGATCAGTATTGTTTCAACTATCGGCCATCTCTAAACTATTTTCACGACAAGAGTGCATTGCAAACGTTTATATACCGCATTTCAGATAAATTAATGCACTAAAATTTATGCTGCCTACATAAATGTGTTCAACTATTAAATCTCATTTTATTTGTATCATAAAATGTGGACACAGCCTAGGCTAATCGAAAAGCAATTTGTCTTTACCAGTGGCAGGAAAACAAGAACTGCTCTAATCGTAACTAAAATCAAATTGCTATGCAATAGCAGGATAATTTCATTCTGTAGCATGAAATGACCCCGCCCACTCAAGCCAATTAAACGTGGACATTTTGGGTGCCGGTAGCTACAAAAAAAAAAAAAAAAAGAGAAACACTTCAGCCGTAAAACTTTCAATTACAACACCAAACGCACATTTACCTCTGTCAAACATGGAGAGTGAGTTGGGTTGAGGTTTAAGTTGTAGGGGATGGCTATGAGAAGGAAGTTGGCCAAAGCCAAACACTCACCGCCTGAACGCTCTGTTTGTTCTGTGGCCTTCTCCAACTCTGCAGGCGGCTTATCATCATCGGGAGTCAACCCAATGTTGCCATTTTGTTGCACAACACGAGAGTCGTCATCAACATTAGCGCTAGCATTGTTGGCACAACCGCTGTTAGCATTTAGAAGCAAAGTTTTGCGATAAATTAGACCCTGTAGCGATGTTTTAATCCTGATGCCCGTCATGTTGAGCACATGCGTGGAGGCCTGCGACAATGCGGCCTGTGCCAATGCAGCCAACAGCACCAGCCAAGCAATGCTCCAGCCATTTGTTAACAAATCCGACCATCTGGCATAGTAAATTCTCACATCGCCAATGCCAATACCAACACTGTAAACTCCATCATCATTGCCAGCACCAAAAACATAATCAACATCATCATTATCGTCATAGTAAACAACATCGGAGACACCATCTGTGGCCGCATTAGGGCCCAACATTTGACTACTTGTCGTCCCAACTCCCGATTGTACTGATGCCTTTGCATGCTCCTGTGCTGCTGCCGCATAGAGTCCCTCAATGTACTGCACTATTTGCTGGATGGCCAGTGGACCAATCAATGCAAATAAATCACCGGCCAGCTTCAAAATGCCGCCCAATGCAAACATGCGCCAACTGTTCTTTATATAACAATACCACAAAGATGGCGGCGAGCTTGATTTTTTCTACAAAACAAAAAACAACGAAAAGAGAAAACAATGAAGTTTAAATTAATAATTATCATAAAATGCTATAAAATACCTTTCAGCCATATAGTGCATCTAATTAGTTTTTTTCACACCATTTTCGATTTGTATCAAAGGACACATTCAGTTGGTTTATTTCTGTACACAATTTCACGATTCGCTTTACACATTACTTATATGTTGCGACTCGTTTGTATTAAGTGTAATAAATAGGCCCATTAATGCCAGACTTTAAATATATTCTTTGGCTGCTGTTCTATAATAATTTACACAACCAGTTGCCATTTTGTCATTAAAACTGCACACAAAATGCGGCAAATAAATTAACAACATTAAAAAGAATAAAACCTAGCAAGAAAATTTAAGTTAAAGAATATATTTCGACTTGCTGTTATCCTGTTTTTATTTTTTCTCAAACAGTGCAAAAGCAATGCGATTTAATTGTCAATAATTTTAAGGAAAGAAACTAAAGAGTCATTTACTTAATATTATTTTCCTTTTGCAGGGCATTAATAAAGTAACTTACACTTTCACTTTTTTATCAAGTAAATGGCAGCAACTCTCTTTGCATATGTATATGCTGTTTTTTTTTTATTTGTATTGATAATTTATTGCTTTTGGCCAACGGCGGCATTGCATTTAAATAAATAATTGAGCAATTTGCTTGTTGTGCTTTTTGCAAATTAAATACAATATTTTCTTAATGGAAATTCAACTGAGCAGCAGCCAGACCCTGGCCAAACCGGAAAGAAGTCTCAATTGTAACCAAGTTTTTTTTTGGTTTTTTTTTTCCACAGGCATTTAATTATTTATTATAACTTCCTTTTCGTTATGTTTGTTTGTGTTAATGCATGGTTTTTAATTAAATGCCGCTCATTTAACGCCTTAATAAATAGGTTATTTTTATACCCTTCAACTTACCCTTTTCTCAGTGTATATGTACAAAAATCGATCGTAATGCGCTCGAGCACTATCTTCCAAGCGCATTTGTCCCAGATCCTCCAGTTCCAGCGGCTCCTTATAGCCGAGCCATAGCAGCGATGTTAGCCACCAGAAACATGTCTTGGAATAGAATGTGGCTAGCGTGTGCTTATAGCCAATACGATCATAATCCTCCAGATAATCATCTCGATAGCGCTGCAATAGATTATTAGCAGAAATTCAGGATTATTTAGTTTAAATGATGCGAATGAAGCTTTGCACTTGAAGTGACAGCTTGGATATGTTTATTAAACTTTTATTTTGTTGCACATTTCATGCCCAGAAGAAAACAAAGCCAAGCGAAACTAGAACATAATTCAAAAGCAACTTAGCAACTGGTCTTAAGCCCTGCTACCCCAACAACCAACACGCCCGCGCTTGCCGCATACAAAAAGACAAGTTGGCATTTTGTAGCCTTGTAGCATGCATGTGTTACTGTCACTTTTAGTTGCATGCCCCTAACACAAACCCGGAAGGGTATATAGGCAGATGACAAGAGTTTAATAGACAAATATTAAAGGGTTTTTAAAATGATAAGATAATTCTGGCTGTATACATATATCGATATATATCGATACTTTGTCAAACTCATTCATCTACAGAGTATCTAAAAGTCTCTCAGCACTAACACGAATTGTAAGTTGATTTCATATTCTTTTTTCCTTTTTATACTTTTTTCTTTTTAGTGGCAGTTGTTGTTGTTGCTGTTCTTGTAAAATGCAACACGTTTTGTATGCTGCTCAACGCCTTAACAATGGCACTTCGTCTGGGCAGTCGTTTGGCTTTTCTTTTTAGTAGTCTTTGCCAGTTGCCATTGCCAGTTTTGGCCAGCTGGCAGTTGTGTTGTGGCATTTGTTGCACTTAAGCGTCTCTAAAGCACTCGTTTTTGTGGCACTCGACGTGCGGTCAAGCACGCAACGCCTTGAAGTATGCAAACGCTTTGCCAAACTGACATAAATAAAATATTTGCCAAGCACCAAAGTATCGCCTTTGAGAGCATCAAATCTGCGCTTAACCTCAATTAAAATGTAAACATATTAAAATCCAGCTGCAGTCGCTGCACACAGCCAGCTCGTTGCAACAAATGCTAATTCCCTGCTAAATTAAATAAACCTTTTGCATTGTCATCCTGAGTGAGTGAGAGGCAAGCGCCTTACTTTCTCTTCCACGGCTATTTGCTCAGCTAATTTAACGCGCTTTCTTCACCCTCCCTTTCCCTTTCCCTTTCCCTGCCAAAATGCAAATGTAAACTGCATGCTCCCTCTACGCCTCCCATCGCAGCTTAGATAGATACACACAAACACAAACATTTCTCCGCCTAACCCAACATCCGTTTGAAACAACAGCAACAATATCAACAACCAAATCAGCATCCGGCTTGTAATATGCCCTAAAAAAGGAACTATTAGGGTTGCGTTTAATTAGTTACATAAAGTAGTTGGTATACAACTAGATTAAATTGATAAGTTCGTTAGAGAAAGTTTAAAAAACTCTGAAATATTTTTCAGCCACTCTAAATAATAATAGTTTTGAATTTGCTACTTAAGTATAACAGATATGAATAAAAGCGATTGAGTACATTTTTACAACTACAGCGTATGCAAGACGTCGAGTTAACCCACTCAAAAAATCACTCTCACAATTTGTTTGTATTTTCGGGTTTGTGCTTAGCGTTGCATGGCATTATTTGCTTACTCCCCTCACTCCACTACACTCCTCCAGTGGCAGCATCCATTTAAGCAGCGGCGCATCGCTCTGTATCCAACCCGCCACAAACTTGGGCTTTATTAAAATTATGCAGCGCATGGCAGCACCCAAATTA
The DNA here is from genome assembly GCA_035044725.1 of Scaptomyza caliginosa. NCBI lineage: Eukaryota > Metazoa > Arthropoda > Insecta > Diptera > Drosophilidae > Scaptomyza > Scaptomyza caliginosa. Next base: position 17,568 of record JAWNNR010000351.1, read on the forward strand.
GGTTGGGTCTGCTCGTGGCTCTCGGGTGGGTGCCACAAGCAAATAGATTCAAAAGCACGTGAAGCGGCGTTTTGTCAGTGCCACAGTATCCGGTTGCTCACGGTTATGAATGTTGCCTGGCAAAGGGTGCGGCTTGGGCTAAGGATATGTTGACAAATGCCCAGCGCTCAATTGTTGTATGCTGTATAGGCAGCAGCTTCACGTTTTCTTTCTTGTTTGCAACGCTTATCGTTTATGCAACGTAATTCCATTGGCTGCATTTGGCCTTTGCGCAATCCGCTCACAAGACGCCACTTATTACACTCTGGGGCATCTTCCATGTGAGCACCAGAATTTACATTTTTTTTTTGGGTTTGGTTTGCCTTTCAATTGGCTTTTTTGCCTCAGCTGGCATTGATTTAATGTTCGAATATCATTCATACGACATGTGTATGAATATGTCAAAGGAAAAGTTAAGTTAAAATGCTTGCATGTGAGCAAAGTGAATACGAAGCATGCCCATACATAAATTTAGTCAAGGAATTATCAATAAAAAGAATATTGAATGAAGCAAATATATATATATATATGTGTAAATATATGTATGGGATGATAATAGTATGCCTATTTGATTCAATTTCTTTGAAATATTTTGCTCCTAATAAACAAAATTTATTGAGATAATGTTTTTGAAGTTATTCGCAGGCCTTTTTCAAGGAAACGTTAAAGTCATTTAAAGAATCAATTTTATATGAGTATATCTATTTTCGCATAGTTCACACTATCTTCTAATGCTTGACATATCCACACAGCCGCTAAGTATGCTATAACTTTCTCTTTACTCTTGTTATCAATATTTGATTGTATCGGCAAACACACTACAGCAGAGTGCAATTGTGCTCTGCTCTCATATGCAACAGCATTAGTGCATTTGGCTGCATAACAATGACGGGCACAAATTCAGATACAAGATGCAAGTGGGGCACTGAGAACAACGGCATCGGCGCCGTCTCGTTTATGGCCCAAAAGGCCAGCACCTGCATTTGCCACCAAACCAGTATAAACAAGCACGTGCAAGTTTTATATGAAGTTCATGCTGTCTGGGCCGCATTACAACCACCCCAAATAAAAAAATAAAAACAAAAAAGGTAAGCAACCAAATCGCCCAATGTTACTTTAATGTTTTTATTTGCTTTGCTACTTTGGTGCGCTTATTTCGCTCTCTCTTTCTTGGTTCTAACCTTAATGTGGTTGTTGTTCTTCTTCTTGGTATGTTAAGGCTGAATATCTGTGCATTTGTGTGGCAAGTTTTTAGTGTCTGTGTATGTGTGTCCTGTGTGGCAACTTTGGATTTCCGGTCTCAAGCGGAAATAATGTCAAGCATGAGGAGACACGACGAGCGACTGAAGGCTGCCTTCAGCTTCCACATTGCTTGCCCTCGTACTTATCCCGTTTAAATATTTAAATATCTTGTGGTCCATATAATATGCATGCATGTTAATGCGATAACGCGATTTAAAATCATGCATGTTGAAAATAATACAAGTATATGCCTAGAATACCAAAAATCTGTTACATTTTAAGCTACGGACTTAAGTTCAGATGTAATATGTTAGGGAAAAGTACATCGTTTTACTTACCTCCTTATAAATGGTGTATCCATCGAGTCCAGCTAGTGTCAATAGGCAAAGCACTGTTGTGATGACCAGACACATCTCCAGCTCAAAGATCTCCTCGTGGTAGGCAACTTCGGCCAGTTCATCAAAGCGCAGTAGGAAAATCAACATTTCCATACCGATGCTGCCATACAAGTAGACTGTGAAATGAGATAGCGTTTGATTAATTTACCCGGCATCACATTATCAGCTCAACACACACACACACACACCTGTCATCTTTTTGCGCTCGAGCACACGATGATAGGACATTAGCATAATTGTCAACAGGATGGCGGCAAGAGCATTCCATACGGCGCCAGCGCCGATAACAATCAAAACATTCAACTCCCTGGGCGTTGAGTCAAAGAGCCGCTTTAGCTGCTCACCATTGCGCTGGGGCAGCAGGCTTCTGGCCAGCTCTAGACTATTAACAGCCAGCAATAGCAGCGAAATAGCTGCGCGTGAATTGTGAAATGCCAGCAAAGTTTTATGGCACCTGCAATGAGAAAGCGTAAATGTTAATGTGAATTAAATTGACCAATGAAACATATTTAGTTTATACAAATTTAATTGATTGTAATTCATATCTTCATTAAATTTGCTGTGCGCTTTGCTTTGACCAATAAGTGTGACCTTAGATCTAATTGTCAAATTCCTTATCGATAGTCGCATCACCATACCGCCACATTTATCGGTTCAGTGCTGTGATCACTGATCGGTGTACACAATGAGTTTGGTAAACACAAATAGCTTTTGCATATTCTTTATGCTTTTAGTTTATTTAAACTTGCAATTTCCCTTAAGCTGTAAGTAGGACACCGTTAAGTGGATATGTGCTTCTAGGTAGCAGACAAAGCACAGCTCGCATTAATATCGCAATATCAACAATTGTGAGTTTAATTAAGTAGAGTGCCAGACGACCAGGTGAACCGACTCTGAACCACTCGTTAGCCAAAGGACCAGACAGTCGTTTCTTTGTGTTTGTGTGTGTTCGTGTTCAAGTGTTCTTTGTAATTGCCACAATTATATTCAAGTGTTTATGACGCATACTCTTTGTACAAAGAGGGGCCAGTGCATGGGCCTGCCTCTGAATGAAGTTCAGTTTCCGCTTGCACGCCTTCAACTCTGAGCTCCTGGCACGTCTGTTTGTTGTTTCCCATTTGTTGTGTTGTCTCTGTGCCAGCGACTATGGCTGGTTGGGCCATAATCTTAAGTGTGATATATGGCGCCCACTTGACTAGCGCACTTTTTGATTACATTGCCATGGCTGTGTATTCAAAATAAGCTAACAAACTTTTAATTGCCATAAAGTGGAGTTGGTGTAGTCAACTTAGATTATACTCAAGCTGGACATTCCCTTGAGCTTATTCAGTTAAGTAGCATAATAAAATATAAAATATAATTAGCATAAACAAACATGTTATTGTTGCTTTCGATTGAACTCATTAACATTACCATTCAACATGCTAGCTGTTAGGTCTCGAGAGTCCGGAAAGGAAAATATCTAGTTTAGCTTTTAATGATTGAAAAATGTATACCATTTAATAATGTGCAAATATGTGGCATACCTTTTTTAGCTACGCAACGTAAACATTTACACATTTACAGATGGAAACCAAAAAAGGGAAATTAAAAAAAAAGCGAAAAGTCACATAGTTAACCTGCGTCCGCAATGCCGTTGCAACATTATTTACTGCGAAAACAGTTGCATACTATTTGGCGCAGAGTCGTGCTCAATGCACAGAAGAAGCTATACACATAGTTATATATATATATTGCTATAAGTTAATATGTATATGGGCACAGGAACAGGCTACCCAACAATTGTGGCTTGATATTAATTTTTTAGCACGCGCCGCCAATTTCTGTACACTTTCGCTCTTTTTGGCTAAGGGGTACGTGTTCGGTTTGGAGGTGTGAAATTTATTTATTCATTGTGTACACAGTCTATAAATTTAATGAAAAATGCCTGCCTTGACAGCTAAGAGCTGAGCCGGTAAAAGACAGAGCACATAGCGAAAACGATGCTTACATATAATTTACATTTTTGACCGCTCTAAAAGTGCTTAAATAATTGATTTTCATATATTTTTATGCTTTGTTTTTAAAAAATATATATGTGCATTTTTAAAGTATTTTCTGGTTTTCCTACAACCAACTACACCAATATTTCTGCTAGCCAAATGTGCATTTAAATGCAGCTGGCCAATAAAAAAATACAAAACTCAAGCCTTTTTTTACAAATTTGCAATTTCATTTTCTAGCGTTTTGTTTGATTTCTGTTTCAGGTGCTACATTTTTTATTGATGAAATATTTGTTTGCAGTTGTAGTATTTGAAATAAATAGTTGTTGATTGAAAACATGAACAGTTCTACTCGTATAATTTATGTGTGTGTGTGTGTGTGTGTAGGCGTGTGTGTGTTGCCAAAATTTGTAAAATATTGATAAATGATATATGATGGAAATTTAATTATTTTAGTTTGGCATTTTCTATTGTAAAGTACACAATACGTAAATTTAACTGGCATGCTAAATATTTCTTTTATATTAAATGCAGAATGGCTTTTCCGTTTAAAGCAACATTCTTTGCACAAAGTACTTGAAATTGATTGGAAACTTTAATTGTATATGCGGCCTAATTAAAACGATTGAACTACTTGCAGCTGTGAAGAAAACGTACCAAAGTAACTAATAAATACTTATAATAAAACAATTTCATTCAGTTCCTTTGGATCTTCAAACAATACAACAGAAAGTCAAAGTAAACCTGTTGAACCATTCAATATTTGGATAACCGTTGCAAAACATACACAAATAATATCAAAACACACTTGCCACACATGTTAATTGCAATTTACTATGCTGTTCCAATGAAAAATACGATCGTGAATCGAATTTTTCTTGGCCGGTTTAAGTAATGCATTGAAGGTGGCAAATCGAGCAGTCAAATCAATTTCAAAATAGTTGAGCATGCACTACTCGCTCGTTGAAGCAGGTATATAAATAAAATATATACACACACCTCGGCGTGTGTTCAAATTGAAGCAACTGATTTGTTTACCAAAAATGTTCCATAAATACCCCTTGTTGCAGTTGCTGTTGCACTTTTAGCTCTTGCCTTGGCACGGGACTCTAATTCTCAAGTACCGGATGTATTATGGCCATTGGGAGTTGATTTTTTTATGAATGAGTTGCTACTGCAACTGGTTCTTCTTCTTCTCGCTGTTGTTGTTGTTGTTCATGCACTTGATTCAAACTGTTTATTGGTGTGCATCCCTAGTATTTGTTTGTTCGCAAGAGTGTGAGTTCTTCGATTGCACTTAGGAGTAGTGCGATAAGTTCAATTAGTTCCGGATATCAATGATGTTTTAAATGAACTCAAGTGGCTCGCAATCAAAACGTAAGTGTCTTAAGTGTTTAGATCTGTTTTATTTACTTATTACATACAGGTGTTATTTAATGTAGAAGACAGAGCTAATACAGGATTGCTTAATCTTAAGCTCTGACGTAGCTAAAGTTTAATTATCTGATTGATCTGTTTGCCTATTGATTAATTGTAGATCTTAACTGCATAAATATTTGTGCTTAATTCCTAGGCATTGCAGAGCGTAGGAGTTTATATCAATTAAGTGCAATGCATCGACCACAAATATTGAAATGACAATGCGTACAATTGTTAAATGTTTAGCTGGCTCGTTGTGCAGCTGCTGTCGGCAGTCGAATGATGATGGGGATGGAGATATATGTGCATATTGAATGACCAATGATCCAGTAAGTCGACCAAACAAAGCAGGCAGCTTGCGGCTCATTTCATTTAAGAGCGTTCAATGGTCAGTGGAGTCGATGACAAGAGCAAATAACCTAAAAACAACAAAGCAACCAAAACAGTATCAACAAAATTCCTATGAAAACTTGTGCGCCTCTTGATATATATATATAAATATATATTTGTATCTGTATCTGCATGCAAACTGGAGTAAACTTTTATTAATTGAGCTGGTTCAATGTAAGCAAGAGACAGCAAGAGGAATTCAATGATGACGACGCAGTGTGACAACAACAACAGATAATGCCACAAGCCAACAACCACCGCACAGAGTCAGTGGCAACGCCACCTTCGACGACATCGTTCATTGATCTATCACAAACTTATGAAATATTGTATACACTTGCCAAAAGAAGAAATATCTACAAAGTGTGGCGGAAAGGGTATCGTTTGCGTCGACTTGAGCAATAAACAGAGCATGCTTTATAGTATATTTATGAAATTGTTGAACCATTTTTCGTTTGACTTATGTCGCGGCTGTCAGTAAATAATTCAAATGATTTTGCAACTAGATTTAGATTTCATGTTTTGTGCCGACGTTGCCGTCGCCGTCGTCGTCGTCGTCTTTCGACATGTGTATCTTATATTTACTTCTATCTATCTGCGTATCTGCATCTGCGATTTGCTCGTTTAGTCATGCATTCATTCAGTCATTCAGTCATTTAGTTATTCGGTCATTAGGCAAGTGTCTGGGGACGCATAAAGGCCAATTTCAAACGGCGCACAAATATTAAAATTCAAAATCATTTGCCAAGAAACAGTGCAAGCCGGAGAGATTTTTTGGGGCCTGCCATGCACATTAATAGGTATGTATGTATGTATTTAACAGCTGGCCTAGCGCCACATGAGTAAGCAAACCCTTGCCAGCCCCTTTCCCCTCTCTTCATCCAGCCACTTTCATACAGTATTAATACTCACTGCGTCGACTTGCTGTCTTTTGCATATTGTTTATAAACGCATGTGCTATATTTAAACAAAAACCAAACAAAAAAAAATAACAACTCATTTGTTTATATGGCCAGAATATTCATAAGGCTTTAAATCACTCTGCCACAGCCAAAAGGGATAATTTATATGTAGTCCTCGAGAGTTAACAAAAAAAATAACAAGTGGTTCTTTTTTGGTTTGATTATATTTTTCCAATTTGTTTTTCTCACTACGCTTTTAATACTGCAATGAAAATTATATTAATTATTTTAAAAATTTCTTGACTAGATTTAATTTAAACAAATGTATCAAAAACAAAAAGAGGACGTTACATGAATACAGATATTGACAAATTTCACTTCAGGTTTGCTGCCCTTGCAAAACACATTAAATTAGAAATATTAATAGAAACATTAATATTCAACTTACATACAAGTTAAAAATGAAAGGATGGATAATAGGATATAATGGAACTTTGAAATAGTTTCGTTTCCATTCTTTCCCTGCTGCACAATGATAGACCTGGAGCGACTTTGTGCCAGGTTTCGACTGACTACCGGAATAAGCTTACGTCCCAAGATTGGCAGGAAAACTTTGAAGGCAATTGGTGGAGACATTTTTACACAAATATTTAAACAAGCTTTAAACGAAAAAATTTAAACGGCAGAGTAAAATGTATTTTTTGGTTTGTACAATAGACTAGCTCGAAATAAACTAAGCTACAGCTGAAACCAATATTTTTGTATGTTTAACCCTAAGGGTCTACTATGATCTCAATATTTTGAAAATATCTTAACAAATTTTCTATGTCGCTATAATAAATAGGAAGAAAATCATTTTCCACGCAAGAGTTTAATCAATTAGTCACGAAATTTTCCAATTTATAATGTGTGTGTTTAAAAATAGGTTTTTAATTTTTATGGGCTTAAATGATATGGCATGAAAATATAATAATGAAAAATTAATATGCTTTCAGCATTCATAATCCATTAATGTAGGGTAGATTTTTCATCAATGAGATACAGATTTATTGCTCGTTAGTTTTAATTCAAAAACCAATCAAGTACAAAAAATATACCGAAATATACTAAAGACATTTATATTGAAATTGGCTAGAGAAGAACTTGAATCAAAGATAAATATTATACTATATGAACAAGTAATAAAAATGTTTATAAATTTACCTTTTATATTTTCTCCAGACAAAAATTGTTACAACAATCAGCACAAATATGCAAAAGCATGTTAAAACGTATTTAACACGATCTATACCACAAATATCGGTTTGTAAATTATCATATGTGTCACGCGCAGTACCATTCAACTGATCGCAGCGTATAAGATTATAGAATAGTGTCATTTTTTTATATTTGTAAATTATTTTTAAACCAAAACACTTGTTTGCATACACTGTATTATACATTAATTCACTTATTTTATTACATGATACATTGAAAAATTTACTTTTCTTGTATGTATCTCAATTTTTCTTTTGTATTCTATAGATTTTGCGCACAGAAAAAGCCAAAATGTAGAAATCAAATACACACACACACGCACATGAATAGAAGAAAATTTGGAAATATAAACAAATTATTTCGCAATTTACAAATATATACAGCAATTAGTTGGGTCGATTGTATTGTACTTTGTATTTTTCAAACGCAATTTTACTTTTTAGATACACACATATCACAAATATGTTTGTATGTATGTGTATAAACATATAAGTACTCTTAGACATTTACATAAAACGCATGCCGCGGCTACGATTAACGTTTAATGTTTAATGATGACTTTTTTTCTCGACTTTTTATAGCAATTATTGTGAATATAAACAAAACGGCCGAGACATTAAAAAGAAATAAGCGCACGTTTCGACTGATTCTGAAGAACGGGCCGAAAACTTTCCCGCTAACAGTGCTCGTATGTAGAGTTAGCTGCCCAACCGTCTGCAGCCAAAGAACGCAACGTACTGAAAGAAACGGTAAACATTCGAAAAAGAACTCTCGCCAAAGATGCTGGCTGTGTGTGTGTGAGTGAGTGCGTGCGTGACCGTGAGAGACAAAGAGCGCATTCAAATGAGCATGCACGTGCAAGATCGTGCAAAAGCTCTCGCAACGTTTTGTTATTGTTATACCCTGCCCAAGCTAATGAAAAAGGCGTCCTCTGATTGGTCGATTTTGATCGCGTAATTGTAATGGTGCTACTGTTCACATGACAGTTTACCAATTTACAAGGTATTGCGTGGCGGGCATTTGTTGCTGCTGTTTTGTATTGCGTACACCGTTTGTTTATTATTGTTGTGTTTGTTTTGACTTGAATGCCGGCAAGTTCCAGTTCTGGTTCCAATTCGCCCGCAGTTTGAGAGCCACAGTGACTGTCAAACCAACACACACTGCACGCGAATAAAAAACCGGATTCAATTTCGGTCAATTGCAACAGTTTGATGCGCTTAAAAATATTAGGTAAGTGTTAAGTCTTTGGACATTGAGGTTGGTCAGTAAATTATTACCATTACTATTAAGTATATTATTATTTGTTTCTAGCTTCTGTTGCCAGCGTATTCAAGGCATAATGGGTAACTTGCCTGGTCGTGTGGGAGATTGTCCCGTGCTGGGTGCTGGCACGTATGCCGACAATGATACGGGTGCCGTATCTGCCACTGGACATGGTGAAACCATAATGCGTTTCAATGTTGCCTCACGAATACTGGCATTAGTGCGGTACGAGAATCAGACAATGCAGCAGGCAACGGAGCAAGTGCTGATACAGATGACTAAACGTTAAAGCAATCGATCATCGGGGTCAGCTGGGCATCTACTTTACATCGACGCTCATGTCCTGGGCCTATCTGCAGGGAGATCAGCTGCACTGCGGCCTTAAACCTGGCGAGGATGAGGTCGAGACAGTGTGCGTGCGTAATTAGAAAAGAAGCAAATTAAAAGTACACAAAATTTACTTATATGACAAACTTACAAATACGTACAAATTGTTTTAGGCTGGACGCAGCCAGCAGAATAAAAATAAATAAATATATAAATGATCAAACTGAGCAGCAATAATCACAGCTGCCACATATGGCAAACAGGCAAGATGGTGTTGATTGGGCCTCTATAAAGAAACGCAACGCTTGGGTGCAGTTGAGCTCGTGCTCGTTGATTCTATGTTGGATTAGCTGTTGTAGTTGTGGCACATTTGCCCCATGCTCAAATTGGACGCCACACTCACAGGTGTATTGAGATTTGGTGCGGCGCAGCGATTTAATCTGGCAAACGGGACACAGTAGTGAAATTTCCTTCTGATCAGCATCAGGTTCAGTGTATAGTTCTACCAGATGCTGTTCTTGGAGAGCATACCACTCATTCACATCTGCAAGTAGCTCTTCGTAAACATGTTGCTCCAGTTCCAAATCCTGGTCGAGCTCATTGAGCTCTAAACGTAAAATCTGTTCCAGTTCGTGCTACAATCAATTAGTTTGGTTAGATTATTTAAAAAAATATTTGTATATTAATCTTTACCAGCTGCATTTTTCGATTGCCATCGATGTTGTCTTGGCGTGCATTTACAATACGTATTCGGCATTTCTTTAGGAGTAAACAATGGCAGACTTTTTTGTATGAAATATATTTTAGAGAACCTAATCACTCACCTCCCGTAAAAGTTCGCGCAATTTTGGTGTGCCCAAACGTTGTCGCCTGGCAACATTTTGAGCGTGCCGTTTCTGCTCAATGCTTGTGTTGTAAACCACACTGCTGGGACTCTGCATTGTTATTAATTTTGTATAAAATCTAAATCAAACTAACAAATAACTTTGGTGATATTGTGAAATGCGCGGGCTGGCAACACCAAACACAGCTGATTAGCTATCGAAATGCAGCCCTAGTAAATATGAGATGCTGCACAGCACTGTTATGCAGGGTTGCTTTGAGTATATTTTGACATTTGCAACATGGCGTGCTTCAAGCTTCCGCTCTTTCTTTCCCTTTCTTTTACCAACGTGCATAGTGTCGAGTAAAAGGTTAGTGTTACATTTTCAATTTTCCTAACAAAAACACTGCTAAAATGTTGACAATTTGTGCTTTAAACAGATGCCAGCCCCGGCCGCTAAGAAACCAGCAGCTAAAAAGCTGCCCGCTGTGCCGGAGTCCAAGCTCAAGTTCAGCAAGAAACAAATTAGCAAGCGTGTTTCCGAAACGAAACGTCGCTTGAAGCGTGCCGCTGTCGTTGCGCTTCGCAAGAAGGAGAATCTTGTGCGTGCCGAGAAGTACCAGAACGAGTACATCAAGGCTGATCAGCGAGAGATTAAGCTGCGTCGTCTGGCTAAGAGCCGCAACCAGTTTTATGTGCCTGCTGAAGCCAAATTGGCATTTGTCGTGCGTATCCGTGGGTAAGTCATCAATTTCACATCGGCTGCCAGGCAATGTTTTTGTTACAGTTGCTAATGTTAATTATTGTTTGTAGTATCAACAAGGTTGCACCAAAGGTCCGCAAAGTTTTGCAGCTGTTCCGTCTGCGCCAAATCAACAATGGTGTGTTCATCAAGCTGAACAAGGCTACCATCAACATGCTTCGCATTGCTGAGCCCTACATTACCTGGGGTTATCCCAATCTGAAGTCGGTCCGCGAGCTGATTTACAAGCGCGGTTATGTTAAGCACAGCCGCCAGCGTGTGCCCATCACCGATAACTTTGTTATTGAGCGCAAATTGCGCAAGGCGCACAACATTCAGTGCGTTGAGGATTTGGTGCACGAGATCTTCACCGTGGGACCTAACTTCAAGTACGCCTCCAACTTCCTGTGGCCGTTCAAACTGAACACGCCCACCGGTGGCTGGCGCAAGAAGGCCAATCACTACGTCAACGGTGGTGATTTCGGCAACCGCGAGGACAAGATCAACAGGCTGCTGCGCAAGATGGTCTAAGAAGCAGTGCTTTACAATGGAAATAGTTTAAAAAAACATAAAACGGTCTGGCAACAGCGAAAGAAATAAAATTAACTCTTTTTCTAAAAGTACCCAAATGCCGTTCACAAAATCAAGTGTTTTTTAACTTTAACTGTTGACGCTACACAAGCTTATAATGTTTGGCAAGTTATCTAGTATATTTAGTGCAACTTGGATAACTGAAGCAGACGTTTCGGATTAACAGAAATGGTTCCATTCAACAACGATAAAAGCAAATAAGTTATTTTGCAACAAAAAATGCATTCTTTTGCCAATTAACGTTGCTTTTATTGCTCTGCACAAACTTACTTAAATTTTACGGTTTATAATTTATCACATATACAAATATTTAATTATTCAAATTTAAAAACAGAAACCAATCAAACTGTTAAACCGCCATTTCCATTTGAATCTTTCCATATGGATTGTAGCCAACAATTTCAAAGTCCTCGAAACGAAAATCTTCAATGTTTGTAACCTGCCGCTTAATGTTAAGCTTAGGAAAGGGTCGTGGCACACGTTGCATCTGCTCCTTAAGCGGTTCCACATGATTAAGATAGACATGAGTATCACCCATAGTATGTACAAAGTCACCAGGCTTTAGACCTGTCACATGTGCAATCATGTAAGTGAGCAACGCATAGGATGCAATGTTGAAGGGAACACCCAGACCCATGTCAGCACTGCGCTGATACAACTGGCACGATAGCTCGTTCCTCGACTGCGACACAAAGAACTGGGCGAGACAGTGACATGGTGGCAGTGCCATCTGTGGTATATCCAATGGATTCCATGCCGACATAATGATGCGACGATCCGAGGGATTATTGCGAATGGTATCTATCACCTGCTGCAACTGATCGATGCCCTGTCCGGTGTAGTCATCATCACAGGTGCGATACTTCGCCCCAAAGTGACGCCACTGAAAGCCATACACGGGTCCCAGATCACCGACAGCCCGATCTTTGTGTCCGCACTTGTCGAGAAACTCGCGTGTGCTATTCCCATCCCAGATGTGCACGTTCTTGGCCTGCAGTAGCTTGGCATCGGTCTTGCCGGCCACAAACCACAACAGTTCCTCGGCAACACCACGAAAGAAGACACGCTTGGTGGTCAGCAGTGGAAAGGAGTCGCGCAAGTTGAAACGCATTTGGCTGCCAAAGATGGATAAGGTACCGACTTGTGTGCGATCAACTCTCCTATCACCCGTCTTGATGATACGATCCACCAAGTCCAAATATTGTTGTTCATCTTTGTTTGTAGAAGTTTCCAACTGATTATGATTCTCTTTCAACTCGGCCATCGCTGCATCTTTAATCTCATGCTGCGAAGGCGAAACTTGAATGTTGCTGCTGCTCGAGCATTTAGTGGGTGACAATATGTTGCTGCACTCCATTTTTGGTAATTTATAATAAGAACAATGCTTAATGTTTGACCGCAGCCACCTAATATGTTTTACGATTAAAACTGATAATTTCCCGCCATATCAAACATTTCGCGCCAAAACCCAGAATCAAATACAACCATGGTCACAAAAGTGCGGTCCATTTAAAAATATCATACAAAAGAAGAAAAAAATCTTTTCATTAGTTTACTTACATAAGTAAATGCGTCTTTAAATTATACTTACAACTCATAGTATACTAAAGCGCATAAACGAGTGATTAGAAATGCACTAACACAACTAACCAAACTATGTATATTATGCACTGCACAATATGGTGAATTTAAAGGTTATAAACGATGTATCGATTAAATAAACTTGAACTTTGCTACATTTTTACAAAATCGTATTCTATTTACCTATTAATAGCATGATCATTATCAAATTCTAAAAAGAAAAATTAAACTGTGCGAAGCAGTGTCACAGTGCTGCCAAGCTTAGGAAATCCTTAAATGTGAGTGTCAACTCTACAAACAGTTATTTTTATGAACCGTTTTAAATGCTTGAAACTCTTTCATTCACAATTTTCAAAGAACAAGCATTCTTTCTTCTTAAATGTTTTTGCCATCTATAATTCTCTCAGATCAAACTATTTTTGTAAATACAAACCGCTTTTAGCAATAACATATGTTTATTAATATTGTATTTTGCAGATTTGAATGGAAGTTTAGGTTGTGTTGACCATTAACAATCTTGGCTTAGCTTGGGCTCAACTTCAAAATGGATTTAAATGCGTCAACAACTAACAATTGTTTATGTTAAAGAGTTTGACGTTGCAAAAAGCAATTTGCTAATATTTGAAGTATGTTTGCCTTGCAGCTGGCAGTGTAAACATTAACAGTATGTATGATAATAGTGAAATATTCAGATTAAATATATGCACATACAAGTGTACATATTTTTATCTTGAAGCAAATGCGAATTTCACAAAAGCAAATTAAAACCATCACTCACTGCATACAATGTATAAATAGAACATTTTATGTGGAAACTGCATCCAGTTGACAATTTATACCAGTTGCTCTTAATTGTTGTTGTCAAAACATTTGCGGTTTATATAGAATTTTACAAATGTATGTATGTACTTAGTTTGTATGCTAGCGTTATTATGCGCCATTGTCTCTGTTGATTTCGTGTTATTCTGTTTAAGTGTGTAAGAAGTTCCTACTGATGTGTTGTGGTAACGTGTATGTTCTGCACCAGGCGTTGGCCCCAATACTCTTCCAGATTGAATGGCTTAAAGTTTTTCAATTGATTATCAGATTCATTGCAGTAAATAACTGTGTCCTGCTCGCGAACCTGGGCGCAACAAGTAGATGAAAGAAAAGTTTAAGTTTATTTACACACATGCTACAAAGGCCGTCTGTTTTGTTATTTATAATTAAGTACTTACTTTGTCCCAAGCATCGCGAATGTAACGTATTAATTCATCGTGTTGTGATATTGGAACACTTTGCTGTTGCTGTTGTTGTTGTTGCTGCTGCTGTTGTTGCGACGCCGCTGCATATTGTACATTTGTGTTTGTTGGCGCATTATTAATGCTATTATTGGAGTACTGTGTGCTGTGCGATGAGTTTGTTGCTGCCGATGCCGAAGATGATGATGACGATGATGTTGACGATGTTGCTGAAGAGTTCGCATTGTTGTGGTGATGATGATTGTGTGGTCCATTACCGCTGCCTTGACGGCGTATATAGGGGTAGCGTCTATTAATTAAATAATAATTAGGAGAAATTAATTTTTACATGCATACGTTTGTATGTATATCACCTAGTTTTTCACGTCTACACACAGACACACATACATAGGCAAACACCCTCAAACACTGTGTTTACTTTTTTTCAATTTGTATGCGTCACTAGAATCGCTTAACAATAACATTGCTTGTTTGTATGCCAATTAATATAATATTTACCCATTATTGCGGTCCATTTTGTATTTGCGTTGTTGAAAATATTGATTCAGTAACTTGTTTTTGTTTATCACAAAAATCCCAATGCTATTATTGGGAGTACTGTGAGCTATATTTTTTCTTTTCGTTGTTGCATTGACGGATATATCGATGGCTTATGTTATATCGATGTTTTAAATGCGTTAACAGTCCCTCCTATAAGCCGGTTTATTAACAGTGGCTTAACAGCAATCGCTGCTGATGGGTATTATTCAAAACAATTAAGTTTAAACATTTTCACAATTTTTTTCAAGTTTATTTTTATAAAATGCATAACATATATATTTTGTTCAACTGTTAATAATAAACGTAAAATTATCTGCACATTTACACATACATACAATATTAAAAGGAAATGTAGAGAGTCATCGTTAAAAAAAAAATATTACTTTACAAAAGATCTACCCTATATACACATACATATATGCATATATAGTTCTTACTGAGCATTCTTAAACACAACGCAATGTTGGTGAATCAATTATCTTGTCGATAATCAGACCGTATCATATGTATTTTGATAATAAAACTACGTTTCTCTTTAACAAAATAAAATGCACATTCCGAGTTTCATGTTTTTCGTTACAATTTGGCAGCACCATGGGAAGGTAGGGAGGGGAGAAAGTACCGTACGATTTCTTCGATTCGTGAATAATAATAATAAATTCTATGCCTATGTGCTGCATACATACATACATATATATTATATAGTTTATAACGGTTAGATTTGTGCTAACAGTTACAACTAGTTTAAAAACTATTTTGGCGACGCGCTGTTTTCGAATGAACTAAACAACAATATTTTTTTACACTTACTTACCACATACACATACATACTAGTGTAGTAGCGCTTGAAACCGATCGATAAATACAGTTTTAACATTTATAAGAGGAGGTGTTAGGGGTAGTCAATAAACTTTGCAGAAATTTAGAATTTTTAGTGGTTGCTCGAAGAAGAGCTTCTGAAGTAATTTGTTTTAAATTAAAAGGATGTCAAGAAACCAATTAAATTGGAAATCAATCATTCTAAGTTGTTCAAAAACTAAAAAGCTAAGGAAATTTGTTTGATTTAAATCTAAATTCTGTAAGTTATCGATGGTTTTCTCACTACTACCAGGAAGTTTACGTACGGCTTTATACGTTTCATATACAGATGTAGATTTACAGATCATCGTCGCCAATGCCCTCGAATGCCTCATTACGCACCGCAGCCGCATTATCGTCGTTTCGAAAGAAAACAGCAGCAAAGGTGCGAGCTGTTGTCAGCTTATGCTGTTGCTTGCTACGTTGGGCTAGAAACTTGACCGGCGGCGCTGTAGTTGAAGTTGTTGTTGCTGCGGCGGTTGCTGTTGTTGATGTCGATGTTGAGGTTGTGCAGGATGAAACGGAGCTGGGCGTCGATGATGTTGACTCCGATGCGGCCCGTGACGTGCTTGGCTCCTGCTCATCATCGCTGCCACCACCGCCGCCACTGTTGTCGTTGTGTAACAGCTCATCGACCATGGCCTGCAGCGACACAGACATGAGCATTGCCTGCTGGCTGGTGATTGTTATCCAGCGTAAGGTTTGCTTTGACATTAGATACTCAAAGGAAAGCTGCAACTGCGTGGGCTGATCTCGTGACTCAAAGGTATTGTGCATGGCACTGACCCGCCAGCAGCGCATGCGTGTTACACGAAATTTCGTCTCATAGATTTTGGGACCACGCGCGGTCCGTAAGCTGAGCTCTCGGTTGCCAATGGTGACCAGTGCAGTGGTCTCCACATCTGGATAGTCAACCTGGGCAGCACCAAACTGCAGACAACCATAGGAGGGCAGCTGACGCACTAGCTCCAAGTACTGCAAGGGTCGCGATTGCAATTGTAATCCGTATAGCTGCCGTCGCATCTCAGGTGTGCAAATGACCCACTCACGGGCCACATCTGCCAGTGTTTGATGGTAAAGCAAGTTGAGTGAGACGCTATTGCTCAACAGCTTGGCATCCCAGCGAGCGTTCCAGTAGCAGGTGCGCAATAGTAATTGACATGGCTGCGCGTGCAGACGCGTTATAAACGGCGACTCAAAGTCCATTAGGCGACGCAGCAACAGCACAGTCGGTGGATCATCAGGCGAGGATGAAGATGTGGCTGCGGCATCATCGTTTCCATCGCCCTTACGCATTAGATACAAACAAAAGAACTGCATTAGCTCTTCGGGCAGCTGAAGCGTGCGGCAGACACATTGCAGCAGCGCACTTGCATTCTGCTGCACATGACAATTGACCAGCAACTGTGCACCATTCTGTCCACCGCTGTAGACCTCCACCTGCAGCTGCTGTTGCTCATCCTCGTTGCTGATTGTGCACTCGGCAAGCGCCGTGTCCAATTGGGCGCGTTGCAGAAATTGTTGTAAATATGACAAGCGAGCTATTCGTGCATCCTGTCCAATTACCTGCAAATAGTGCTCTAAGGCAGCACGTCGTGTCTCCAGCTGACTGTTGCTCAGCGGCAGCAGGCGTTTAGGTGGAAAAGGGGGTAGAGTAGTGTCTGTGCAACGCCTACGCAGCTGATCATGCAACGCATGCAGCTGCTTGTAGCGAAGGCAGCAGTGATAGTTGCCATTTATGTATATGTTGAATACCGTGTATGTGGGCGAGCCAAGGTTCCCATCCACATATTGCTCCTGTGTGTCAGGTATTGAGAAATGCATTTTTGTTGTTTCTGTTGCTGCTGTTACACTGTCGTTGTTGTTGTTGTTGTTGTAGGACACTGCTGCTGCTGCCTGCTGCGTTCACTTTTTCATTGCATTACAATTGTGCGTCATTGACGTCCTTTGCCTTTTGTTGGCCAATTAGACACTATGTTTTGATTTGTACATGTATTAATTTATTTAATTAAAGAAACTGTGATTGTGAGTTTTTTCACCTACACGCTAGAGGTGACAGACAATATTTGGTCATCCCGATACCGAAGATATCTGGTCAGCTATCGATATATTTTAGACTGTTGGCCAAGCACGACCTCAGATCCTGTATGTCTTTCGCGGCGAGTCGCGAATTCAACTATCGGAAATTCCTTTGGCATCTACCATCAGTTCAGAGAAATTTAAATTTTTATTACCAATTATATTAAGCTTGCAAAAGTCAACTTATGTAGGTAGTTGATAAGTAGTTTTAAACAGCTTTAATTGTTTGAATCAGCTGATCCAGCAGCTGATCTACGCAAATCAGCTGCGCGATATTCTTTAAAAAAAAAACGTGCACGCCAAAACAAAACACATGCATATGTGTAATTACGAGAAACACACAAGAAACTTTTTAACATTAAGATATACGAATGGAGCTGCCACAACAAAGACCACATCATGACATATCAGCACTCTTTGCAGATGCAAAGGATTTTCTACGCATTAGTGCACCAATGGTGCGATACAGCAAGTTGGAATTTAGAAGATTAGTTCGCCAGAATGGCGTGCAATTGGCATTTACGCCAATGATGATTTCGGATTCAATAAATAATAGTGAGAAGGCGAGACAAAATGAGTTCTCAACTGGCCCCGATGACCAGCCGCTCATTGCGCAGTTTGCCGCTAAGGATGCCACCGAATTCGTGACCTCAGCACAGCTTGTATATCCCTATGTGGATGGCGTCGATTTAAACTGTGGCTGCCCTCAAAGCTGGGCCATAGCCAAAGGCTATGGCTGCGGCTTGTTGCGACAGCCGGAACAAGTGCGTGATATTGTTCAGTGCTTAAGACGGACGCTGCCCACTGATTTCAGTGTTTCGGTAAAGATGCGTCTGCTTCAAAGCAGCGATAATGAGACATCGGTGCAAAGGACAATTGAGTTGGCACAGCAGTTGGAACACTGTGGCGTCACATTCCTGACATTACATGGACGAACGCCGGCACAGAAGCATGCCAAAGACACACTGAATGTTAAGGCCATGGCAGGGGTGGCGCAATCCTTACAAATTCCTTTGATAGTTAATGGAAATGTGGAAAGTTATCAGGATGCGTGCGACTTGCACGCCAAGACACACGCAGCTGGAGTGATGGCCGCTCGTGGCTTGCTAGCCAATCCGGCGCTTTTTAACAGTGATTATCCACTGGCAACGACAACACCCAAATCCTGTATCCAACAGTGGCTCGATATTGCTCAGTCTGCTGGTGAGCATTTGCATTTTCAGTGCTTTCATCATCATCTTACATTTATGTGGAGTGCCGAAATGAAACGAGCATTGCGCGTTCAATTTAATAGCCTCGGCAGCAAGTCAGAGGTCCTTGACTTTCTAGCTGAGCATTATGATGTTCGTCCAAGTGCTATTAGATCGTCGCAATACGCCATCTATACAGATTGCACGTACAACCATTTTACACCGCCAAAACATGCGCGCCATCTGGCGGCTGAGGCAGAGGAAAACGGCTGGAATGCGGCAAGTGATGGCAAATATTTTACAGAGTTTAAAACCGACAAATTGTCTACAGAGAAGTCGGAAGATCTTGAATGGGGTGATCTGTTTGCTGGCGATGAATGATGATTGTTTTCTAAAATAATATGTTAAGAATAAAGTAAAATTTAAACAAATTGGTTTAATTAAATTATTTCTTCCATTGACGTTGTTAATTACCACCAAGTTGAAACAAAAACGTTAAAATTACTTAATTCGATGTGCAACAAAATTGTGTAGGTAGTTCTCTAACATTGTGACTTGATTACTTGCCATTCACACGCTAACCGATACCCGTTCGATAACTTTTTATAAATTGTTGTCTAAGTAAGTCTTTCCCATCCCAAGCCGCAAACAAAGCAACCAAAACAAAGCAAAAATATGCGTCGCCGGGAACTGCAAACTATACAACTAAAGCTTTCCGAGCTTAAAGAATACGAGCAAGCCAAACTGGAACGTGCCAAGGCCCGTCAACAGGTATCCACACCACGCACACCAACACAAAACTCAGACGCCGATATCATGCTTTTGCCCTCAAGCAGTGTACCGGCAATTTTACTTGCAAACAACAAAGCGGATGGAAATAATGCTACTTCCAAAGACAAAGCTACATAAAGCAAACAGATTTATAAGTATATATATATGGTAAGTCTGAAATGTATTTATTTAGTACACATAACATACATAATACAATTACATTTAAAAATTACATTTAGTACTCATTGCTATTATTATTGTTGTTGCTACTGTTATTTTGAAATCGAACTGTTTCAAACCCATCGACAAGTATTTCACGATCCTCGGTCTGTTGACGTTCGCGCAGCCATTGCTCCCGCACGGGCACATACCGCCGAAATCCTGGCCACTTGCGCCAGCACCGTCTCTTGTAAAGCATCCAAATAAATCCGACTGAGATACCAAATAGAAAACAAAACACAAATATGCTAATACCACGTGCATGTGAGTGCGTCTCCGTGTCTAACTCATGCTGCCCCCCCAACGCTCTGGCTACAGCATCAATTTTTTGCTTAAGCTGCTGCTGTTCCAGCTCGGTTGCCAGCTTAATCTGCTCCATATCGCACAAAGTGATAGGCACATACGGTGTGATGACATCACCAGCCAAGGAGTGAACACGTACGGCAAACTCATCATAGCTGCTATTTAATGTAGAGGCACGCGCATAATTTGCCTGGGCATGCTCCAATCGCGTTACACAACTGAGATGCGTATCGTTTTCCTGTGTACTGTTGCGATAGTGCAGCACATAGTTGATAATCAATCCATTTGGCTGTGCTGGCTCAGCGAAGTGTACCATATACTCCGTGGTCTTGGGCACGCGACAGGCGCTCACCTGTGGCATTAGATCCGCACTCATTGTGAAATTTGTGCGCTCATTGAGCGTTGTGGAGCTGCTGCAACCAATTACATTGCATGCCTGCAGCTGAAGCGAGTACAAGCGATACCGTTCCAGTTGGCGCAGCTCATACACTGTTATGTTTGAGGGCAGACGCAATTGTTGCAATGGCTTTACAGTATCCCCACAATTCTCGGGAGTATCCAAACTGCAGCGATACATCTCAGCCATTCCCACTATAAAATGCTGATCATCGGCGAGTTCCGCCTGATTTGCACAACAGTCATCGTAGTCGTGCTCCTGCAGTAAACGCCAACGTGCCGCATCCATGTCCTGCCACAGCAATGGCGGCTGTCGGCAATAGTTGCGCTCATCTATATAGGCAGCATCATCCAACAGCTCGTAAATGCTCAACATATAATATCCCAATGCCCGTTGGTGGCTACCAACATGAAGTGTCATTGTATTATCCGTCTTTTTTGTGACTTTCAAACTGGGTGGGCTTGGTTTATCCATCTGTGTCTGCACATAGATCATATCGCTGCGCGCCTCATGCTGCACATTGCCGCCAAAGGTGCGCAACAGACAAGCATAGCGTGTGTTCGGCTCTAGTTGCCCCAGCTGATAGCTATAATGTGTTCCGTTCTCCTTTAAATCATCAACAAACAGGAGTAAACGCTGCCAATTGATACGCGTACAAACGGGTGCTTCCAGTTCGCTAGGCTCCGAATATTGTTTGCCCGGCGGCATGGTCCTATAGATAAGTTCCAATTCAACGCTCATTTGTGATTTAGGCCAACTAAGTTTGAGACTACGATGAGAGTTTGCCTACAATGAAAGACAGAGAGAAAATCTAAAGGTATCGATCAACTAATAAACTGTAAATTATCGACTTCACCTGTACAGACAGTTGCAGTTTAGCTGGACCACAGAGTACCTCCTGATCGCTGGTCTGCAGCGAGTCCAACACCTTGTCATGTATGACCTGGCCTTGAAAATCTTTCATGTGTTTGTTGCACAACTTATTGTTGCGATGCATAAACATTCCGCCATTAACAAACTCCAATTGAACTGACGGCTGCCACAACTCAGTCAAATGCTTGTTATCGTAAAGTATAAAAGCGTAATGACGATTCTCTAGTGGATCACCGTGAATGCGTCTCAAATTGCTCAAAAACTTTAAGTTGCTCAACTTCGAGGAGCTACACAATTAAAAATGAATATACATATATTTAAATTGATGATATCACGCACCGATAGATCTTCAGATGACCACGTATTTCGCGTATGCTGCTTAAGCTGTGTTCCAGCTGTAGCTCATTGACTTCATTGCGTATGGTTATTATGAGGCTGCTGTTGACAATCTGGCAGCCTCGCAGATCCTCTGCATCAGCTAAATTGTAAATGGCAATCATGCCATCCAATTGCTCCGGCGAACACACACTTACGCACGGCTCCTGTGGACCGCAGCGCACGCAATCCGACTGTGCATTTGGCTTATATCCGCTGGGACAGAATGCAACACAGTCGAAGCCATGCGTAAAGTGGCCATGATGCGCGACACACTCGTCGCGGGTGTAACAGCGCTGATACTGCTCCAGCATATACCTGCAAACGGACTAAGACTAAGTGGTAATCAACAACACGCCCACAACTAGGCGTGGCTCAGTTCACTTACTTGTCGGCTGGGCAGCTTTTTACACAGACACCGGCATCGGTTAATCCACGACACACCACACAGCCAGAAGCTGTGGCGTCGTGGCAGCCACCTAGACACTCCTCGTGACAGCTTTGCAGATCCCTGTGAAGTAGTAAACAAGTGCGTTTTGAACTTAACCAAGTTTTCTTTTTGATAAACGTTTGAATGAGAATGGCATAAAACTGTAACTGTCTTAGATACTAGAAAGAATATTTTGTTGAAACATTATATATATTTTAATTACCGATCATAATGAGCGACGTCATCATTTTGAAAGCGCTGGCAAGTAAAGTTGGACCAACAATAGTTGGATGCGCATCCCTTGCAGCTAGCTCGATTTGTGCAATTGTTATTTGGCCCAATAACAATGTGATTCTCGCCGGCGCTCAATGTGAGTCGATCCCAATTGATCTGCAAAACAACATAAAGCTTAGTTGACATATGAAGTGTTCGGGGCGAATTACTTACTCCATTGAGTTGGCACAATTTGTGACAGCTGCCAATGTAAACGTGTCCGCGCTGAATGGCAACCAGGGACGGGAACTCCAGCTAAAAGGAAATTTATATTTTCTAACTTTTTTGATTTTTTCAGATCATACAGTTAGATTAGTAATTAGTTTTAAGTTAATTAACAGCTACAAAAAACATTTTATAGCGTTAAAATACACTTGCAAACTGTTAGAATTTCTGCAATTATTTTAATAGTATATATCATTATGCGCTTACCAACTCTAGATCGGGCATACTTGTAACGCCCAGTGCATAATTAAGGAACAGTCTACGACCGCGTATCACAGTGAGATTGGGAAACATATTCCGGATACCAGTGAGGCCGCGCACCTCAGTGAATATCATAAAGTCGGTGATTTCGCGCAACTTGGGAAACGAATAGGCCGAATAGTTACATTTTTGAATGGGCATTAGGGTTATCATTACATAGCCAGTAATCACTGTACAGTCGTCGAGTAGACTCATTTTGCTGCACTCGTTGCGTATGTCAATGCTTGTACACTCCTTGGGCTTGTTTACCGGATTGGGCTGCGCTGTTGCGAGCACAGTGAAGGCGGCAAGCGCTAGCAACATGTGCTCAATGTTTAGCAACATGTTGCAAAATTTGCTGATGCTGTGCGTGCTAATAAGTGTTGCTGTGACTGGTGTTGATGCTCTGTTTTTTGTTGCTGTTGTAGTTCTTGTTGTTGTTGCTGCTGTTTACATCGACGTCTTTTCAACATTGCTCAGCGTTTTGCACTTTTATCAGATTTGTTTATTTGTTGTACTGTGCAAAGTTATTGCATTTGCCGTTCCTTTTGCTCTTTAGCATAGTTTGCGCCTAATTAGCGCATTGGCTTTGCGGTCGATCTCCCCAAATTCCCGATTACCCGCAATTTATGACTTGCTTACGATTTTTTTTGTTTTTTCTCCTTTTTTGCGCACTATCTTTAACGAAAATCGCACGACGGGCTTATGTTCATGTTTGTTTCTTATTATTGTCACTGCTTTTCGCTTACTTGTCTAAAAATGTGAACAAACAAACATTAAATTCGCGCACTTCACAAAAAACAACACAGTTGAAAACAGTTTTTAAAACTTCCCAAAACAATACGAATGGCGCGAGGTTTAACCTCGAATTGATTTTATTTGCCTATTTCTGTGTCTCCTTTTACAGCAAAGTGTTCAGTTCATAGGGTTGCCACTCATGCCACGGACATAAGTTGGATAATTTTGAACTTATCGAAGTATAATGATTTAAATAATGAGATAAATAAATATACTTTTGATATTTTTACATGAACTCTTTTAGATTTTCTAAAAACAAATTTTAAATTTGAATATATCATTATTTTATCCAATTGTCAAGTAAAGAAGGAAGAAATTCTTGGACGAAAGCTTTTTTAAAGCAAAATTTTGCATTTAAATAACATTAAAATAAAAAAACATTTCTAGCTTAGTTTTTTTTTTAATAAAACATCAAATTAATTACTTATAAGTCACTAAACTTATAGATAATATTGCTATTAGTCAAAGCTATTAATAATTTTGTGTTAATTTGTTTATTTTCAGTTCATCGTCGCAGGAGTAACAAGCAACGATCGACATTAAACGTTTATACCAAATCTCAAAAGAAATATATAGCAAAACTAGTATTCACTACATATTTAAGTTGACAAGACACTTCAAACAATTTTAGTTTTAATTACGTACAAATTAAAGTCAGATTATTTGATTTGATTTTTTAATTTGTTTTGTTTGACGCAAACAATTCTGTAATATAAATTCGAAACAAATGTAACTGATAAGCTCAAAAAGCTGACAGAGATTCGCGAACGCGACGATCTCGATGCCTCGACGAACAATTTTGAACTGTCGGCCAAAGTCAAAACCCAAAGAGTCTGCGGCTGTCTTTGTCTTCCACGTCGTTGTTGTTGTTATTGTTGAGCCGGGATCGTAACGATCTGTGCGAAGCAACAAATTGATTTTTCATTTGCTGCTACACTGTGCGCATCGTGCCTGAGGAATGTGTATGGGGCGGGCGCCTTTGCGTCATGTATATAGTGACAGAGACGTAAATGAATTTAAAAAGCGTTTGATTTGTCGTCGATGTTTTAAAGAAGAGCAAACAAGTTCATTTGTCAACTGTGCAGCTGTGTCGCTAGCTCTTGCATAATATCTTCAAATACATATACTATTAGGCTCAAGGTTAGCATTTCTCTCAGTGCACAGTGCTGTTATTTACCGTCGCCCTCCTGTCAAACAACCAGCTGATCCGCCTGGCTCAACAAAAAAAAACAGCTGACTCCAATTAGCCACATGGCACCGGCCTTTCGTGTCACACACACACACTTGCGTATACTAAAAACACCTGGTTGCAGCTTTCAATCATTAGTGAGAACTCTCTGGCAGGCAAGCAGCTGAGGCCAATGAGATGAATATTGGCCAAAAAAACAATAACTTGGACAGCAGTTCTTGCTTTTCGACTAGACAGACTTAATGCGTTTCGAATGATTTCAGAATTATCTATAAGTTATTGTTTTATTGGTATTTTTTGTATCCTAAAATAAAAATAAATATACATGTATTAAGCAAAAAGATAAAAGTGAACAAACCAATTTACTGTCCATAAAACTTTAAATAAAATATATATATATTTCTTATAAAAGTTGATTTGCTCATTTCTCAAGCTCTATTGAGTGTTCTATAAAAGCTGGTAATTGATTGATAAATAAGCACTTTTTCAATACAAATTTCAATAGGAAAAATTCTGAAAAGTAAATATCACAAGCTGTTTTCTTTGCAACGCATTTTGTTTTATTTGTATGAAAGATCAGTTTATATACCCGCTTCTCTCGCATGTCAAAGTTCAATTAATTCAATTAAATTATTTATGTGCGTAAATAATGTATTGGATGGGTTGGTCAGACAAAGATGAACCTATCAATATATATATAGATGTATGTAAGCTGTACATAGATAAAAACATTAAATGACAAATAAAAAAAAATAGCTTCGGTTTGTTTGCAAAATAAAATACATATATACGAAAATTTACACAATACATAAACATATATACATTCATTTTTCAATTAAAAGCTTAACTCATGGAATGTTTGGCAATGCCTGGGTCTATTCCGGAGGCGTATTGTCGTGTATCCATTCCTGGAAATAGACCAAACTTGTGTAAACGCTGGGTATGCGAAGACCTCCACAGTTGTCCGAGCCAAAGGACATAATGCCAATCTGCCAAGAAGTTTAAGAAAACCAATTAAATAGGAAACAAAATGTAGCCAACGCTGCATACCTGTGAAAAGATGCCGTTTTCCTGAATGAACAATGGTGCACCACCAAAGCCTTGGCACACATCCTTGCCCTCGCCGCCGGCACACATCCATTGCCCCTCAATCGAATTGGGTGATTCGAGAGCACCCGTTGAGCCATAGTTGCGCAGGCAAAGATCCCAACTCGTCAGCGGCACATCCAGATGCGACATCTCCGACTGCCTGATGCTCGATGTGGACATCTTGCCCCAACCAGCAATCGTTGCACGCTTGCCAACCACCAAATTGGCACGCGTCTTCTGCAAACAGATCGGCTGTGTGGCCACTGCAAGGAAACAACAATTTGGCCACAAGATTCACTCAATATTACTTAGTATAAGTGGATTTTCAAGCAAGCTCCGCTCAGATTCACCGTGAGTGATTAGCAACATTGTTGCGCTGTTCGCTTTATTGTTGCCTTGGTTTTTCGAAACTTATCTCGCGATCGATCACGTACGCCTTTAAGCCATTATAAAGCCATAAAAGCAGCAGCAATCAAGCAAAGGAAAGGCAATTTAAGTAACGCCTCTGGTTGGGTCAGGCACATACGAAGCTAATGTGTTGTTTATTGGCATCCAAACCTATGTACCGATCGCTGAAATGTTGACGCCATACAATTCATTTTAATCCATTGATACTTATGATTACAAATGATCCCGTGACCAGTTTTTTTTTTGTTATTAAATACCTTGAACTTAAACTTCACTTTGCATTGTTTGCGTTCTCTTAGAGAAAGGTTATTAAGGAACATAAGAGACAATTCCAACTATACAAAGTTCATGTTCAATGAACTGTAGCTAGAATCAAATATAGTTTTTCATTTAGCAATGGTTTAAACTTATTATTTGCTACACTACACACTAAACACACGCTCGAAAGCCAAAAGCCTGTGGGGTAATTAACTGAAACCCCGGAAGCCCCCGCTTGAATTGGGCGTTGAAAATGGAGCTCTAACCTTTAATTAGCGACATGCAATATGAGTGAAACGGGTTGACATTATTGAACTTGGGCAGTGAGTGCGACTTGAAAATAATAACATAGAGCAAAACGATTTTTAATTAACGTTGACACTGTGAAGCGTAACCGGGCCTTCTTGCCGCATCGCCCCGATGCTTACCCGAGTAGTTGAGAGGGGTTTTGAGCACTAGCAGTGCAATGTCATGATGATATTGGCCTTGTTTATAGTCGGGATGCACAATCACATGACTGATGGCATGATTGACCGAGCGCGGTGCACAGAAGCCCGTCGTGGCGCAATCTGGATCACTGGAGGTGTCATATTCACCAACGCGCACCGATGAACTGCAGGTAGAGAAAGTGTAGAAATTAACAGATCAAATGTTAGATACAGTCAGTCAGCAATGATACACTTACAGTCGATGGCCATCGGCCTTGGCCAGGGCACAATGGGCTGCAGTAAGGATAACCCGACGGGCAATGATCGAACCAGCACAGGGATAAGCAAAGGCGCCCGTATTTACATCTGCAAAGTTGTAAATGGTTGTAGAAAATGAAATAGTAGTAAATAGTTTCCTACTTACGTTTAAATCCTACTCTGGCCACAAATGGATATGAGCCAAGTCCTTTGTAGAAGTGACCTTGCACCAAGGACTTGCCGCACACCTGATTCTTTTCAAGAGGACTGCTGGGACAGCAGACATAGGGCATCTCCTCGCCACCACCACAATATAGCGACTTGTCACCATAAAAACAGTTTTTGGCCACCTCATAAATCATTGCCGTGCAATCGTGCAACGGTGTACATTCCGTACCAAAGGAGCACTCCGTATTGGATGTCTGGCCGCCGATATAGGAGCGAGCGGAAACGGAGTGACTGGCATTCGACAGTCTACCATAAGTTGGTGGCATAACTAATTTTTCTGTAAGGAGCAGAAGAGGTTTTTTGTTATCCTTTCAAAGCTCCAACAACTCTAAGGAAACCCTACCAAATTCTCCGGCTTCACTTTGAATGCTTGCAAATAAATTGCATATAATGAGGAAAGTAACATGCAACGATGGCATTTTCAATAAACTAAACCACAAACACTTGGGTGATTGAACCAAATAAATTAATTTCAATATAATATATATAGCACTTGTATTAGAACCGATTGCACATAACTCCCGCTTTTCAACTTCACTTTCGAACCGTGCGCGTTCACAATGCTTTTTCAACTAAACGACTCGACGTTGGACGCTGGCCATTAAAGATCGTGCTGCCAAATGAAAACGAAATTTTAATGGCCAGGTGGGGTGGGCTGATGTTGTACACTCGTTTACTCTTTGCTGGTTATTAACTGATTTTTATGACAGTTTGGTCTCAATTCGCGATCATTTCCACATTGTCGTTGTTGTTTTATTATCGTTTCGATGGCAGATGAGTGTATTTTACAAATGATATGTGGATCACAAAACATTGTATATACATCATATACATACATATCTATATAGTCATTAGTATGTTTGCGGTTTAAATGCAAGCGGATCATTGCATTTTGTTATTGTTACTTTTAAGCCTATGAAAAACTGTGGCTTGTTTTGTTGGGGGGCGGAGTAAAATGAGAAAATGATGCGACAGTTAGTTGCACTTTTTCTATAATTGTGTATATAATTCTATTGGAGTTTTAGTAAGTTCTTAAATGCTTATTTAATTTAGTTTCAGTCAGTAATATGGTAATTTTTATGAGTTGATTGAATAATTTAAAAAAGCTTTATAGCAAATATGCTACTATAGTTATGCAGGCAAAGTCAGATAGATTTTAAATATAACATGGCTTAAATAAGGCAGAGATATATTTTAAGTATTGAGTATTGGTACTAAATAATTATATTTATAAATTCTTCATACACATAGAGCTATTGTTCAGCGTTTGTAGCGCACATTTGAATTCCGTATAGCCGAAACTTTCTTCTGGCCACGCGAGTAAAGTTATTTAAGTTAATGTTTTTTTTTTGTTGTTTCTGTATGTTTGTATGTGAACATGGTATTATAGTAAAATATTTGGAATGAGATCATTTTGAATTTGATAAGCGGCCGACTGACCAAAGCGACGGTTCCACTTTTTTAAACATGAAAACAAGCGCGACAAAACGCACATTAAAACGTTTTATTGCACTAACGTTAATTTTTACCAGCTATCATAAATATGTACATATGTATGTTTGCCTTTACTAAGTTAATTCGTTTTCTTTTTTTTAGTTAGTTGTAAATTTTACTTTCATTGCGATTACCATCATTTATCGCGCTTTTACAGGAAAAAAAGTGAACACAGCTGAACTACAAGATTTTTGGAGTTTTGATTTTATTATTGTTAGTTTTCTCCACTGTTGTTCTCCAAGGACTCGCTACTTGCCGCAACGCCTAGTAGTTCATCTTGCTGTTCCTGCAGTGCATTATATAGGTAATCATAGTTGGATCGATCAAGCTGCGGCACTGGAAAATTGTTCGTCACCTGGCGGAAAACCTCATATCGGTCGCGCAGCTCTTCGTTCATCTGCTCAGTGTCCCGATCTTGAATGTGCAGTGCATGTAGCATTGAGTACATGAGCACGCGATTGGCAATGTGACAGTCAGGCAAGAGATTATGTTGCATCGCCTGATTGGGACACATGATAGATTAGCTAGGTATATAATACAAGTGGCAGATTAGACACACGATATAAAACTAGGACAGCTGTATAGAACTGTTGCATAATCAATTCATATTATAAAGTTTAAAACAATGCTTACTACTTATTCACAACATATACAACAAAGTATATATTTAGCCCAATTCCAAACATGCGGAAGTTAACCCATTACACCATGCCATAATAAAGCTAAACACAAATAGTTTTCAATAAAAAGATAGTATAATAGAGATAATATTGTTTGAAAATTACAACAAACCCATCAATTCTGACCTACCTATGTTTATTTCATTTTAAACATTTCTTATTTCTAGTCTGATTTTTGAAATTTCTCTGTATAATCGTTACACAGTTAAACTACTTATTACAATAAACGGACAAAGCATAAAACAATCAGAGTACAATTAATCATTCCAAGTTGCATATTATAGTAGGTTCAATGCGTACCTAAGTTGCCAGTAAATTGTAAAAATAAATAAAATAAACGAGCGTGCCTTGTTTTGGGCGTAGTTTGGTTTAAACTTTATTGAAATGCAGAATGAAAGCAAGTATTGAAGCTTTGGGTTATAAATATAGTAGTAATAAGGACAAATCAATAATAACAGAAAGAAAAAAAAAAAAAACGAAACCATCGGACGATGACTTAAATAAAGGAAATGCAAATTTTAAATAAAACATAAACACAATGTAAATGATTTCATGAGTGGTGTTCAAACATTTAAAAAGACAGTAATAGGGCAATGATCGCTGCCCAAACATTGGCTGCGCATCACATTGTCTACAATACGTGAAACAAAGCGCTCCGAAACAATGCAATAATCCAAACGCCAGCCAACGTTTCGGGAACGTGCATTCGCCATATAAGTCCAGAAAGTGTATGCACCAGTGCGTTCAGGATACAGGTGTCGGAATGTATCAACAAAGCCAAGAGACAGCAGCTCAGTCATCTTGTCTCGCTCCTCCTTTGTAAAACCAGCGTTGCGTGTGTTTGACTTTGGGTTAGCCAAATCAATTTCCAAATGCGAAACGTTCATGTCGCCACAGATGACGACTGCCTTGAGTGCATCTAGTTTTTGTACATGGGCCTGGAAAAGCTTTTCCCATCGCATGCGCATATCCAAGTTTACCAGCTTGCGACCCGAATTCGGCACATACACATTGATCAAAAAGTACTTCTCATACTCAGCAGTGATTATGCGGCCCACATCATCAAACTCTGCGTTACCAATGCCGTACTCCACATTTATGGGCATTATTTTGCTGTAGATAGCAACACCTGCATAGCCACCAGGCATGCAAAGCCAGTACGGATGGTACCCGGGCAAACGCGTCATCTCATCGGGTAGCTGATCATTGGCGCACTTTGTTTCCTGCAAATAATTATTTATATATAAGAAAATTAAAAGCAAGATGCCTTAGCATTATGCAACTATTTTTAATTACCTGCAAACAAAAGATGTCTGGTTCCTCAACTTCCACAAACTTGAGACCATCCTTCTTTAACCAGGCGCGCAGGCCAGCCACATTCCAGCTGGAGATTTTCAAACTAAAAGTCTTGTCTGTTGGCGACGTAAAAAGGCTTTTATCGTAGCTGCCAGCAGTCTCTGCCTCCGTCTTTTTTGTTGCTGATTTTTTGGTCTTGGACGCTGGAAAACAAAAGTTGAGCACATTTTGCAAACTTTTTAAAACCATACCGCCACAGCCGGGCTCCACCAACATACTTTTCGAGCCATCAGCTGCGTCGGCTGCAATGGCATCTCCATTATCCTCTTCGATAACTGCAGCTTGACGCTTACGACCGCGACCTGCTATAAACAAGTTGATATATGAAAATCAATAACGTAGTAATGGTTTTTTTTCCGGCCTACCTGGTTTGCTTTCTGGCACTGGCTCTGGTACGTCCAAGTCCTCATCTGGATGTTCATTTACACGCTTTTGAGCCCGTTTTCTGCTAGGTGCTGCGGCTTCAATAATCGGCTCAACACTTGCTGCTTTTCTACCCCGTTTTTTGGCAGGCACCTCAACATTCTCGTTGTTTCTCTTTGTTGGTTTAGAACGTTTCTTACTAACAAGCTCGGCTTCAGAGTCGGGCACTGGATCCTCTTCAGCCTCCAACACCTCAGTGATTTCGGTGTCTGCCAAACGCTTAGTGGGTGCGCGTGCACGTTTCGTTGTAGCCGCTGTTGTTGCTGGTAGCGGAGGTGGTGCGGTATCTGTGTCACTCTTTTTGGCTCTGCTCTTGGTGGCTGTCTCAGTCGCCTCCTTTTTGGCACGTCCCTTTGCAGGAGGTAGTTGCTTCACCACATTAGTTGTATCATTCTGTTCCGTTTCTTTAATTTTGCGTCCGCGTGACTTAGTAACAGATTCCTTGATCGGCGCGACAATGGTTTCCTCCTTAGGGGATGTTTTCTCTTTCTTGACGCGTCCTTTACTTACTATTTCAGACTCCTCTGTCATTGGAGTCTTTTCTTTTTTGGCGCGCGGTTTTGAGATTTTAGTTTTCACCGTATCTACGCCACTCACCTCTGTGGTTGGCTTTCTGGAGCGGTCCCTTGGCTTGGGTTGTTCTAAGACCTCTTCTGACATTTCCACCTTTTCAATCTCCTTTTTCACCCGCACTGCAGTCTTTTTTACTACAATCTCAGTTACTTGCTCATCATTGGCTTCACCAGCAGCCGTTGCTGCTACTTTTTTGCCGCGCGCTTTGCTCTTAGATGGCTGTTTAGCATCAGGAACTGCAGTGTTACTCGCTGTTTCTTTTAAAGACGACGACGCATCATTGCCATTTGTTACAGGCAACTCTAACGCCGTTTGTTTTTTTGCAACTTTAGCGCGTGGCATGTTTGACAATGTTTTTCTTTATATAATTCTGTAGAAATTGACACTTTAAATATGTAGAAAATGGAAACGTTTCTAAATGAGATGTTATTTAAATACTTCTTAATACCAATGTCAACCAAAAATAAAAGGCAATCAACTAGCTCTGCGCGGGCAATGGCAATGCCATCACAAGCCGGCACCTTTTTTAACTCGCGCGAAGTTGGCAACAAACCCATCGCTAGTATGTTAGCGATATTTTCGATAGTTCTGTAATGTGCATAATTTAAACAATTCGAATATTTAATAAATTTAATTTAATTAATTGAGTGATCTCCCAATTATAAACATTCGCCTAGCCCACATCAATTTAAACTTGTAAAGTGAAAGCAGTGGCACCTTTCTTTTATTAATTTTTATACACACAGCTCTTAGTGCAGTTTTATTCAACAGCTTTTTATTTTAAAATAAAAAACATTTCATGTGTATTTCAAATAGCTTACTAAAATTCGCCCTTGTTTGGGAGCTGCATACCAGGCTCTTAAGAAGTGGCCACTCAATTAATATAATTTGTGGCATCGATAGAAGCCAAAACGAGCAGAGAAAAAGAGGCAACATACCGATAACATCGATTGGTTTTTTGATTGCCATTTCAGCACTACCCGCTGTATCTTTTTTTTAAGTTTTATCATATAAACAATTTGTTTTTGTGAAAACGTTGATTGTTTTTAGTGTAATAATCATATAAATCAAACTGCATTGAGCAGCATTTAATGACAAGAAGCACAGCTGAGCACAAAACGTAAAAGGGAACCCGCATCAGTCATCGAAGTTACATCTCAAAAAATGCCGAGTGAAATAATAACTCTGCAGCTGGGTCAATGCGGCAATCAAAGTAAGGACAAAATGTATTTAAAGGAATGCTAGCAGCTAAAGGCATTTATTTATAGTTGGCTTTGAGTTTTGGAAACGGTTGTGCTTAGAGCATGGTATTTCACCAAGTGGCGTGCTGGAAGACTTTGCCACAGATGGCATGGATCGAAAGGATGTGTTCTTCTATCAAGCAGACGATGATCATTATATTCCGCGAGCAGTGCTGCTAGATTTGGAGCCACGTGTAATAAATACTATAATGACATCTGCTTATTCAAAGGTAATTATTAAGCAATGGAAATTATTTAATTATACATTAACTGATTACAATTTGGTGCAGCTCTACAATCCAGAGAACGTGTATCTGTCCAAGCACGGTGGCGGTGCTGGAAACAACTGGGCCTCCGGTTATAGTCAGGGTGATAAATTGCAGGAGGAGATATTTGACATAATCGATCGGGAGGCAGACGGAAGCGATTCTCTTGAGGGTTTTGTTCTTTGTCATTCTATTGCAGGCGGCACTGGTTCGGGCATGGGTTCATTCTTAATGGAACGCCTGGCAGATCGTTATCCCAAGAAACTAATCCAAACATACAGCGTGTTTCCAAACCAGGATGAGATAAGTGATGTTGTAGTGCAACCCTACAACTCAATGCTGACCCTTCGCCGCCTGACCACCGCTGCTGACAGCGTAGTCGTATTGGACAATACGGCACTTAATCGAATTGCCTGCGATCGTTTGCACATACAAAATCCAACCTTTACACAAATCAATACTCTCGTCTCAACCATTATGAGCGTGAGCACAACGACGCTACGATATCCATCGTATATGAACAATAATCTCATTGGCCTTACAGCGCCATTAATTCCAACGCCTCAGCTCCACTTCCTAATGACTGGTTACACACCACTGACAAGCGATTCTAATCTCAGTAACAATGTGAGTTCTTTGCAATTGGTTGAACCCGTTTTAATATTAACGTTTTCTTCATTATTGTTGAGTTGTTCATTTAACCGTTTTTGTTTCAATTTATTATATTCTTTGCTATCATTCACTTTACTCTTAATTTATACAATGGTCAAAATACAATTATTATAGCATAATCCATTATCATCGCATCAGGCCGTTAACGTTCGCAAGACGACTGTTCTGGATGTGATGCGCCGTCTGCTACAGCCCAAAAACATGATGGTGTCCACCGGACCGGACAAAAGCAATCATCATTGCTACATTTCTATACTAAACATCATACAGGGTGAGGTGGATCCCACACAGGTCCATAAATCACTACAGCGCATAAGGGAGCGCAAGTTGGCACAATTTATACCGTGGGGGCCAACATCTATACAAGTGGCGCTGTCGCGCTCCTCGCCATACGTGCAGAGCAGCCATCGTGTTTCGGGCTTGATGTTAGCCAATCATACGAGCATTTGTTCGCTGTTTGAGCGCACCTTGGTCCAGTACGATAAGTTGAGGAAGCGTGGCGCATTTCTGGATCAATTTCGGCGTGAGGATATATTCAAGGATGATTTGAATGAATTGGACGAGTCGCGGGAGATCGTGGATGGTCTCGTCCAGGAATATGAAGCAGCCACACGCATGAACTATTTAGAGTTTTCGGCGAACAAACGTGGTCCAAGAATTGATGGCGACGCAAGGTCTGAGGATTCTAAATCGGTAAACAGCGTCGATGTTTAGGTCCTATAGCCATTAGTTGTGCCATACGCGTGCCATGGTCAAAAAGAAAATAATTATTCTTTACTTGCTTGAATATTTATGGGTGTAATTTTAAATAAGTTATAGACACGCAAGGATTTCAAATCCTTCAAGTATTTAAACAGCGTAAATTATTATGACTGTCTACTGTACGCCAACTTGTATATATTTATTAAATATATATACTTGCTGCTGTACGCATTAATGTTATTTTAATAAATGTATTCAACAGTCATAGATTTGATGTTTGTAATTTTCGTCATTTTATGGTAATAAAAAATGTTGAAAAAAATCGTTATTTATTCAAACTTAATCAAATAGGCTATTTTAAAATGCAATATTGTAAATTGGGTTTGTGTATTATAAAAATGTGGTGGCTTGTCGATATATTGTAAATATATGAGCTAACATGTGAATGACAGAAAGGTTTTGTTATAAATATCAGTAGTATTACCCAAGGAACAATTAGTTGATAAGCATAAGTTGGGTTTAACACACAGATAAATTAATGCATGACAAAATGGATGCAAATCCGAGAAAAAGAATTGAAACGTTTGCAGTGCTTGACTTAGAGACTACAAATTTGCCAGTTGATAAAAATAATCGTGTAGGCATTACAGAAATTTGTATTTACGCGTTCGATCCATCCGTTCTAAAGGATAATGGGGCAGACCAAACACAGGAATTACCCGCAAAGGTGCCAACGTTAGCCAGAGTGGTGCACAAGCTGAATTTACTATTTCAACCATCGATGATGGTGCATCCGGATGCAGAGAGAGTTACAGGTAAAATGACGCGCGTTTATTTGTTGGTGACTCATAATGTATTTTCCAGGTTTGAACAATTACATACTGGAACGGGAGTCAAAGCTTGACGATCACTCTGTACAGATTATTATAGGATTCTTGGAGCATTTGCACCCACCAGTGTGCCTGGTAGCACATAACGGCTGGAATTTTGATTTTCCCATTGTTAGACAGGTGTTTGAAAAATATACTCATAACACTACATCGTCATTGCTATGTGTGGATTCGTTGCGTGCCTTTTTAGAAATCGATGATAGCCGATCCGTAATAAAATCGCTGGAAAGCGATAACTTCCAGCCTAAGCCAAAGCAGATTTGCGAACCGAACACAAATTGGCAGGCAATTAACGAAACCACACCAAAGCGTCCAATACTGACTTGTGAAAACGCTCAAAGAAAACGCAAACTTTTAAACGATGCAGACAGCAATTCGAATGATGATGAGGATGAGCGTGTAAACCGAGATTTCGGCGCACGCCGTCAACTTTTTACTGGCTTGAAATGTGCACAAATTAAACGTTTTCCACCACGCGGACCATATAGGTTGGGCAATCTATACAAGCGCACCTTTGAGCAACCGGTAGAAAATGCTCATCGAGCCGAAGGGGATGTAATAATGCTAACAAAGCTTATACAACATTATGGTGTGGATTTTCTAGCCTTTGCCGAAGAGCAAGCTATTCCATTTAATGATATTGTACCTCTTGGCGGAAAGACTTCCAAATAGTAATAATTTTTTTTTTAATTGAAGCAATATTACAATATTAGTTGTTATATAAAGCACGTTTGCATGAATAATTTTAATGAACTTTAATTTTACAATGTTAATTTTAATATTTGAAAATTCCAATTGACATTTTTATATTTGAACGTTTGTATATTTTATATAAAATAAAAACAAAATATATTTTTTAAAAAACGTTATGTGGTAACAATGTTGATTCATTGAGAAATTACGTTGAGTATGTAAAAAACACTGAACTCAACTCCGCCTATTTCATCCGTTCTAGATAAAGATTACTGCATAAGTCGAAATTTTTATAAGTTATCAATATTTGAGTGAATTGTATTTTCCAATAAAACATTCATAAGCTTTAATTTAATTTAAAGATATTGCATAGAATGAATATTTTATCTCTCGTATATTAATGCTAAACAAAATACCGACTAAAAGCGTTTTAATAATTTAATTTATGAGCTGTTTTACATTTCTATTTTATACATAAAATTTGTATATTGATCATAGATAGTTTGATTCAAGATCTATGCAACATCAAAATTGATTTGTATTTTGATTAAGGCTACAGATATTTTGAACTGCTTGGTAATTGTTTAAAACAAAATATAAACAAGCAAATTTTATAGATTTAAGAATTAAAATTATCTGTGTGTGTGTATTTGAATATATCGATAGGTTTTGATTCACTATGTTCTCGATACCTTGTACAGTCACAGTTAAAAGTTCGATAAGTTGAACGAAACTGGTCCCAAATCAGCTGTTCCCAAACAAAGAATGAATCAGAACAATTTACGTTGCGAAAATCAGCACAGATAAAAGAACAAAGATCAAAATACAAGTGGTAGTAAATTCATTAGCGAATACGTTCATTATTTAACGCTTACGACACTTGCCAAAAGCACACAGAATATTAGAGAGTGAATTATGAATTTATCGTTCGCTGGCTGCGGTTTTTTGGGCATTTACCATGTCGGTGTGGCCGTCTGTTTTAAGAACTATGCACCGCATCTATTGCTAGAAAAAATAGGTGGGGCTTCGGCTGGCTCGCTGGCAGCCTGCTGTTTGCTGTGCGATTTGCCACTAGGAAGCATGACATCCGATTTCTTTCGGGTGGTCAACGAAGCGCGCCGTCACTCCCTAGGACCATTCAGTCCGTCGTTCAACATACAGACCTGCCTGCTTGAAGGGCTACAGAAACATCTTCCCGAGGACGCACATAAGCGAGTTAATGG
Source organism: Scaptomyza caliginosa (assembly GCA_035044725.1). Taxonomy (NCBI): domain Eukaryota; kingdom Metazoa; phylum Arthropoda; class Insecta; order Diptera; family Drosophilidae; genus Scaptomyza; species Scaptomyza caliginosa. The sequence continues at coordinate 55,407 of JAWNNR010000351.1, forward strand.
ACGTCTGCATATCTCGCTGACGAGCGTTTACGATGGCCAGAACGTCATAATATCGGAGTTTGAGTCACGCGAGGAAGTTTTACAGGCCCTGCTTTGCGCCTGTTTTATACCTGGCTTTTCTGGAATATTGCCGCCACGGTTTCGTGGTGTGCGTTACATGGACGGCGCCTTTTCAAACAATCTACCTATTCTGGATGAAAACACGATAACGGTCAGTCCCTTCTGCGGCGAAAGTGACATTTGTCCGCGAGACCAAAGCTCCCAACTCTTTCATTTTAACTGGGCCAACACAAGCATCGAGATTTCACGTCAAAATGTCAACCGTTTTGTGCGCATTCTCTTTCCGCCACGACCCGAGTTTCTTTCGAAATTCTGTCAGCAAGGTTTTGATGATGCATTGCAATTTCTTCATCGCAACAATCTTATTAACTGCCGCCGTTGCGTGGCTGTTCAGTCTACATTTGTTGTATCAGAGGCAATCGCACAACCACCAGAATTTGATCCAGAGTGCCGCGAGTGTAAGAAGCATAGAAAGGTAAATTTATTAGAAAACAAAAAGTAATTAACTTTATTAACTTATGCTTTAAATTATTTCCTAGGACGCCTTAAGTTCAAATATGCCACAGACAGTGCTTGATGTAATACAGGACTATATTGAGCAGGCGAACAAAGGATTAGCCAACTGGATCTTTAGGCATCGTGGAATTAAGTTGCTTTCGCTGCCAGCTACAGTACCTATGGATTTTTTGCTAGCTACCGTCTATAAAATAACCAGTCTGACACCGAAATTGACAAAGCAAATGCGACAATTGGTTGCACAGTTCAACACGGCAATTCAATTGCGACTCTTCAATAAATTTACGCTTTACGATGCTCCACATTTCGATGCCACAGGCTTGCTGCACTCCAGTCGTCTATACGGTCCGCGTGTTTCAATCCTAGTCGATGAATGGTTAGTCAAATTCTAGATATATTTAATGAACATTTCTGTTAATTGTAGCGTTATTTATTTACAGCGGTGCCACCCCATTAAATGTGGATGTAGATAATTTTGAACATGTTCTGAAAATGAGCACACATAATGACGCCCTATATGCTTACTATTACACCGATAATAGCACTAATCATGTCAAGGTGACCGAAATATTTGATTTTGATGAAATGACGGAACATGGTGAGCTGGCAACTGATTTGCAGCTATATGAAGGTTCCGTCGAGGATCATCCGAACCCTCGCCAGTCACATTCCCACAATGCGGTTGTTAGCGAATGGAATGGTGTCGAGTCCGGTCAGTATTATACAGTCATTTAAAGTACTCACATCATACCGTAACAAAATCACATACCCTTATGGAAAAACAAAATTACCAAGTCATTTTTTACAGTACAAATAATGCCCACAACACCCGAATTACACGATGTCGCCTTTTAAAGCACTCGCACATGCACTCACACAGTAACGAATTGGCAATCATAAAAAATCAAAAATAAAAAGTTCATATCATTTGTCAGGTATATTTAACGCTGGTAGCTTTTAAATGCACCTTAATTTTTTACTAATCTCAGTAATAGGCTCTGTTTCCTTTTCAAATTAAATAATATTTTGTTGCCTTACAGATTTTTTTATAGACGCTCACACGCCAAATTCGACAGAATCGTCTCTATCGGTAGTGCCTGAGTTGCCGTTCTTCAACACCTTTAATATCGAACACAATTCACCAGATCTAAATGATCTACCGACAGATCAACATCCGGTCAGAACGTCCATAAATAGCAACGATTTGTGTATAGAAATTGAATGAAACCCCCAAATATGACACTCAAATTCGAATTTGTAATGCAACATTTCCAAAGCGGCTCCTAGCCAAGCGAAGAGCCTAGTAGCTTTCCGTTAGCTTGTTATACTTATATAATCGTAGTACGAAATTGTATGTATGTAATCCTGTACTTCTGTAATTGTAATTTACATTATCCCTTGGCTGCATAAACTTTTGTGCCGTACCATGCACAAATTGAAGTTTTCTTTTCTTCCCATTTAGTTCAATCGTTGAAAAACTATGTTTTATGTCTTTTAATTGTAATATACAAAATAAACAAATATTTACATACATAACTCAATCATTCTCTTTGATCTGTAATTTATATAATGTTAAGGTGCCCATGAACAAATATGGAAACTATTGAGGTAACCTCGTATTTCGCTAATGTGCGCAAATGTTTTAATCTATTTAATAAACGTTATCGGTGCGAAACTATAATAATCATCTGTCACTGTGTGGCCTCATCGCTATCAGTACCTCCCGGTCTATATTTTCTGTAAGACTCAGCTGATTTCTACAACTTATTATTTGTTCGTTAACGCAAAACAAAAACTAAGTAAACAACTAGCACGCGTCAGCGTCTATTACGAAGGACAGATGCATTGTAAATAAGTGAGCTTCCCAAATTGCATTGTTTTGTACATATTCAATGATTCCTTAAGTAGACAAGAATTTTAGTGTTTAAATGTTAATAAATGATTCTTTAATGCTTAATACTTTATATGATGGGTTAAATATATCAATTTAAACAATTAAAAAACGGGCAGAATTCTTTATAATTATATATGCAAATTAATAGACGTTGTAACATCTACACAAATAACGGTTGTTAAATGCAAAATCAAAAGTATTTAATGAAAATACTTTTAAAATTTAATTTACGTCTATGTTAACTTTACTCAGTGAATACACACTACGAAAATAATTTGTGGTTTGATGTTTTCAATAACGAAAGAAAACTGCAATATAAGAAACGCTCTTCACTTCCCTTGAGTTTTAATTGCATTAATTAGTCAACCATGTAATGCATTGTTTTTTATAATTTAATGATTTACATATTCATATACTTCCGACACTACAACATATGTTATATAACTATTTATATAGATTAATGTTAACTAATGTACATACACTTCTTCCCTGGCTGTATCCCTATATATTGGTAATAAAAGTGCACATGCACAGACGTAGAAACAGTTTGTGTCACTTCTGTTTTTTGTAAGTTGTTACTTGTTGTATATTTAACATAATCGCTTTATTCATTTTTATGTGTATAAATATAGTGAGAATTTGTTTGTTTATTATATTTTAAAAGCTTTCAAGACTTGTTAAATTGGCATATGCATGAAATTAACTGTACAGTATAAAAAAGGCGTATTTAACAAAACTTAAAGCCTAGGTTTTATACAAGGAAAATTTTAATAATAGCTTATTTGAATGATTTTGCCTTAAACTCCGCCATATACATAATATGCGGTTATTTTGTAATATAATTTTATAGTACAACTTATATATATATAGATGTTTATATATATAAATATTTATATTACTTACACATATTGTGTTGACCTATTTATGATAACTTATATATATCATGCATATAGTATGGTGTTCCTACTTCTGTGTGTTTGTTTATATATTAACGTTTGTGTGTGTCTGTGTTGCTAATGCGTTATTTCAATATCGTAACGAAAAGACTAATCAGTTAACAGTGTTCGCGACTCAGACACCACAGCCAAGCTTATAACGAACCTAATCTAATTTATATACATTTGCTAACGACGTTTACTCCTCACGTCTGCGTGCGTCGCTCGTATTCGCTTCGTCTGTAGTCAGCGGGATACTCTCGCGGCATGACCGGATAGCCACGTGGTTCATTTCGATAGCCTGGTGGCGGTGGCGGCAATCCGGCGACCATGCCATTCGGCAGATAGTAGTTTGGGGGCAGGTAATGACTCGAGTAGGCATGCGATGGCAAGGCGGATGAGTATCTGCAAGAAAAAACTCATTAAAGTGGTGTGTTCTAGAGTAGAATCTTGAGTACGAGTAGTGTGCCTTGTTATGTATAAATTTTTGGCAATTGCTTTTAATATACCTGCGCTTGTCAGGTCGCCGTTCACGATCGCGCTCACGATGTTCCCGATGATACCCACTTCCTGCAGCACCACCTCCTCCTCCGCTTCGTGGATATGCCAACGTGTCATAGCGCTCGCGCTTATAATCAAAGTTGTAGCTGCACAAAATAAGAATTAATGGTTTAATACAAAAACATTTTGAATATTCTCTATAACATACCGATCTCGAGCATGCCAGCGATCCATTTCAGCTGGATAGTTGGAGCCCACAGGCGGCGGCTCAAACCGACGACTGCTGCCGAGTGTTGAAGGTGAATTAAGACCGGAACGACGAGCGCTACTGCCCTCATAGCCACTTGGTGCACCACCGCCAGCGCTGGCATAGTAATCTTCGCCTCTGTGATGTTTTTTACGCTGATCCTCGTGACTGCCATGTCGCGAAGAGGCGCTGGCATCTATATTAAGGCGCTTAAATGACATTGATTTGAGATTGTCGCTAATACCAGAACTTCCCATGCCAATGCCGCTCGCTTCCGCATCGTTCTCATCGCGTTTCCTTTTATTTGGCGAATCGTTAGGAAAACGGCTGCGAGCTGACTTATCTTCGGCAGACGCACTGGTATAGCGTCCCTGACGCTCCTTGTCCTTTTCCTTGTCCTTCTTCTTTTTTTTACCACTCTTGTCGCGCTCCTTCTCAGTGATCGCACCATTTTCCGTACGTGCTCGCTTCGATTTACCGCCATCAGAGTTTGACGAATCTTTTCCAGTGGCTGTTTGCGTTTGTTGCTTGAGTGCATGCTTATAGATCTTGAACAGTCGCTTAGCATCCAACTCTGTAAACTTGGACACAAAGTACCACAGATTGCTGCGCCACTCTTTTTTCTCTACCTCACCATATGGCTGTAGGCACACATCAATCTGTCGCCCGATTTGCAACAGGCAATCACGTGTATGCTGCAATTGATCCTGATCCGACAAACTAACATCTGGCTGATCGAGAGCTTTCAACGCTTTCTTCACCGGTCGCATCTTCTCCTTGCATTCATTAAATATACTCGGATCTAAATCGCCCAGCACTTCCAGAGCTCGTGGTTCATTGTTTGCCGTAAAATGCATTGGCTTGTTCCCATTATTGTCGGATGAGCTTGTTTTCTTGCTGCGTCCCTTTGATTTTTTCTTTTTCTGCGTGCTAGCAGCATTCTCCGCTGCTCCGGAAGAGGTAATGGGTGAGGTTACAACGTGTGTGCCATCTGCCGCCTGCTTGGCAGTGCTATCGCCCGAAACAAGCGTCGCCTCCTGCTCGACAGTTCCATCCTTGCGCTCTGGCGTGCCGACTGCTGTTGTGCTCGAGTTGAGATTGGCTTTCAGCTTGCGCGGTCGTCGCTGACGTCGCTGATCCCCTTTGGTCAGCTCTACATTTTTCTTGATGATCTTAAGCAGGTATTCGGCTCTGGATTGCAAATGCTTAGCTTGTGGCTTTCGTGTATCGTTAAGCAATATTTTTTCGCTTAACTTTAGCGTCGGATCAAGCTTCATTTGCTCCCAGGAGCCAATGCCGTATTGATAAATGCCACGCAACAAGTGAGTATCCTCATCGACACCCCAGTCCACATCAAAGTTAGCTGATCGCGTCTTGATGTTAAACGTCCACTGCTGTCGCTCGTGTGCCGAGCTCGGCATGAGTTCATTTAGCGGCTGTAGCTCCTCTTCGCAGGCGAGCAAGGTTTTCGCATTGAACGAGACGCCGCCCAATTTTACCGAGTAGGTGGCTCGTGTACGTCGTTGTTTATTGCCTCCTGGTTGCTGCTCCTCTTCTTTGACAGTCTTGATCTCTTCCTCCTTGTGCTCATCCAGAAACTGTACGCAACGATCATGGAGCATCTCGCCAATGCGTTTTAATTCCGCCAATGGCTTCTCCTGCAACTCTGCATCGCAGGCAATTGCCTCCAGTCGCTGTAGCGGCGCTGGAAACTTCTTGTAGCTGCGTATAAAACGACGCAGCTCAGCATCTGTGAAGCCATTGATTTTTTCTTTCATTGCGGGACGACCGCGTTTGCGCTGCCTACCATCTTCACCGCCAGCACCGCTGGCATCGGAGCCCAGCTCATAATCCGAATCGGCTGAATCGTCAACCTGCTTAGAGCGTGCACCGCTTTTGCCTGTGCCACGTTTGCCGGCATCGTTTTTATTGGCCGCAGCTGTTTTACGGCGCGGCGGCAGGTACAAATCCTCCATTTCTTTGGCACGCTCTTCATCCTCAATGACCTTGCGGAAGCCCTCGGGTATAATGTCGTCCCAATCCTTGCTATCATCTTCTTCATCGGCCTGCTGATCCTTGCTTGCAGCAGTCTCGCTTGGCTCGTCCTCTTGGAACGCAGCAATGCTGGCTACCTTAAACGCTGAAAGCAGATCATCACCTGGCATTTCAGGGTCCTCGTTGCGTGTTTCGGCGCGACGCAGTATTTCATCAATATCGCATACAAGCTCCTCCTCGTGCTCCTGCTCGTCCTTAAACAGCTCCTCGGCTCCAAATTTAAGAATAGCGGACAGATCATCTTTGTTAAAGGGATTCGAATTGGAGGAGTGCCCATTCCCGCTCTTATCGAGCACCGTGCGACCCGTGGTATCCATGCGCTGTATCACCAAATGATCGAGTACCATTTTCTGCTTGGCTCGCTCCACAATTTGCTCCTCAACGGAGCGTGCAGTGACTAGGCGATAAATGTTAACTTGGTTCTTTTGACCAATGCGATGGGCACGCGCCTGCGCCTGCAAATCATTCTGCGGATTCCAATCCGAATCAAATATAATGACCGTATCGGCTGTAGCAAGATTAATGCCCAATCCACCAGCACGGGTTGATAGCAGAAAGCAAAAGTCTTGACTGCCTTCAGCATTGAAATGATCCAGTGCCTGCCGTCGCATCTCGCCCTTTATGCTACCATCAAGTCGCTGGAACGAAAAGTGACGCTTCTGCAGATAGTCAGCAAGCACGTCCAACATGCGAACCATCTGTGAAAAGATGAGCACACGATGGCCCGTCTCCTTAAGCCGGCACAATAGCTTATCTAAAAGCACTAGCTTGCCAGAGCCCTTCAGAAGCATCTGAAGTGCTTCATCCTGCTGCAGACCGAGCAGCTCGAACTCTGAGGGTCGGATGAGCGCAGCATGATTGCAACACTTTTTCAGTTCGATAACAATGTTAAGAAAGGTGGAGGTGGAACCACGTTTACCCTTGCGAAGGGCATCAAAATTTTTGGTTAAAATCCATTTGTAATACTGCTTCTGCAGCGATGTCATCTCAACGCGCAATATTTGCTCTACTTTGGCAGGAAGCGATTTCTCCACATCTTTCTTGACACGCCTTAATATGTAAGGTTCGAGTTGTTGATGAAGACGCGTGTACCCCTTATCCTCAGCGTTGCCATGCTGCAGTTCAAAGTTCTCCCATGTATCAAACTTGGTGGGCATAATAAAGTGGAGCAACGCCCAAAGCTCTTTTAGCGAATTTTGCAGAGGTGTGCCTGTAATAAGCAATCGATGATTTGTCTCGAATTCCTTGAGCGACTTGTACAACAGAGAGTCATCGTTTTTCAAACGATGCGCCTCATCCACCAGCAGTGCTGCCCACTGAAGAGCGCCTAGATATTGTTTATCCTTGAGCACAATCTCATATGTCGTCAATATGCAGTTGAATTTCAGTCTTTTCGAACCTTCAAATTGCCATTCGTACTGATGGATTAGCTCGCGTGACTTCACATCGCCCAGGTATGTGACTACATTCATATCGGGCGCCCATAAAACAAACTCCCGCTGCCAGGCGGTCATTGTACTAAGCGGCACCACACATAAAAATGGACCATACAAATGGTGTATCTTGAACAGTGAATAGAGAAAGCATATGGTTTGAATCGTCTTTCCCAGGCCCATTTCGTCGGCCAATATGACTGAATTCTCCTTGCACCATGAGTGCAGCAGCCAGTTGAGACCATCCATTTGATAGTCGCGAAGCGTTAGACCCTCGGACAGGAATTCTGGCTGTAGCTTAATTCGAGAGAACTTGGGACGATATTTGATCACACGACAGTGACGCGATGGCGTCCATTTGGAGTGTTCGCGCTCTGTAAACTGTTCCACACACTGTTGCCATTTACGAAGCACAAGTGATGCATCCTCCCATGTGGACTCAGAATAAGGCAACGATTGCCATTTACAAAGAAACTCCTCGCTACCGTCATCAGGTTTAGTGCCGCGCGCAATAATCCGATCTACATTGTTGTAGGATTTAAGTAGATCATGCTGCAGCTCTAGTTGGCACTCAAAGTAATCAATGTCTTCGGGACCGGCATAGCGACGCCAACAAGCTTGCTCCTGCTCCTTTTTTATAAAATTATCTAGCTTTTTCATGCCCTTGGCCTTCATATCACGAAGCGTCGTCTCGGACTCCCAGGTATTATGTATGTAGCTCCAACCCTTCCATTTGATTAGGTATTGCACTTCCGACGATTCTCGGGATTCATCAAAGCCCGCATTCGGATCGCAGCCGCTCTCCTCGATAGCATATATCGTAGTCTGATTGCCGGTGCAGCCCTTCTTACCCACACGCTGAGCAAGAATGCGCTCAATGGTCTCACATTTCTCATCCTCCTCAGCGGCAGCCGCATTTGCCGCCGCCTGACTCTCATTGTACTCGAATTCAAGCAAATCCTCCGAGTCAGTCGCCTCGTTCTCAGATGTTTCTTTGTAACTAACGGCAGCGGCTGTCCGACGAGTAGCACAGCTAATTTGAAGAAAAACCGAGTAAAACTTTTGATTTTATAATCTAATGTAAATTATAGCTTACCGTTTGCTTCCATCATCATCATCGCTATCGTCCGAACTAAACGATTTCACACGGCGTCGTTGCTGCTGTTGTTGTGACTGTTTGTTGCCGGTGGCCCGCACATTGCACTTGCGTTTCTGTGATCCAAACGGCGCCTCATCACTTTCTGCTTCGTCGCTCTCGTCGCTTTCATCCGAATCCCAACTGAGTGTGAAATAAATTTTATAAATTACCACTCATAAACAAAACAAAGGGACCTACTTTTGCTTATTCTTCTTTTTGGCAGGCTGTGATCGTTTTGATTTGTCAGCAGTTGGTGGTGCTTTGCGAGGCTGTCTCGTAGATCGCTTCGGTCTATAATTCTCTTCCTCATCTTCCTATTGTTAGAGTTAAAAGTTATATCTCTCACATACATATAACTGTTGAATAAGTTTAAAAGACTTACACTACTGCTACTACTGCTGGAGGATGTGGGGGAGGCATTGGCGGAGCTATCACTGGCATCATCCTCATCGGCGCTGGCTTCGCTGGCGGCCTGAGATTGCTGCGGCTTCTGCTCTTCATCATCGCCATCACCATCCTCATCATCATCGTCATCCTCTCCATCCTCCTCAGCAGCTTTTGGAAGCGTTGCGCCCGAGGAGCTACTACTGCTACTGGTGTGCAGTTTGATGCTTTTGTTGGTACTGTTATTGTTTTGTGTTCCATCCGGCTGGGCTGGAGCATCCGGCTCAGAGTCGGAATCACTTGCGCTGGAACCAGCACTGGAGCTTTCGTCTTCATTTGCATCAGTAAAGCCATTTGTTTTTGTATCTGCTTGCGCGGCCGCTGCTGTTGGTGGGAAACCAGCCACCGCCGTTTTGGCAGCCGTCGGCTCCGGAGAGCTGCGTCCATCGCTGGAATTACCTGAGGAACTGTCCGAATCGGAGTCGGAACCGGATGAGCCGCTTTCACTGCCGCTTCCACTGCCACTTGCATCTTCACGTGTGTCATCTTGTTCGTCTGAGCCTATACTTTGCGACGATTCATTGAGTGCCTACGATTAAAATTAAAACCTTATTAAAGTACACAGCGGTTTGCAAAAATCAATATTAAAATTACACTATTTCGAAAAATATTCTAGCTTTTATTTATCCTTTAAGAACTATTAATAAAATAAACTTGATTGCATTTGTTAATCCGTTGAAACCCATTTAAGTTACGTAAGCTCACAATTTCTATTACAGAAATATTACTGAACAAATTTGTAAAAAGGCGTTCATTAGATGCCTAAATTAAGGTTGGTTGACAACATAAAACTTTAGCTATATAGCAGCATTTACATAATAATGCACGAATCTTGTTCGCAAAAAGAGCTAATCCTGGCCAGCTTTCAACTGCAACGCGTGTAATTTGGTTTCATACTTTCCAGAGTGTGTTGAAAACAAGCTGAGGATTGCTTCCACGGTATTGCGTTTAATAAATAGACTATGATTTGGCAAGACTGTACTTGAACCTAATCCTCGCCGGTTTTGAAAAGGCAAATCCATGTTGATAAGCTGAATACCCAGAAAATTTCTAGCTTTAAAAAATAATTTGCGGTTCTAAGAACTAACCAAACCCTTTGGTTGAAGGTCTCCGCACAAATATTAGCTTTGATAATAGAAAAAAACCTTTAAACAAACCTAATCCTGCCCAGAAATCTTACGAATCTTTACATTATGCACATAACTTCCAGAATACATACATAATGTTGAATATACTACGGTTGCCTCTGTTAAGGAAGTAAAAGTCTTCGGTACATTGTGTTTCAATTAAAAGCACAGCTGCATAAAGCCTACTAATGCTTAATCCTCTCCAGAAATGCAGTTTGTAGAATTAGTATAGTGCATTTTTGTTAGAAATATCCAAAGTTCATTACGTTAGAATGCAGTCAGCCAACGGTAGGCTGGCATACTCCATGAAATTGGAGGAAAATACACTTTCTACACAATCCTGGGCAGAAAAGCCGGTAAAAACATCACAAATACGCGAATTTTCTGCTCCTGATGAAGTTTTTTGGCCAAAATTCTCAATATTCTTATGAAAATTTACATACATTGGGTAACAATAATTGTAAATATGATTTTATACAAAAATTGTATTAAAACAGTCTTATTGCTTAAGAAGATCTCATTTGGCGGGCTAATTGCGTTCGACAATTGGCCAAAAACCATGGCTTGGAGCACGAGGAAAACTTTGCACCTGACAAATTGTGGTTACGTAATCGATGAAAATTTTCAATTGCCACTGAAATTGTATGAAAATGATGCGTTTTAGCGCATTTTTGATGTAGTATTCAACAAATTCGAACCAAAATACCCAAATTCAAACGAAAATTGCGAAAATGGGTACCCAATGGATTTTCAAAAATTTAACACTGGCTGCCACGTAGGATCGTCAGGTACCGTTTGGCGTTGTTAAAACGGTGAAACAACTTTGGATATATATGATTAAAGCACTTTATAGTAAAAATACACTAGGTATCGCGTTATTTGCAGTATAAGTGACGGAGTCTTAAATGGGGGGACACCTCTTGGGTCCACCTACGTGACTGGTAGATGCCACACCCACAAAAGCAGCGTTGAATTTAAATACACAGTTTTTGAGAAATATACTCACACGACGACTTGACTTAGATTGACTTACAACGGCTTGTTTTGAGTGATTAAAAGATTTCATAGTTTTCTTGTTATTTTTTTTTGCTCTTGCACGACGTTCACTGTCACAGCTTTTTCAAGGCCTACTTACCTGGCTCATTATATTTTCGTGGAAGCACACTGAGTTGCCTTGTAGCGCTCATTAAACATACAATGCACTTTTTAACAGTTCTGGCAAAGGTTTATACTGTTTATTGATAAGAGCCACTTGTTTTTAAATGCAGTTTTCAACCACATAAAAGATGTTCACGTCGTCTTAGTCTATTACAGTAAAAAAATACGCCATTTTGTTTTAAGCAGAGTTGCATGTACATCAGGACTTATCGAGTTTGCCAGAGTTGAGTTATTCGATGTATTCATCGCAACCTACACACCTGTTTTCGATTAATGCCAGCTGATTTTATATGTTGCCAGATAGGTACACGCTGTAATATTAAGTTGGCAGTCTCGCAATAATTACACCAACTACGTCTACGCTTTTCCACACAACTACTTTCTGTACACTTTTGTGTTTTTGTCTTTAAAACTATCCGAATTCCAGCATGTAGCGCTTGTGTAAAAATAAGAACGTGTATAAGATGAAAGAAGTGGGCATAGCGCTGCCCAAATCGCGAGGCGTTGGCGTAGGCATTGTGGGCGCATTCCTACTTATTTTTATATTCTATTACTTTTATGGTGGTTACATGACGCTAACGCTATTTGCTGCCATTATACTACGTATGTGAATGATATCTTCACTGTCATCAATTTCACTATAGTCTTAACTACGTTTTTGCAGTAATTTTCTACCATGCACAGGACCTGCTGTTGTATCATCCGGATTTGCCAACAAACTCACGCATTTATGTACCCATCCCAACAATGCATAATTTGCCGCATCTTACCATTAGCATTAAGACGCCGGATGGTGTGACTCTGCATGCTTTCTGGATTAGTCAGCCAGCAGAACGCTGTAAAACCGTACCCACATGGCTATACTTTCATGGCAATGCTGGCAATATGGGGCATCGCATGCAAAATGTAATACCTGCAAATGAAATAATCTTTAATATCCCATTATGTTATATGAATTTGGTATTATTTTTTGCAGGTTTGGGGCATTTATCATCATCTTCATTGTAATATTCTTATGGTCGAGTACCGTGGCTACGGTCTATCAACAGGCGTACCTTCAGAACGTGGCCTGGTAACGGATGCACGTGCTGCAATTGATTATTTGCACACACGTCACGACCTAGATCATTCACAGCTTATACTTTTTGGCCGTTCGTTGGGCGGCGCTGTTGTAATTGATGCTGCGGCCGACACTATCTATGGACGGAAGATAATGTGCGCGATTGTGGAGAACACATTTACCAGCATACGTGATATGGCCGTGGAGCTAGTGCATCCAACTGTGAAATACATACCAAATCTACTTTATAAAAATAAGGTGATTTAAAAGAGTGTATAATTGGACTCCAATTTTTATGAAATCTTTAAATTTGTTCTAGTTTCATTCACTTAACAAGATAAGCAAGTGCTCGGTACCATTTCTATTTATATCGGGCCTTGCGGATAACCTAGTGCCACCGCACATGATGCGTGCCTTGTATACTAATTGCGGAAGCGAACAAAAACGTATGATTGAGATCCCAGGAGGGTCACACAATGACACCTGGATAGTAGATGGGTAAGCCTAAAGAACTGGGCATGAGACCATAAGTATAAATGATTTTATTGTTATTTGTAGTTACTATCAAAGCATTGGAGGATTTTTGCTTGAGCTACAACAACCATCCCCGCTGCAAAAACCGCCAGAGAAGAGCAACGTTTGGGTAGAACTGGAACATAAAATAATTGATGTTTAACGCCCATTCACTCACTCACACACAAAAGTGTTCTATTGACTGTGTTAACACTACGTTGCTATACTCCTTAGTATATACATGAACACATGTATGTAAATCTGTATCAGTGTTTTGTAAATCTGAACTGTGCACTTAGGCTAAGCTATATAAGTCGCTTGTAGGTATGTTTATTAGAGGACAGACAAGCATTTTGCGCTGTGGGTTCCATATTTTAAATGTTATACTACTTATGTATTTTAGGTTAATTGTTAACAATTAAAGAACAAGAATAACCATTAGGTTAGCCTTAAATCTAAATCAGGTTCCGCAAATGCTAAATACAATAAATTATTTTTAAATTTAAAGCAGCTAAAATCCACTAAATTCTTCACCACTGCTATAATCTACCTCAAAGTCTTCATCAACGTCTTCGCTGACTCTTGTCTTTTTAGCAGTAGATCCCGTCTGCTGAAGCTGTTCTGATTTATTCGATTCCTCCTCCTCTGTTGTGCTTATTGCTTGCTTGGCCTCCGCCTGTGATCGGTGATGGAACACAAACGAAACGCATTTACTTGCTGTCCAGGCCTGGGAGAGAATACTGTCGGGCAGGCCGCGATTATTGGAACAGTGAAACCATTGCGACAAATGGGATGTGCAGTCAGTGTTTTCTGGCGGCGGTTGTCGCTGCACATCGTCAAAGCATCGCTTGCATTTCAATCTTTAAAAAACCGAGGAAAACAATCATTTAAAAATGTATGTACTTTAAAGGCAACAGTTCACTCACTTGTTGTGCGTGTCAGATAGCAAATTGGCCTCAAAACTAAATAAATCCTTGAGATCGTCGCGTGTAAAATGCTTTTCTGATGACTCGTTATTGTCAATTATGGTGCTTGATAGCGATTTCTTGTGTGTCTGTCGCTGCAATATCTTTTCCTCAATAGATCCACTCTGTGGAAATATTTTAATGTTAAAATTGGATAAATTTCTAATTTTATCAATACACTAACCGCAACCAGACGATAAATATAGCACGGTTTCTTTTGACCATCGCGCCAAACTCGGGCCATAGCCTGCTCATCGTTAGCCGGATTCCAGTCGGGATCAAACATAAACAAACGATTGGCACCAATCAGATTCAAACCGCAACCACCAGCCTTACTACTGAGCATGAAGAGGAAACAGTCCGAGCTAGGATCATTAAATCTGTCTACGACTTTTGAGCGTTTCTTAATCGTCATAGTGCCATCTAGACGCACGTACGTGTATTTACGCTTGCGGGCTAGCTGTTCAAACAGATCCAGTGTCTGTGTGTAGTTTGAGATTAGCACAACTTTATCATCGCTATTGGCGCGTATTGCAGCCAGCATGAAATCTAACAACATAAATTTGCCACTCAGCTCGGGATTAATGTCTCTATAAATGAATGATGGCAAACATTAACAAAATGCGAAGCTTATGATCATTTGCCACTTACTTTGGCTTGTAGTTGGGCGGAAGCACGTTCTGTGAATTTTCAAAACCTTTTTCGCGTGCAGCTAGTTTCTCAAATATAAGATCCGGATGGTTGCACAGCTTTTTGAGCGTGGTAATATCTGCTAAAGCCGTTAATGATGCTTTCTCATTGCAATCTGTAAATGCCAAACAAATAAAATATTTTGCTGGAAATGCTCTTGGTCAAATAGTTACCTGTAAGGCTGCGACGCACCTGATCCGATTTAAGGAAGTTCATATAGATTTGAAGCTGTACTGGGGTTAACTTACAGCAAACAACCATTTCGAACTTAACAGGCAGATATTTGGTTAGAATCTGATTGGTTCGACGAATGATGCACTGATTAACCAAACTGATGAGTTCCTGTGTCTTGAGCAGTGCTCGCTCACGTTCTGTATCCGTAGAGTCAGCATTTTGACCACGCAAAATGGCATTCTCAAAGTTTCGCTTAAAATCAATAGCAGTGCCAAGCATCTCCGGATTAACAAAGTTTACCAAACTGAAATACTCAGTCAAATCGTTTTGAATGGGCGTGCCGGAGAGTAAGACACGTCGTTTGGTTTTTAGACCCATCAAGGCCTGATAGGTAAGATTGTCGCTGTTCTTTAATCGATGACCCTCGTCACAGATTACCATACCCACTTCCGTTTTGCAGAGTATGTGTGCATACAGTCGGAATGTCTCGTAGCTGATGAGCAGTACGGGTGTGCCGCAGCGGGTTGAGGTATTCATTGCAAACTGTTCAAGCGTTCGAGTCGTTTCCTCTTTGGAGCCACCTTCCATTGCCAGGCAGTGCATGCGACCGTGCAACCATTTTGTAAACTCTTTTTCCCAGTTCTTCACCAATGATGAAGGTGACACTACAATGGCTTTGCAAATGGTTGGTTTACAGTCGGCGCTTTGGCGCAGCAGTGTCCATGTCAAGGTGACGCACTGCAACGTCTTGCCTAAACCCATTTCATCGGCCATAATGCATCCATTGAAGCTACCTCGTTTTCCCTCAACGCACTCATACATGAAACGAACACCCTCGCGCTGATGAGGACGCAACACATTGCTTAGTAGCGGATCCACGACGACATGCACCTGTATTTTGCTTGGGTCCATAGACATGCGTTCGTGTTCCGTGTATACAGGTGGCGTATACAGCACCAGAGCATTGCAGGCTTGAGGATCATGCAGTGGTCGTCGCACTATCGTACGACGGACTCCCAGAGAACGGTTTCCGCCATAATCTGATACATAATTCGCAATTGGAACTTTAAATTTGCGCGCAAGCACCTTGGCAATAGCTTGCTCATATTCGCTGTTTGCCGTAAAACGTATAGGCAACGGCAGTTCCACAACGTTGGTGGCATCTCGTAAGGCGCTTTTGCGTTTTTCCAGCTCTTGTTGGCATGCGCGTTTGTTTTTCTTTAGCAGTGGCGGAGTAAACGCATCCTTTGACTTAATACGCACTCCCAGACGTTGGCTAGGGGCCAAGCTTCGCCTCTAAAAATACATATGTGTTTAAACTAATAATTTGTTATTGTTGTTATTGCATAAAATTATATACCATCTTATGTCGACTATTTGCAAATACTTTTAAAAGCGCGGGGACATCAGCTGTTTTTCAAACGTTTTACAGCACTGTTAAATTTCTAAATTATTGGTCACATTACAAGACTGTAATCGCACTACTGGAATGATACTTAGCTAACCAACATGCGATATTATTCAATTCTTTGAGCTTTGTAACTGGATGACACCGAAACAGCAATGTTTAACTGGCTATTTATTTATTTTTTTTTTGCTCTGATAACGTATAATCACTTAAAATTAACAGGGTCTTCGCCTTTTATTCCGATTAGGGTGACCATGCTTATGAATTTTGACCGATTCATTTCAGTAACTTATACAGCACTAGTTTTTTTGCAATTTATTTTACTTCACAGAATTGATAAGAACTGCCTATTAAATCAATTTAAAAACTGCCAACACAGCGCTATAACATACAACTAATAGCTATACATATGTGGCATTCAACTAAGTACAATATGTGCATACTAAACATCTGCAGCTTATAAATCTAAATTACAGCGAGCGGTCGCTGCTCGGGTTTCGGCAATTTGCAGTCGTGGTTGTTTTGTTTTTGGAGCAGCACCAGCAGCAAACAAGATTAAAAATAAACTATTTCGGAATGTTACAACTTTGAAAGAAGGAAAAAAACATGCACACATCGCTGCCGATCACGTCACTAACGTACAAGTGCAAGAAAAAGTGCAATACATATACAACAATTGATTTTTATGGGGTGAGAAGAGTCATAAATGTTAAATTATGCCATACATAAAAAATGTTAATATGTATGCTCACATGAATACATATATAATATACTTATTATTTTTATACCAGTCTTACACTCCAAACATTTAAATGAGACGCTGGTTTAAAAGCAAGCGAAACACACATTTAAAGCAGACATCGCGATAAATTCAAATACCTGCCTAAGAGCAACAACAAACACGTTCAAAGTGAAGGTCAACGTCACAAGCAACAATAACAACTACTACAGCAACAACAACAACAACAAACCAGAAGGTAATAGGTAACGGCAACTGTGGCTGCCCAAATTAGAAAACTAACAGCATTAGCTGCTTGGAATTGGAGCTAGCACTTTGCCAAAGCTTCAGGCTTCCAGTTCCAGCTAAATTACTAAGATGAGCTCGACGTCATCGATTGTGGCACAGCGCCTGTTGCTGCCCTCTCTGATCTCTCTTTTCGTGCTAGTCGTCACGGTGATCAGCGATGACACCAGCACGATACCCACCCAAAATATGTCACACAAAGAGCGTGCGGAACTGCGGTAACTACATTTATTTTTTAATTTTAAAATTATTTAAATTTCTTTTCGGGCTTTGTAGCGAAGAGTCGCGTGAAATGTTTTATCATGCATATCATGCATATATGGAGAACGCGTATCCTGCCGATGAACTCATGCCACTCTCCTGTAAGGGACGCTACCGCGGGGTGACGCCCTCGCGCGGCGACATGGACGACATCCTGGGCAAGTAAGTACAAAACGTTAGTCAGTTGGATCGTTGCATTAGAAAGCAATTAACACTTTATATAGTTTCGTTCAATATTCAATTAAACTAGCTTACAAAGAGATAAGATATAGATAGATTTAATTATTTTATTACTGTATATTATTGTGTGGTAATGCTGTTAATTTATATTGCAGCTTTTCCATGACGCTAGTGGATTCGCTAGACACACTAGTGCTGCTTGGCGACTTTGCCGAATTTGAGCATGCCGTCAAGCTGGTCATACGGGATGTGCAGTTTGACAGCGACATTATTGTATCAGTGTTCGAGACAAACATACGCATGGTGGGCGGTCTGCTGTCGGCGCACATACTGGCCGAGTATCTGCAGAAGCAGGCGGATGTGATGCACTGGTACAAGGGCGAGATGCTGGAGATGGCACGCGAGTTGGGTTATCGTCTGTTGCCAGCATTTAATACGACAACTGGCATACCACATGCAAGAGTTAATCTACGACTGGGTATGAAGGATCCGCAGCTTAAAAAGTCCCGAGAGACGTGCACAGCCTGTGCAGGTACCATTTTATTGGAGTTTGCCGCATTGTCGCGTCTGACAGGTGATCCAGTATTCGAGGTGCGTGCTCACGCAGCCATGGATGCACTGTGGAAACTGCGGCATCGTGGCTCCGATCTAATGGGCACCGTACTGAATGTCCACTCTGGCGATTGGGTACGTCGCGATTCGGGCGTAGGTGCTGGCATCGATAGCTATTACGAGTACCTTTTCAAATCGTACGTGCTGCTTGGAGACGACAAGTATTTGGCACGGTTTAATCGCCACTACAACGCCGTAATGAAGTACGTCAGCGAAGGTCCAATGCTGCTAGACGTGCTAATGCATCGACCGCATGCCAAGTCGCGAAACTTTATGGACTCGTTGCTTGCATTCTGGCCTGGTCTACAAGTGCTATCTGGCGATCTTAAGCCAGCAGTGCAAACTCACGAGATGCTCTATCAGGTGATGCAGATGCACACGCTCATTCCGGAGGCGTGGACGGTGGATTTTCAAATACACTGGGGGCAGCATCATTTGCGACCCGAATTCATTGAGTCCACCTACTTTTTGTATCGTGCCACTGGTGATCATCACTATCTACAGGTTGGCAAGCGTGCGCTGAAAACGCTACAGAAATATGCAAAAGTTTCGTGTGGCTACGCGGCTGTGAATGATGTGCGTACGGGCAAGCATGAGGACCGTATGGATTCGTTTGTGCTTTCCGAAACATTTAAGTATTTGTTTTTATTGTTCTCCGATCCGCAAGATCTTATCATCAATGTGGATGAGTTTGTTTTCACAACGGAGGCGCATCTGTTGCCGCTGTCCATTGCGCAACTAGGGAATTCCACGTTTAGTGAGTAAATAATTATATATATTATAGTAAATAATATTTCTTATGTCTGCATAACTCAAACATATTTTTCTTTTTCCCCATTAATAACAGGCTTTCGGCAATCGGACGAGCACAATGTACTCGACTTCATGCGAACCTGCCCCAGTTCCAATAAGCTTTTTCCTGAGAAAGTACGCAAACCATTGCGCAACTTCATTACGGGCTCGTGTCCGCGCACCACAACCGGTAAGCGACTCAGCGCCCTGGATTTTCAGGCAAGCAATGCGGATCATTTGCGAGCTGTATACGACATGGGCATCACCATGGTTTCGGTAGGCGACCGTAGCCAAGGCAAGGTGCGACTGTTTCATAGTTTCTATAGTGTAAGTTTTATGTTCGATCACTTAAGCCTTTTATTTTCGTTGGTTATTATATTAAGGGGCTTTTGCAGCTTTTACCAAACTTTAATTTAAAATTAAACTTCTATTATCTATTACTTTGGACAGGCCAAGAGTCAGGAGGAAGGCGAAATGGGCTTGCAGTTCATGCAGGAAATGCTGGAGCTTACCAAAATGCAAAGCATGAATCAGCTAGCACAGCTGCAGGTGCGTAAATCACAAGAGAACTTTTCGAATATCTTAATGGTGAGATTATCGCAAAAAATTTATAGCTTATCAATAAGCCATAGACTTTATATTAGTTAGAATCATGGTCAGATTTTTTTATAGACTGTTTTCGTTTCATAAATTTATTATTTTTAATTCCAGGCAGTTGCGTATGCGCTCGATGATCAGTCTCAGGACTGGACAGCATTGATGGCCGGTCCATCGCACTTTAGTCCGGAGCTAATTGGCGAGCAGTTTGTCGAGGGTGAGATTGCGTTGGCCCATCCACTTCGCGCCTGCGACGACACCCTTAATCCTGGCCATGTGTCAGGAAAAATTCTGGTGGCGTTGCGTGGCGATTGCACGTTCGTTAGCAAAGCTCGTATGGCCCAAAAAGCAGGCGCTGCTGCATTAATCGTCTGTGATAATGTTTCTGGATCTTCCGGGGAGACGCAACCCATGTTTGCCATGTCCGGTGATGGCAAAGATGATGTCGCAATACCCGTTGTCTTTATGTACAACGTGGAGTTTACAAAGCTGTCCGAAGCGATGCGGCGACAGCCAAAGATGCGCGTACGCATCATGCAAATGGTAGAGTTCAAGCGGTGGCAGCTCGCCAAGGAGGCGCATCAAAATGAGACAGCGGCAGCAGCAGCTGCAGCCGCAGCGGCGGTGCCAAAGAAAAAGCTAGACAAGGAATTGTAGTGACTGCTGCTGTACAGAGGTCCGGCCCCGCGCTATAATGTTTCAATGGCGTCTGCTTCAGTCTTAAAGTGCTTTTCGATAAACATTTCACTAATTGTACACGCATATATATATTAAGTATATATTTTATTTCCAAACTTCATTCGCAAAGGCCTGCGAAATATCTTAAGCTTAACCCATAAGCATAAGACCTAAAACACCGACCATGAGAAAATCATGCACATTATCAGGTTCGCTTAACATGTATATTTCCTAGCAGCTAACGCCAACACACGTTATGCAATTGCCGGGCCATACTCTTCATATGGCCAATGTATGTACATATGTATCTGATATGTATAACATTATATATATATATGCATAAGCATATTGTATATTTTATGTATATGTATAGTTGTACTTGTAGTCTCTAAACTCACAATTTTTATATGAATTTTACTTGCGTGAGAGTAAATCTTGTGTACATAAAATTAGCAGATAGTGAAGAAACTAAATAATAATAAGAATTAATTAGCTCATAATGTTGTATTTGTAATGATTAAATGCATATGTAGTTGAAATTTATTAGTTTAAATACCAAATGCGTTTAAAAATACATTATTTAAACAACCAAAAACATGTCTTTTAACATGTCTTTACTTTTAAGGATGGCATCAGGTCACTTTGCTCGTTTGTCTAAGTAAATAACTAAAATAAAAAGACAACACATTGCAAGAAGTTCTAATATAGTTTTGGATTTTATTTATGTCTATAAAGTTTTTGTTATTCATTTTGGTGTTTTTTTGTTTATTATTTATTATTATTCTCCTCTCTTTCTATATAGTACATGGCTAGCAGTGTGCTAGAGTAAAGCCAAAAGCTTTGTATTTTTCTTTCAGAAACTTAAAATAAACACTTTGCGTTAAGCTTGACTTAAACGCGTGGATTACAGTATAAAAAAATTAAAAATCAACTGGGTTCACGACAATAAAAATAATAATATTAAAGATAAAATATATCTTTATGCCATTTATATGTAATACATAAATTTATAGCTACAAGGTATAACTTAAGACTTTAGTAACGATACTAACTCAAAAGCATCAATTATTTATACATTTAGATATAGGTGGTAAGGTATTACAAACAATTTTGGTAATCGAAAAGGGGTTTTGTTTAAAATAGCTCAAAATTATATATATATATATCCACTTGTGTTTTCGTTCCAAGCTACGTTTAAAAAGACAGGCGACTTTAGCAGTGCATTATTTGATTATGTTTTGTTAAATTAACTTTTCGTCTACACGGCTACAGGAAGCTGTGGACGGGAACAGGACATCATAATCTTTTCCTGATGCCGGGTGGCCAGTTTCAGTACATGATTGGCAATGCTATCCACGGCTAGCGTTGTCGGCGTCATTGTAATGATTTGCGACTTTTGGCGAGTGTAGAAACGCTGAGTGTTTTGTGGCGCCAGATACGTAAGCTGGCATGGGTCCGAGGTACTAATCCAGATTTCATCGTCCGTCGGCGATTTAAGTATTAAATGATCACCCGTATTTATAGCCACCAATTGAGAGTCAAACTGTGGCGAAGGCAGATAGTGCACGTGCAGCAAGCGGTGCGAAGGTGTTGCATGTGACAGCTCGCAGGCAATAATACGCAATTCAGGCCAATTATTTGGCTCCTTGATATGCTGATAGAGCACAAGCATGCTGCTCAAATCCATGTCGAAGCTGGGAAAATGCACAACGCCCAGATTATGGCCGACCTCAAAGCCAAAATCATAATTCATCAACGTATCGCCGCTGCGGTGATCCCAAATTGTAATGCGCGTCTGTCCATACCCAATCAATCGATCCTCCGTCAGACACTCAATATGATTGAGCACCTGTCGCATTTGTTTAAATTCGCGAATGCTTGCCAGCGTATCCAGTGTGGGCGTCAGCGAATACTTGCAAATGCCAGCTCGCGGCTTACCCAATACCAGCTCCTGCTGGCAGGCCATTACAAAGTAGCGCGATTCCGTAATGCTTGTATAAATAACCTCGCGTGGATCGCTACAAGATGAGAAAATTGAAAATTTAAATATATGTGTCGGTATATATAATGAACCAGAAAATCTACCAATTGACGGCATCCAGATGAACGGAATGCATTTTGGGTCTCTGTTCCTCCTCACAGTAATAGTAAACATTCACGTACAACGATAACAATTTGCACTCCCGCCTATGATGATCCAGCGGATGGCTGCGCATCTCAATATAAACAGGAGTCGAGTTATGGACACACAGACGATTACCATGTGGTGTGGGTACTTCAATATCTATATATGAGAATAAAGAAAAGGGTAAATAATATATATAATATTAAGCCATAAAGTTAAATAACGTTGCTAACCGTTTGTAACACGTCGCGTTCCTCCCAAATAGTCCCATCGCTGTGCTTCGCTATTATCAGAATTATTCGTGTCCGTGGAAGTTTTACGTGGACTCTGATTTGTATTTGTAGTATTGTTGGGTGAGTTTGTATTTGCGCCGAATATATTAAACGCATGCTCATGGTTAGCGGCAGCATTATTGGCCTCTGGTGTTGCCTTGCGCAGTACATTGAATATATTGGAGTACTTCCAAAATGACACTAGCTTCTCCTGCAGCACAATTAGCTGATCTAGCTCATAGTACATATACAGAACTTTGCCATTCTTGCCCGCCAGCGGGTTGCGCATTGCCACTGAGCCCTTGTTAAGGGAGAAGAGTGCACCTTGTGGAGTTATCTGCACATTTGATGTTGTGCCGGCTTCTTGGCGCCCACGCCGGGAAAAGTGTGGTGCGCGCTGCGATGTGGGTGGCGATAATGGTGGATATTGAATCAATGATGGCTTTGCCAATTGCGCAAATGATGCGGACAGTTCATAAAAGGCATTTTCACGCGGTTGTGTTTGCTGCTGTTGCGTTGCTTGTTGCTGCTCCGCTTGTTGCTGTTGTGCAGGGTGTAGTTCGTTGGGTTGGCACACAGCATTGACATAACGACGCACTGCGGCACTATAATTGGGTGGCCTGACAACGCTTTGTTGTGCCACTAACTCGTGTGTTGCATCTATCAATTGCTGGGGCGTCTTCTGGGTTGGGCTCTGTTCGGGCGTTGAAGGCATCACATTGGTGTCGCCAACAATTAAGGTTGCTGGCAAAGATTTGGTACGCAAACGCTTACGCTTTACGCCAGCTTTTTGTTGTCCCTCCTGTTGCTGTTGCGTTTTGGTTGCTTTTGTTTTTTTATTCAACTTTGGTGACGTTGCTCGCAGCTGCTGCTGTTGTTCCAGACGATGCTGTTCGCGGCGCTGATGTTCCGTTGGCGGAGGAGAAATAACCAATTGTTGGGACGTTGGTATCTTTTTCTCCACTGGCTTGTCCACTTTAGATGTGGTGGTTTTGAGACGTTTGACAGCTGCCTGCGAGCCACCGCTGAGGCGATGTTTGCTACACACATTTGACAGCTCGTAGCTTTTAAGCAGACTCACTTTGCGATTGCGCAGCAATTTGGAATTCATGTGCGTCGTCGAACGTGTGACCAGATCCCGTTCATTCTGACCTGCAATTGCATTGCCGGTGGTACGTCGTCGCTTTGTTGACTTTGGCGACGTCTTTTTCTGTGTCTTGCGCGTTGCCTTGGCAGGAGAAGATTGCTCTGATGTCTTATTATTGTTCTCTGAACGCTCCAGGGCAACATTAGGCGGGCTGACAGCGACAGCAGGCTGAGTAGGGCTTTTGGACATGGCGTTGTTAACGGCCTGCACGATGTAAATGGCAGGCTTAGCTTGGCGCGACTGTTGCAAACGTTTCTGCATGATCAGATGCAGTTCGCTTTGGGCGGGTGCCGCATCAGCATATACTTTTGCGAATGCCACATCTAGGGGCGTTGTGGGAAAATCACTGTCAGTCAATTTTTGAGAATGCTGCATTGCATCGCCATTCGAACTGTAGTAGAAGTCATTTGCCTGAGAGGTGTCTGGAACGGTGCTCGTTGTGGAGGGCCGCGGGTATACAAAGTTAGTATTGCTGCTGGGTGGGGCCGCTGAAAGTGTTTCCAATGCTGATGAATTGCGCATCAGTGTAATGGTCTTCTTGAAGCTGCTGGTATTACTTATAATGCTGCTCGTATCACTAAGCTCCTGACCAGCAGCCTTCTCTTGCAGCTGATTTTGCTGCTGTTGCTCTTGTTGCTTACGCTCACGCCTTTTACCACGGGCATCGCTGCGCATTCGATCCAATTGCTGCTGTGTTCGCACGCGAAGCGTTCGACGCGCTAAATTGCTGCTAGCCAACTCTCTCATGGCAGTGGCCACTGCATTTGCCGTTGCCAGTTCGGTGAGGCCCAAATAATTACAGAACTCATGCTGCTCGAAAAACTGCGGATCACTGTTGCACTCTACGCCAAAAGAGTTGGTATAAGAAATGTAAATAAAGGTGTTTAGGTGCATTTAAATAAAAATTTATTTATATCAGCCTTACCTGGATGCTGATGTTGCTCCTTGTATTCGTCTTGTGTCTTATTCGCTTCTGGTACGTCACTTGTCTCATCAGTTTGTGGAATCTCCTCTTGCTCCAAGCAGTCTTCTGAGCTAGCACGCGCTTTTCGCTTGCACAGACCTGTGGTAGATGTCAGCTTTGTATCCAAAGGAATTGACAAATTCGTTTGGGTCTGTATTGTTTTTACGATGGGATGGTGATCTCTGCGTTCTGGTTGTTGCTCTTGATCTGGCATAAGCGTTTCTGTAGATGGATTAACCATGACCTCATAGCAATCATCATCGTCATCATCGTCATCCAGATCAATCAGTTCGATCTGTTCGGCAGGCGGAATGACCGGCAGTAGACGTCTGTAGGTGCGCCGCTTTTGCATGGCTGCTTCCTCGCTAGAATATGGTGTATCCGGTGCAACAGTTGCATCAACATCGCCTCCTGACTCTTGCCTGATTTTAAATAGACTCTGTCGCAGATTTTTATAGAATTCACCAAACTTTGGTTGCTTGGCGGGCTCAGCTTCTTGTGCAGCGAATTCAGCCTCAAAATTCTCCACATCTTCTACAGCATTGTAGACAGTTGAACAATCCCAACTGGCCAGTTTCTCGCTAAGGCTCATTTGTGGCTGTGTTTGGCAAATGTGTGCGAGTCGGCGATCCATAGCATCCGCTGATAGCGTGTTTTTCAGCAATGGCACATATTTGCGCATCACTGGCGGCGATTGCTCGTCGGCGGTACCCAGCTCGTCATCGTAATCATCGTACTCGCTGCCATTTGGCATGGATGTGGAGCTATCTGGAAATTCTGTGGTACTGCTGTGTGGTGCTAAAGCTGTAGCCGCAGTAGCAGCAACTTGTACATCTGCCTCCTGTTGATGTTCGCTGCGAATCTCTAACTGCTCCATGGCCACCTGCTGCTGCTGTTGCGTTGGAAGTTGCAAGCTGCCCTCTTCCTCATCATCATGATCCTCGAGTTCGTGATCGTACACCTCACAGATGTCCGGTTGCTCATCCACAAATGCGTCGCAATCCTGATTGGCTTCCTCATCGGCTGCATCGAGCGGTAGCTGGTGTTGCTCCAACTGCTGGTGATGCTGCTCAAATTGATGATGGTGATGCTGATGATGATGATGATGATCAAGTGCCGCATCACTAAGGTATACATGCGGTTCGCCTATGTGCTCCAACTCTTGTTCACTACCATAGCGAACACCATTGTTTAGCTGCTCGTTTTCATTAACACCGTGCTGTAGACCCATCATATAGGAATGTTCAATATCTTGCTCCATTTGCACGTCATGGACAGCACCTATGATCTCACAGCAGTTAACATCATCGTTTAATATCACCACATTATCATCCTCATCGTAGATGACGCATTCCACGTGCTCTTCCTCATTGATAACATTTTGACAATTCACATCTAATTGCTGCTGCGGCCGCTGCCCATCTTCATGCAATGGCACAGATCCGTTTTCACTGAGATTGCCATTTGTGATGTGCATGATGCCAGCAGTAGATGTACCACTTTCTAGCAGCGCCAATGGTGAATCTAAAATAAAACAACATTTAACAAGGTTTGTAAGGAAGTAAACAGCAAATAAACTTACCTGCAATCGACGGAGTAAGCAATGCAACTTTTGGAGTTGCGCAGACTAAAAAGTGCTGGGCGTCTAAAAGCTGTACACTTGTGACATTTCGGCAGATGCCAAATACAAGATTCGTTTCGTTTGTGGCAGTATGCACGCCAACGCAATCATCTGACAGATCGTCATTGAATCCTCTAAAGGCACTGCTATCAGAGCTCGCCAGCAGGCTGTGGATATCTATGTCATCTGATATGAATGGCAGCATGTTGTCCGTCGAAGGGTCAACCCCACCCAACGGCTGCTGCATTGCGTCAGCAGATGCTGCATTAGCAGCGTTAGGCACATTGGCGCTTGTACCTTCTGCCTGTGGGCTGTTCAGCGGTGAGAAAATGTTAAGCAAACGTTCCTCGGCTGCAGCATATTCCCGGCGAGAAGTTCCGGTAGTTGATCTCCGTTTTGACATTGTGTTTGGGCTATTGAGCACTAGACAGCGCGAAACGCACTTGCGGTGCACCGATTAATGTTAATATTAGGCTTGGAAAAGATTGAAAATAATATTTTTATTAACAGAATTTAGCACGTGAAATTTAAAAAAAATAAATCAATCTTTCGAGAATATTTAGAAACAATGCCGAAATCGAAACTGACATGTTTCGTGCCGACTGTTTTGTTTGCTTGTTAATATCCGAACGCACACATTCTTTTCAGGTCATTTTTTTATATTCCATTTTCTTAAGAACGTACGAAAAACAAACTTCTTTGGGAGCAACAAATCGCGGCACTTGTCGGTATGTAAAGAAGAAGCAGTGAGTATCGTTTATGCAGTCATCTATACACGATAACTAGCATACAACATTGACATAGTTTTACATATATCAAGGTTTCTTCATGCCGCTAAATTAATTAAAATAATTTTTTTCAATAATTTTACTATAAATTTCAATGAAATTAAGTAATATATACAGAAAATTAATAATAATTTGCAATCAGTACCTGGTCGCCATGTATATACATATTTATTTTGTGCGAATAGTCTTTTCGGTATTATGGTGCTTTTGTGGTTGCGTTCACACTGGCAGTCAGCTGGTAGTTTTGTTTTAAGGGAACGTCAATTGAGCAGTACATTTATAGCGCGACTAGAACAACTAAATTTACACACACTTGAGAAAAACTCCGAGGCGTTCGCGCGCTGATAAGCAAAGCAAAAACTCAGTAGCTGCTGTGAGCCTGTCGAAATAAAAATATTAAACGTACACACAACTCGGCACAAACAAAACTTGGCGCTCGAAGTGTGCACGTCGCATATGTTATTTTTCGTATAATAATCAATGTGCTTATAATTGTTCGGTATTCTCAGTGTATATAGAAATCGGCATATATACTTTTAATATATGCAAAGTTTGTGATTCTCGTTTAGGTCAACGTTAAATAAATACATAAAAAATTTTAATAATGAGTGAGAAATTAGTGAACGGTACTTGCAACGGCGATGCCAGCAGCAAAAACAAATGCAACGGTACTAAAAAGGAAGTACGCGTATGGTGCGATGGATGGTGAGTCAGTTAACAACTATATACATACTTACACACATCCAAACGTAAATTTCTATTGACATTGAAATGGGCAGTCTTAACAAAATGTGTGTATGATTTTAGTTCTAGTTTAACGGTAGCTTAGTTTTTTATTGCGTCACTCTATTCGTATATGTATATTCTGCTGGTTAACCCCTCCTCTTATCGCCATATGCATGTGTGAATAAATGTTCTAAAGATAGCTTAGTTAATGAATTTGCTTCAGGTTCAAGGTCAACTAAAAGCGAAATCTCTTGTTGTCATTGAATTGAATGCATAGTTATATTCCTATGTTCATTTGCACAATTGCATTTGTTAAGCTCTATTGCATTAATAGACAATAATTCATCTAATTATATGACGCAGTGTGCCTGAGTAACATTATTAGATTTCCTACGCAGCCCGTCTGACCGGTTTACTCAAATATCTGGCTAGACGATTCACTCTTTAATGTAGTACAGTGTTAACCCGTAAATGAAAACAATTTGATTTTCAAATCAACTGTACATATTTGGTATTTTTGTATACAAACAATCATACATATTATCAATCAAAAGAGATTTCCGGAATAGCTCGCGCATTTCTACATACATACATACATATACATACAAACAAACAAAAAAAAACAATTGTGCTCTCTCTCCTTTATCGTCTCCTTCTTGCTCCTCTGTGTAGAAAAGAGATGCACACGCCCAAACATCGGATGATTCTGTGCATGTACAAAGCGTATCGTACTGCTGTCGCAGCAGCAAACCGAGATAACCCCCTCCTCCCCATCTATCATCAGCTTCCTCCCTTTATACTCGCTCTCTTTCTCGTTTATTTTAACATATTCTTGCGGTGCACGCTTTTGTACGCGGGCAAGGTTTACGTGGCCCATGTTGAGTGTGGGTCGGTCCGGCGTCTGCCCAAACATCACGTGATTTTATATGTATTTACGCGCATGCTCTTCACCAAACCATTAGCTGTGGCGGTGCTGGCGGCGTCCTAGTTTTTTCTTCTTCTTTTGTCAACGCCGGACGCGCCATTGACCCAACTGAGTATTGCTTTGAATACCCTGCACAATAATACAAGTTTTTGCTCATATATATAAAAAACGTTTGTTATTGGCAATATGCGAAATAAGCACTTGTTAAAATTAGGTTTGTTCTAATTAGTAGCGTTAAACTTAACCCAAGTAAAATTTCCATGTATTATTTTTTGGCATGCTGTAGGGTATTTTCAGATCGAATAGCCTTGGCATTTTGTTTTGTGTTCATTTGTGAGTAATTAAATTGACATTTTGCAATTCACTGAAGGTCAGCAACAAAAAACAGCACGTGGCAAAAACCTTTTCGGAGAACTTTTGCTATGGTCAGATAGCCAATAAGTTATAGGGAAAATCAAGAACATAAGCATTCAGTATACTAAAGAAGAAAACAGCCTATTAGAACAAAAGGAAACTTTTGCGATTATAATCTGTTTCCGGGTATATTTCGATGAATAGTGCCACGGGATGAGTGCGGGTTCAGTGCGTCAAATCCCGTGGGGAGAGCTAAATGCTGATAAGAAAATCACGCAAAATCCATTCAGCACTTGTCATCAAAATTGTTTCGTTATAAATAAATGCCTACATTGTATGTTAGTGTGTGTGTGTGTGTTTGTGTATTGTTTAAAACCAAATCATGGCCCATTAACCCCTGAATTTAAAAATCGTTTTCCAATCAATGGCAAAGACCATTGACGCAAGCATCAGTTCATCATTAAGGGTAGCTCCAAAAATACATATATTATAAATGTCAAGTCAATGAACTCTTAGGAACATATGTATATTATATTATTATTTTCAAAACAAATGGAAACCCCTTGGGGCACTTGTTACCTCCCAGAGTTGCTTTTTTTTCAGTGTTTTTGTTATCGCCAAAGCGCAAATTCTACTCTGAATCGCGTGATATTTTCTTAATCAGCAACGCTCGACGTTAACTCAATTGATTAAGGGGCCCCAGTATGTTGTTGTGTGATGTACTTGAATCCTACACACATATATATTTCAATGCGTGCATGTATGAGTGCGCATCCATTTGACACAGATTTCTTGGGTGTCGCAAAATCTCCGGGAGCAAAGGTTTTCAATGGTGAATGAATGAATGGCCAAGATACAGTATTATGACTTGTTGTTAGGCCCATCTCTAACGCTTATCATCTAAATACAAATTCGTCAATAGATATTGTTCGATTATGCCATTCGATGCTGATTAAATGACGTCGCTCTTCAATTGATTTTCGCCCCTCAGACAACAATTCGCTTTGCCATAGAACTTGTTTATGTTGTTAGACAGCCTTGAGTATGTTTTGAGGTACAAAGTCATGCGACTTGTTTCAACCTACTGCGAATTGTTCCATATACATACGTGTATATATATAATTATATTTTTGATAACTTACATAATGTTGTTGGCATTAGTGAGTGTTGCGGCCCAATCAGGCTAGCCGGTCTGCCGATATGATAAAGGTGACGTCTTAGCCCTGTTATCAATAAATATTTAATGGCAATTGCTTGGAACCTGATTACTATCGCCGTACTGCCAAGTGTGGGTGACTTATCTTTATATTTTACGCTCGTGTGTTTATTATTTTTGGCTTAGTAATTTCATTTTCCTATCATACAAAGTTATACTATATATATTTATAAAAAACGAGTAAATTTAGCATTTTGTTGGTCAAGCAATAAAACTATTATGTACCTGTTTAGTAAAAGTTAATGCAGCACGATCTTTGAAATTGCTTAAAAGAAAATCTGCAAGCAAAAAAGTATGGCATTCAAATACAATTTGTGCAGCTTGTCACGTCGAAAGCAGTTGCTGCCCAAAGTGTGGCACGTGTTTGCCTAGAATTGCGCTGCGATACCAGCATTCCATCAGAGAGTCATCAAGAGCTATAAAAAATATCTACGTATACTAGACACCATGTGTAGACGACAGGCAGAAATCAATGAAAGCATCGCATGTACAATACGTATATATATTTATATATGTGGAAATGCACAACAACCTGATGATCGTGTCCAAAGTGCGACGCCTATGGGGGTTTGGGGTTTGAGGTTTGAGCTGGGGGACGGGCACTGTGAAGAAAGAAAAAGTGGAGCAAACGGCGTCCGTCTTGCAAGAGGGGACTTAAAACAGAAACAGCAACAGCAACAAGAAGCTTTCCGAGCTTGTTCATCGAACTTTGAGCCAGTTGTATGTTCAATGAATGCGACTTGTTTTGGTTTATTTACTTATTTAATGGTGTGTGTGTGTGTGATCATAGATTATTGTTTACACAACAAGAAAAAAATATAATGTAGAGAATATCTCTTGACTGCGCAAATAGTCACAATTTGTTGTTATTGTGTCCGTACTTGAAAGATGTCAAAAGTCACACGAAGCCCTGATTGATTTTTCGCCATCCAATCTATTTTCAAGCATTTCCAATTGCTACCTTTTTGTTTCGAGGTATTTGAACTGCAAGCAGCTACGGATTACAATTAAGTACACAGTGTGTTTAACTGAATGGAAAGGTTTGTGCCAGACGAGTGCGCTAATCGTCGGGCTTATCTGAAAAATATTTAGCAAATGTGCAAACCAATGAATCAGCGTACAGGAATCGCCTCATCGCGTGTTGTTAGTACCTTAACAATAGCAAGGTCGCTATGGTTGAAATCTCCAATTAATACCTTAATGTCGTGGGTAATTAGCTTAATATAAATATGTTAATTAGTGGGTCTTTTAAAGGGCATCATAGTTTGTTTTTTAAGGTCATCAAGTAGTTCATTGCATCGATTTTTCTTCATTCAACAACTGACGTCTGCCATGCGCTGTGATAATTGACAAAAAGCCGATTAGAACAAACATCAACCAACATTTCCTGCTTGTTTCTCTCTTCCGTTTTTTTGTGATAAGAGAGAATGTGGTATGAATTACTAAAAAAAAACATGCA
This sequence comes from Scaptomyza caliginosa, assembly GCA_035044725.1. Classification (NCBI taxonomy): domain Eukaryota; kingdom Metazoa; phylum Arthropoda; class Insecta; order Diptera; family Drosophilidae; genus Scaptomyza; species Scaptomyza caliginosa. Next base: position 87,466 of record JAWNNR010000351.1, read on the forward strand.
CTTATGTACATATGAATATTGCTGACTTGAGTAGCTCGTGCAATATTATTAATTTGAATGTTTTGTTTATTTTTTTTAGCTATGACATGGTGCATTTTGGACATGCCAATTCACTGCGACAAGCCAAAGCACTTGGCGATAAAGTAATTGTTGGCATACACACCGATGAGGAGATCACCAAACATAAGGGACCGCCTGTCTTCACCGAGGAGGAGCGGGTCAAGATGGTTAAAGGTATCAAATGGGTGGATGAAGTGGTACTTGGTGCTCCCTATGTGACCACCCTGGAAGTTCTCGATCAAAATAACTGTGATTTTTGTGTACATGGCGGTAAGTTTATAATTATTTTTTTAGTTCAAATAGATTTTAAACTTTTCTGTTCTTTACAGATGACATTACCATGACTGCCGAAGGTGTAGACACCTATCATTTGGTCAAGTCGGCAAATCGTTACAAGTATGTGCTTAATTACTTTTATTAATATGACTGATGACTAAACATTTGTCAATCTTTTTTTTTCACAGGGAAGTCAAGCGCACCGCTGGTGTGTCAACAACAGATCTTGTTGGTCGCATGTTGCTGCTAACACGTAATCATTTTCGTCAGGGTTCCGCCGAATATGATATCGAGAAAGAAGGTACTGTCCGCTTGTTACAGTTACTGTTACGGAACCGATTTTGTTCAATTTAAGTCCTCTCATCTGCCAGCTTTTCATTTATTCATCGTTTTCATTTTTTCATTGTAATCCCAAACTAACAACGATTTGTTTTGGCTGTTACTTTTTTATTCCCTAACGATACTAGTCGAATTTCTCTGCATGCTGCCCTAACACACACACACACACACACACTCACACGTACTAAAGACAAGAGAAGCAAATAGTTTAATACTTGTTTTCTATCCAATTAAACTTACTTACATACTATTTAATACGAATCTGGGCCACGCACGCATAACTCAAAGTTTGTTGGTTAGATTTATTTCCCCTTAGACTTTGTCTATAGACCGTAGCATTTCTTTGAACGTAACAAATACATTTGCTTTATTTTGCTCTCTACATCTTTACTATTTCTCTTCTTTTTTATTTCTATGTACGCACTGTTTACCACTAACCAAAACTCAAATCAAAATCAAATCAAAAACCTATGAACTAAAATCTCAAAATATCCTGTGCGTGTTGCTGCCCCGCGTTTAAACCAAAATGAATACCCGAACAAATCAAATCAAAAAACCTGCAAATCAATCAAAATGTCAAATCAAAAACCTAACTGTAAAATGCGCTCAATAATGTATTGCTCATATGTCTGTTGCGAAAAAAAAAACCAAAAACCTAAAAACCAAAAACAATCTGAAAAACAGAAACAGAACATTCTTTAAAACTTCAACAACTGCAATCCCGTTTAGGTTCATCAAACATGGGTCAGGATTCAGCGGCCAAGAGTCCCTGGACTGGATGCAGTCAGTTCTTGCCCACAACACAGAAGATCATACAGTTTAGCGATGGCAAATCACCAAATACCGGCGATAAGATTGTAAATATTTAACAAAGAAAATCTCCTTGTACATCAATTTAACCATTTGAATTGTACTTTGCAGGTTTATGTTGCCGGCGCTTTTGATCTCTTCCATGTGGGTCATTTGGATTTCCTGGAGAAGGCCAGCAAATTGGGTGACTATTTGATTGTCGGTCTGCACACAGACCCCGTTGTCAACTCCTACAAAGGCAGCAACTATCCCATTATGAATCTGCACGAACGTGTGCTTAGTGTTTTGGCCTGCAAAGTAAGTTGCCAAAAACATCTTTATCAGAAACAGAGACTAAATTTGTATACTTTACAGTTTGTGAACGAGGTCGTTATTGGTGCACCGTACTATGTCACAGAGGAGTTGCTGGATCACTTTAAGATTGATATTGTGTGCCATGGTCGCACACCCATTGCTCTTGAGGATGGAAAGGTCGACCCGTATGCAGTGCCCAAAACGCGAGCAATGTTCGAACTGCTGGACTCCGGTAATGATATGACCACTGAGCGCATTGTTGAGCGCATTATCTCGCATCGGCTGGAGTACGAGCGCCGAAATCAAGCCAAAGAAAAGAAGGAAATTGAAGCATTCGAGGCCCTGCAGCGACAGAAGCAAACGCAAAAGGCGGGATAGAACCCCGAATTTTTACACCATAGATAATTTTTTTAGTTCAACCAATCACCAACTTCTCGTTTAGTTTGTTCCGTTTTATCGTTGTCAATTTTTTTTTTGCTTTTTGCATATTATTATTTTGTTTTGTGTAAAGCAATTTGCTACATGCCCTCACCCACAAACACACACAGTTATATACAAACTTTTATGTGTATGTATAGCATAGCGTATGAAAATCGAAATTGTATGTATGTATGTAGGTTCAAATATTGTAAATTCTTTTAGTATATTTTTAGCGTAACGAGCGCAAACTCGATTAAATTGTACGAAGTATATTGTAAGAATAACGAAAAATTTTAAATGGATTTCTTGAATGCATTAAGACTTCACCACACATAGTGGTTAATAACAGTGTTGCTAAGATGAGTTCCCAAAAAAAAGTACGGAACAATTTCAAAAATATATATATTTGCTATGACTCGTCGCAGCATTTGTCGATGGGTAATCTCTGTTTGCTTATTAAAATTGTAATTTCCTTAGTTCAAATCTGTGTAGCATGCTTAGTTATAAAAAAAAATGTATGTACTATATTATTGCTAAACACAATAAAATTATTTATAGCCTTAAACTCGATTGTTTTATATTAACAAATGCTGATTTTGTTTGCCACCAAATATATAAAATCATTAAACCTTTTGCTCGCCCGTTACGTGTAGCTCCACATTAAGCACCTGCTGCTGCCTTTGACACAAATCTTGATAGCTTATAAGAACAACATTGCAGTCTGTCTTGATAAATTCGCGGCATGGCAGCGGCTCCACTGCTGAAATTGGCAATGAGTGTGCCTTTAGGCACTTGGCATAGTATCGAGTTGATTGGGAGGGCTGCACTACACAACGCAATGCAATAGAAACGCCCTGCAGTGGCGTCGATGCCCAAATAACAACTACATCATCCATCTGTTTGCGTTGCCAAAGCAGCGAGTGATGTGTGCGGCAAGCAAAGAGTAATATAATATTATGCCTTGAATATTGACGATATTCCCTAGGTAGCAGCGTATTGCGTGGGCAGTTTAGCGGATTGAATCCATGACGCTGATAGCCAAAGACGCCAATTAAGGTGTTGACATCATAGTCGACACTTGCCACATTAAAGCTGGTGCGTAAAGTTTGCTTTTCAATGGGATGCGGGACCTCTACAACTGGCAGCCCCAACTTGGACATATGGTCGTTCAGATAGTGTGCCAGCCAGGCGTTTGGATCTAAATGACAAGAGCAGCCGTGACATGGACAAGCAATCATTCTCAGTTTGGCCCATTTCGACTTCTGGTCGGGTAAGACAGACAAGGGCGTATGCCGGTCGCGATTATAAGCTGTTTCATATCGGCTTAGATGCACAATGTTTGGATTCGTCGTAGTCACAGGCACGGGCAGTCGATAATTTGAGAAATTTTTGGTAAACAGCATATGCCTTGTCTCTGCCAAACGCTTTTGGCGTTTTTCTTGGCGGCGACGTCGTTTGCTGGCGCCACTCGGGGTGGTGGAAGTGGGTCAGCGTTTAAGCTATAATTCGTGCCTCTGGACGAGCTGGTGGATTGCATTGCTAAGCCTTGAAAGATGTTATTAGGACAGCATAATTTTGAATACAGTAGACCACAAATTTAAATTTGTAATATACTATTTGAAATATACTTCATTACCACAGTAAGATTGCTGTGTTTGTTTTCATTTACAGGAAACGTAGCAAATTACTTCACAAAAAAACAATACTAATATAAAGTTAGTTGATTTACAACACTGATATTCATACAGTGCTCAGCACTGAGTGAACAGCTGTTATCGTCTGCTTTGCTCACACTCTTTTCAATATTTTACACTTTGTGCTCTTATAATTCTCAACTGCTTCTAACTGTTCGTTGGTGAAGTGTTGGAGTGTTTACCGTTACAAGTTATCGCTTCTCGGCCTTATGGCTAAGATCAAAGTGTAGTATCTGTTCTTATCAGCTTAACATCTGATAGTTTCTCCATTGGAGAACAACAAATGTTAAACTGATTTTTGGAAATAGACGGAGTGCTAGGGGCTTGCTCCACCTCTGTCGCGGGTTGGCCCGGTATTGCAGTACCGCCGGGATTTCGGCCCAACTAAATAATACATTGAAATTAACTTATAAGAAAAGCTCTGTCTATATTGAAAGTGTGACTATGTGGCTGTTAGGCCAAATTAGTTTTAAATTGATGCAAATTTTATGAATTTTTTTTACTAACTGGCAGTATAATGAAGTGTTGTTAGCGGTTATTGCTCATAGAGGGAACACATTGAAAATATGTTTTTTTGTTATTTATTCGTACATTTATTATTGGTAAATACACCTATTATTAATACATGTTGGTTTCTTTTTGAATGTTTGCTTTTTGGTTTTGATACATTTAAATCATAAAGTTTACACAATGTGTTATTGGCATACGCACTTTTTAAGAAACGCACCAACAATGCGATCTTTGATTTCACATTAATATATATATTTTTAAATGATTAATTGGTTTTTAACATAACATTAATAGGCGCTCGAGTTGAACAAATTGTGTTTTCAGCAATTACGATACGTTGATATTTCATTTTCGCCATATGATTTTTGGTTTATTTGCTTTTATATAAAGTACAACTTTCAACTACGGAACAATCAGAGGCCGGCTGTTGTTGCTGTTTTTGCATTTACTTTTGCTTGTCATACTAACTACTAATTAATAATAATACTAAATTTGGGTGAGAATAGCTGAGCTACATTTCGAAAGGATTAGCTGCAACAAAGCATTTAAGCTTTGCTTTATCGATTTAGATAGCACTACGTACAACTTTCAGTAAGAAAAAAATGGAGAGCGTGTTATTTGGTTGAAAGTGTATGTTTCTAGCGTATACAATGCAATACACATGCAATAATCTGGGTGTATATGAGTGGGCTTTTAGTGGAGTACATTGAATGTGCGTGAAATAACATTGTTAGATTTTAGGCAGGTCAATTTTTGGAGTTATAGAACTACAGCGCCGGCTTCGGAACGACTAACAGGCAAGTCGGGGCAATTCTTCCAAGTATCCGAGAGTGGATCATAACATTCGACTGCGCTAATGGTAACCTGGGCACGATAGAAGTTTGCCTCACATGGCTAGATAACAGTAAGAAATGCACGCATTACAAAACAAGATTACTTTCAATATAATATCATTAGTCTAACCTGATCTCCACCAGCCACATAGAGCAATCCGTCGGCAGCGGCCACAGCGGGAATAGCGCGAGGCACGTTAAGTGCACAGACCGTCGACCATTTGTCATCGTCAAAGTTATAGCGCTCCACGGAGCTTAATATGTCCTGGCTAATGCTGCTGCCGCCAACCACATACAAATAACGATCCAGAACAGCGACTCCCATTTGACAGCGTGCTGTTTGCATGCGTGCCAATTGTGTCCATTCCCTGGTAACGGGATTGTAACTGCAAAGCGAAACAATTACAACATGAATTTACTTTCGAGAATAAAATCTGTAAAGCTTAATCACCTTATTAAATCCGGCAAGTGTCTGGTTGTTGTAGTGCAACCGCCCACTATATAGATGAGACCCTCAAAGCTGACGACGCCCATGCTAAAGCGCGGCTGTGGCATGTTGCCAATAAGCTTCCAGTTATCTTTCTCGGGGTCATAGCATTCCATGGCGCCACCAATATCGTCGCCAATCCAGCCGCCCACTGCAAACAAGTTTCCACCCATGGTGCATAATCCAAACTCGCAGCGCGGCACTATCATCGGTGCAATCGGCTGCCAAATATCGTTTTGCGGATCATATACCTCGCCATTGGCTAGTATCTGTGAGCCGCGCTCACCGCCTACCACATAGATCTTGCCATTGAGTGCCGAAACGCCCGGCAGTATACGACCCACCTCCATGGGTGCAGTTTCAGTCCATTCGCGTCGAAATATATCAAACTTGGCCACCGTCTCAAATGTGCAATCTGCCGAGTTCCAAGTTCGAGGCGTGTCACGATGCGATCCACCAATGATGTAAATATTCTTTTTGGCCAGCTGCCGTGGGCAGACGCGAAGCGGCACCAGCTGTCCACGTTTCGAAGCAATGTCTCGGCATATGGAGCGCAATGCAATCTTTACAGACATATCGCGACAGTCATCCTTCAGTGCCTTATCGATTACTTTGACTGGCACAAGAGCCATGCGGACATGCGACAGTATATCAAAAACATAGCAGCGACGTTGCGTCACATCGTGCTTGATCCAACGTAGCGCTGCCTGGAACACCTGCGATTCGGAGTCCACGCGCAACAGCTCTGAGTTAAGTAGCTGCGATAACAAAGTCTGCGGTGTTTCCAGAAACTCATCTTCCAGTGTTATCTGCAGCGGTTTATAAACAGTTAACATAATTTTAGACGTATAAAATTCTATAATATTATTAAATACCATCTTAATTTCCTACTCTCTATTTATTTATATAATCTTAATAAATGTAACTCTTATACTTTAAAAAAAAAACCTTCGATCATTTAAACTGCATACTTTAAGGCTTTGGAGTCATGCGATTTTACGTTACAATTCCCAAACAGTTAAAGCAGTGTTTGGCAGTAGGGTTGGTTCATTCCACGGTTCAAATTACTCTGGCTTCTCTTCAGTTGTCGAATAAATCTTTCGCCTTTTACTAAAGATTTCCGTGGAGAGGAGCACTCTAATGAGTCTAAATTGAATTTTTAGCAGTGCCTAGCTGGACTTGTCCGCTGGGCCATAATAAATGCATTTAAAAGATAGAATAGCAACTTGAAGGGTAGAAAGTATAACACAAGTAGTTAGACACCAAGCACGACTTGTATCTCACAGTCGCTATAAAAAGCTAATTACTTTATATGGTTTCCGTAATGTAGCGGTTATCACGTGTGCTTCACACGCACAAGATCCCCGGTTCGAACTCGGGCGTAAACAAATTTTCTTTTCTTTTTTTTTTTAATTTTGAAAATAAAAGTATTTGTATTTACCGCTGGAAAGTTGGCTTGTACGAAGTTCATTGCACTTTTTGCTAGTGATTCGCAATTATGGGCTTCGGCAAAGCGCAAAATGCCTAAAGCATTTGTGGCATGCAATTCCCGGCAGAGAAACTCACAGCACCCATCGACCACTTCGTTTAACTGCAGCATATCCGCGGCGGCAAGCAGTTCCTGTACATTGGACTGGAAGGGCAAAATACAATAGGATTTAGTTGCTTAAGTTGATAGCACTGAATGCACTAGCTTACCTGGGTTATCTCGCAGCGTCCTGAGTAGATAAACTCAAGCAGTATGTGCAATATATCGCCATCAATTGTGTGTAACACTACCGATTTCTGTTTGACTTCATTTAGGCCAAGCTCCGGTCGAAACATCGCCTCGAAATAGGCACTGGCTGAACTTAGGACTGCACGATGTGCATTGAATGTGGACTCGCCTGCAACGATTTCGATATCGCAGAAGCGTGATTGCTCCCTTAGTTGATTGAGATTGGCCAGTACCTTAAACGGATATTGGGCGTTGCAGTACGAGGGCAGATTTGTGCGTTGTGTGCTTGCAGCAGCTGCTGCAGGCTGGTTGAAGTAATCGTTATCGTTATCGGTGGTGTCATTGCCGTTGTGACAATTTGCATTTGCATTGAATTCATGATGTATAGAGTAGCTTTTAAGCGGTGGCATCTCGCTATACTATTGCTACGATATCTGCTGGCTCTATGTAAATGCACTTTGGCAGCCCGTTCACATCCAATTGATGAGTTAATTAAACTTAATTGCTATTGTTGCACTTCACTAACACCACTACGAGCACGACTGTTTTCATTAATCAAGCACCAGCATACACATACACGTAGTGAAAGGCACACAGGCATACACACCCACACTTGCACAAGTGCTGAGATGAAAATAACTAAGCAGGTAGCTTGAACATATTGCTGTGCACAGGTTGTTTTTTGTTATTTATGTTGGAGCCTTGGGTACTCTTATTTTCATGTGTTTTTTTTATTGCACTGATATGACTTAATATAATAAATTAACTTAACAATTGTTTCTCGTAAGTGAACATGTTCACTTTGTTGGGCGATGATGTTTTACACAACACTAACAGCTACACCAGCATCGCTGTGGTAACCCAAAAAATGAAAGAAACAATGTCTAAGAGTTCACACAGGCCGCCAAGTTTAAATTGTTCAAATTTTTGTTTTTAAAAGCTCTTAAATATAAATAAAACAACTGACTTGCACTAATTTTTTCTGTAGGAAAATTTAATGTTTGATCAATAATCAACTGATAAATTCAACAAATTTTACATTATTGTATCAAATTACAGCTGCACTGCGATTCGATAGAGATACTTGAATTGAAATCGAAAGCCATCAGACTATGTGTTTACTTGCATTTGCTAGCTGCTATGTGTTGTCATATCAGCGAGAAATATTACTTCAGTTATTTAACCATAAATATTGTTAATGTTTTTTAACAATGCTGGTCCGCAAATTGTTAAATGTACGGTTAAACTGCCTAGTGCGTCGCTGGGCCAGCACAAATCCGCTTAGCTTACAGAATGAAAAGCTGCAATCTTATTTGGAATCACTGCGTCAGGAGTATTACGCACTGCGTGTCAACGCAGCCGGCAACAGCAGCCTGTATGCTCGCCTCTCTCGTTTGGATCCCGTTGTAAATTCGCTCGAAAAGCATCGAGCGCTTCAACGCAACATAACACCAGAACAGGAGTTGGCCGCCGAGAAGGATGAGGACATGCGTGCTTTGATGCTAGAGGAAAATAACGTGTATACAGAACTGTTGCGCAAACAGGAGGAAGCAATGTTGCAAGAACTTCTAACGTTGGCAGACAATGAAGATTACCCAGCATTGATATTCGAGGTAAAGGCCGGCGCCGGCGGACAGGAGGCAATGCTATTTGCCCAGGAGCTTTACAATATGTACACCGGTTACTTTGAGCACATGGGCTGGGAGTACGAGGAATTTGCCTATGAAACCACGGACATTGGTGGATTGCGGCATGCCAATCTGCTGGTCAACGATTCTGATGCTTACAACTGGCTGCGTTACGAGGCGGGTGTCCATCGGGTACAACGTGTGCCTGCCACAGAAAAATCAGGACGCATGCACACCAGCACGGCCTCGATAACAGTAATTCCACGTCCGGCCGATGCGCATGTGCATATAGCGGAACGGGATCTTAAGATTGAGACGAAACGCGCCAGTGGTGCTGGTGGTCAACATGTCAACACCACAGATTCAGCCGTACGCATTGTGCATTTGCCTACAGGCCTTGCCGTCGAGTCGCAGTCGGAGCGCTCACAGCTCAAGAACCGAGAGCTGGCACTTAAACGTCTGCAGGCCAAGCTCATGCAACAGCAGCTAGAGAGCGCCGAGGCTAGTAAACAGGCAACGCGCAAGGCACAACAGGGCAATCTTAATCGCAATGAGAAGATTCGCACGTACAACTTTGTGCAGGATCGTGTCACAGATCATCGCGTGCAGCAGGGCGGCACATTGCACAATCTAAGCGGCTTTCTTGAGGGTGGCCAACAGCTGAGCACACTAATTGAACGTTTGCAGATGGAACAGCGTAAATTGAAGCTGGTGGAGCTACTCGAAACATGGCAGCCGCCGCCGGCTCAAGAGGAAGCATCCGATAAAAACTAACTAGTTGTTGACTTAGAATTAAAGTTACAATTCTTGTTTTTAATGTTTTTTGTAATAAAAATATATACTTATGTTAACATACACGCGCCCAGTCGGCTGCACTGCCAATGTGAATGAGATGCTCCTTGACAGCTGCTTCGAGAATATCGCGGATTTCACGGCAACCGGCCATGGCGGTCTCTATAACCGTTTCCAGTTGATCGATGTGAAAACGCTCGCTCATCTCCATAAATGCAATCTTTTCAGCGGTTGGTAATGCGGCAATGGTAAGTTTCGGACCACCAGATACCTCCTCAATGTGTGAGATATCCGTCAACGGAATGTTGGATTTGCTTAACGATGCAGTGCAAGCGACGACAAATTCGTTTAGGCAAATGCCCGCATCAATGAGGGCAAGTGTGGCAGCGTTAAGGGACACCGCGTAGTTGGCACCATCTGCTTGCAACACTTCCACATAGATATCAATTTGAGAACGTGGATATAGCTCCGATTTAATGGCTGCACTCAGAGCCTGCTGCAAGTACATTTTAAACTCTTGGGATTTGCGATCGCCTCGTGGTCGATTCTTGCGCTCTGCTGTGGAAAACGTTGCCTGGCTGTACTGGCAGTTAATGATAAGTTCGTTGCCTTCAGTCTTCTTGGCCTTTGCCTGGTGTGGTCCATAGACAGCGGCCAGAACTTTGGTGTTGCCCTGTTCCATGTAGGCGCTGCCATCGGGCTGCTCAAACACACCAAGCTTACACTTAATGTGGCGCAATTCATGTGGCCGACGGCCATCTAAACGCAATCCTTGTTCACTCAGGAGCTCCATTCGGCCTGCCATGTTTATATAAATGCTTTTATATTTAATGCCGCACGTGCAACGGCGTTGTTTGCGCTCTCTCAACAGGTCAGCTGTTTCTCATCGGAGCTGTTAGTTATCGGTCGATACAAATATACAAGTTGTGTATCGCTCAGACATCGCAAGCGAGCAGTGCACCCTCCTGAGGTGAGCTTAAACAATTTTCTGCGAGTCTTTTAAGAAAATACACGATATAAATTCGTTATGCATTTTGGTTTTATTCTGCACATACATATATTGACATACATACTAATTCATATATCGTTTTTATTATAGTTTTCTATTAGTTGCATTTGGTTTTGTTTTTTTTGTTTAACATTTTTTGTATTATTTGCCCAATGAATTGTTATAGGTTTATGCATTTATTTTGATTTTGGTTTACAAAAAAGGTTCGGTCAATATTCTCTGTTTGGATTTGCAAGTTAAAAGTTTTAGATATTTTTGTTGATATAAATTGTATTTTGAATGTTGCAATATCATTTAAAAAGTGCCTCAAGATGTCAGAAAATCATTCAACTTTTACTTAGCTATATAAAATAAAATCATTTGTCAAATGTAACCAATTGGGATTCAGCTTAAAAAACAGATATTACGTCTTAAAAACGCTTAGTATATAGCTTAAAACGAACTTTCATACATTTTCAGGGACTCTTTGGGATTTGTGGCTAACTATTGTTGGACCTGGGCCATTGTATTTGTTATCCATTTGTTACATTCAACTAGATTGACATTCAATTTTGGAATAGTACATATCTAATTAGTTATACATATTTTATGCATTCTGCCTCATACACAAGACCAACTGGACGACGGCTTTCTCTTCTTGCTATATCATCAACATTTAGTCATTACTTTTATAAATATTAAGTTTATTTATTATTTTTTGTTGATTTATTTAACGATATGTTTGTATACAAACTTGCATAATACCCTGACTAATTTAGGGATAGCTTTAGACAACGCGGGTTGGCAATATTTATTTGCTGAGCACTTGGCCAATGTATTGCCACAGACAGGGCGGAAACTTTCCAAAGGATTTGAGAAGTCTTTAAAAACAATAAAATAAAACAACGTATATACTTATTAATATATATGTCTGTATAAAACGGAGCAAGCCCTAAGAATTAGACACTGAAAGCTGTATAAGGTTGAACATTATCTTGTAGTATTTAGCAATCATGCTCCAAGCTCGTTAAAAAAAAACTACTCATAAAAATGTGAAATTCCTTAAAATATAAATAAGATTTTAAAGCCTTAAAAAACTTTCGGTGCTTGGAACATGACTGTTGGGCGTTTTACAGATTGGGCTTGGGTTTTGTATTTGTTTTTTTGTCATCTGTTAAGCATGTTCTTTGTGGCACATTCAAAAGAGAGTGTTGATTAGCTACACATACACACTCGCACATTCGCTCGTATACACACACACACACACACACACACACACATGCAGACATACACATTGAAGGGAAACCTAAACATATACAATACAAGATAGTAAATTGAAGTATTTTTTGTTTGCCGCATGAATTCCTAACTAAAATCGTAACTAAGGTGACATTCACTGGCCAAGCTTGGCCGGACTGAGCACCAGCTCAGGCTCCAGCTTGCTGGGCGTCAGCAGCAAACTGCTGCCACGCCCCATCATTGTTGCGCCGGCGGATGACGGCTGTGATTTGTGTACCATCAGGCTATCAAATATGGATGACGATGATGTGGCTGTTATCGAGGATGCCGTCGCTGGGCGCATCGGTTGCAGTATGCTCAGACTTGTGGTGGCCATGCCTGTTGGCTCCGGCACCTGGCCGGGTATGCTGGCTGCCGCGTTAGCGGAGGATGCACTCGTTGCCAATGGAGGCGCCGGCAGCGGTAACAAACTAATTGTCGTTGTGGTGGGCGGCGTGGCGGCGGCAAACGAACTTATCCGACTGCTGCTGCTGGCGGGCATGGCATATACGGAACTGGAGCCGGTCAGCGTCATGCCAAGCGGACCGCGCACCGTCGCCGCAGCGGAATAGGTATGCGGCAGCGCCGGCGGCAGATCATAGCTAGTCGGATGCGACTGGGAGCTGGTCAGGCGCGTGGCGCTATAGCTGCTGCTGCTGTGACTTTTGCTGTTGCTGCTGCTGCTGGCGGTGGTCGTGGTGGGCATTGTCTTGGGCGTGGCACCCGTTGAGATGCCCGGTCTTTGTGCGGACATTGTGCTTGTGCTGCTTTTAAGCCTGGGTATGGCGCCAGTGCTGCAGCTGCTCGGCAATGGTGCTATTGTCGACACATCCGTGTCCATCAATGAGGTTTCCTCCACAACCACAACGCCGTCCAGTGAATCTCTGACCGTCGAGGACGATGACAACGATTGCGATTGTTCTGTTTGCTGCTGTTGTTGCTGCCGCTGTTGTTGCAGTGCAACACGTTGACGCAACAGTTTGCTATTGGGTCGCTCATCTACAGTGCTTAGGATTGGTGTTGCTGTTGTTGGCGTTGTTGTTGTTGCTGTTGTTTTTGTGGCTTTGGTGGTACTACTCGTAACGGCAGTTTTGGTTGCTTTTGTTGTTGTTGTCGCTGCTGTTGCTGTTGCACGTTTGGCTAATTGCACCGTCTGCTGCTGCTGCTGTTGTTGTTTCCGTCGCTGCTCCACTTTGGCATCCCGTTCCTCTTGCTCCTCATCGCTCATCTCGCACAAATTTAACGCCGTTTGCAGCTTCTTCATCTCCAGCGGTGCATCCGCTGTAAAGAGTTAAGTTTTAAGCTAAAGTAAACTAAATTTTATTCTATTTATTCGCTTGCCAGCCATGTGATCCATGCTCTCGGGTTCATTGATAATGGGAACTACTCGATTAATGGCCGTCTTCTGTTCGTTTTGCATGAAGAGCGATGTGGTCGCTATTTGACGCAGTGCCTCCATGCCCTCATTGAGCATCTTGCTCTGACTGCGCTTATGTGCAATTGGATACTTTGCCTGCTTGACAGGATTATTTAAATGGTATTGTGTATTTTATTTGCTTTATTTTCCAACTAAGCGCACCTGAATAGAAGGACCTCGGGCAATTGAAACGCGCTTGCTCTCATTACGCAGCAGCGAGGTCGTGTGATCCGCATCGATCTTGTTACCATTTTTCTTGCGCGTCTTCTTGCTGGATGAGATGCAGTGTGATGGGCAAATGCAGAAGAGAATGCGTAAAATGCAACAAATTAGACCCAAACCTGCATTGAAATGAGAGAAAAACCAATATAAGTTATAAGAAAATAATTGAATGACTTCAAACAGTTGTATTGCCTATGAGAGAGGGCCCTATAAGTCTTAGCTCCACTGTTTTAAAACCCTTCTCGCCGGTGCCGACAAATGCAATAACCAGACCCAGGGCGACAGTGCCCAGGCCAACGTAGAGAAAGGCATTCGCAAATGTGCTGGGTCCACGTAGTACGCCCAGAAAATCTTCATCATCCGAGGAGCCGCCCAATGAGGCATCTTGTATCTGGCAATAAAACGGCATATGGTATATTATTCATGGTTTAGATATTAGTTAATACTCAAGTGCTGTCCCTAAGCAAGATTTTTCTAAGAGACAGCACTTGAACGTTGTTTTTTTTTTTGTATGTTTAGTTTATTGCATACTGAACAATGTTAAAAGGGGCATGAAAATCGCAGTTAAAATGAATATGTTTGGCTTTGGATATTTTGTTTCTTGTATAATAATGGTAAAATGGCTTTAATCAATCATAATCCTGCGCCACCTAGCGTCAAATGCGCTGAACTTTCACTCATTGCGTGAGGTGATCGAAAAGAAATACATAAGTAATGCAGTTAAGGGGAAAAAGGTGAGTTTCTTGTAAGTGTGTGAGTGTGAGTAAGAGAGAGAGAATGTGCAAGAGAGAAACTTATTTTGCTGGCACGATTACAGATTGTTGTTGTTAGCAGATGTTGAGGTATGTACACAGCGGCTATGTGGTCGGCTCTACGTGATGAACTTACTCGGTTGCGCTTCACCCAGCGCCTGTGGCAGGTGGCCTGTTGCGTTTGCTGCTCCTGTACGCTGCAGCGGCGGCCGCGCTCCAGCCATGCGGCGCGTCCCTGAGCGCACTATGTGATCATGTTTATCGATATGGACAACGAGCACGAACATCAAAGGCGATATCGATATCGATTACAGCGATGGCGACGCATACAACACGCGCGTACACACGCACACATACACACACAAACGCACGCACAGAAACACACATACAAACAAACAAACACACACACACGCACGCACACAAAGGAGCGTAGTGTGGTCGTTGTTGTCGTTGTTGCGATTGTTGACGAGCGTGGTAGCGTTGGTGTTTTTGGTGGTGTTGGTTGGTTGGTTGTGTTCGTGTTGGTGGTGGGCAAATGCATAGAAAATATATACAGTTACTGTGGTTAGTTCAACTGTGTGAGAGCAGCACTTGGTGGATAATATTATTTTCTTTTTTTTTTTATTTCTCTTTGGACTATTATAAATATTTAATATTGAAAAGCATACATAGAACAGAAAATAGAATAAAACAAGTAAACAAAACAAGTACAATTCATCTCACAAGAGTAACGACTAATGCAAAAGCAATCAAATTTTGTAATTTCAAATTTCAATTCAATATTCAATTTCATAAAGTTGTTTGCGGTTTTGGGTTACGGATTCACCATCAATTACAACAACAATATAAAAATACTTAGCAGCCAATTGAAAAGACTTTTTTTTCAAGTCTTTATATTGCTTATTGTTTGTTACAAGTATTTTTAAAAGGCATTAAAACACACATAGATTTAAATAGGAGTAAACAGTCAACAGTTAGGAAACAGTTATGAAAACAGAATATGGATAAAACACACCAAGTTAACGGGGGAATAGTATAATAGTTTGATAAGGAAAGAAGGAATGAAAGTTGTTAATATATAAAACAAACATAAAAAATAATAAAATCAAAGCATATGTTATAAACTGTTTGTTAAACAGGGGGGTCAAAAACACGGCAAGACATAACTTGAACTGCATTCAAAATATAGTTAAATATTCATCAGTTAATATGCTTATTATAATTAAATATGTTTAAGTTTATTTTCATGCCGCAGCGAGAATACTATTAATTGGTAAGCTCACAGCTATATATGTATATAATTATAGAATATTTCATTCATCAGATCACTCATGCAGAAAAATCATAGAGTAAACCCAAGTTTTAATCCCAGCCAGAATATAATATTGGTCTAGAACTTTTAATAAAGTAATAAGTCCAATTGACCGGAGACCATTGTTGTCAGGGCAAGCAATTAATGTGATATACGATAGATGATTTATTTATTTTTTTGCTTTTTAAACTAAACTCCCCGTAAAATCAGACAAACAAAAGTCAATGCCATTTTAGCTCACACACCCACACACACATAGAGAAAGAGAGAGAGAGAGAGAGGCACACACACCTATACGTAGACAGACCTACTAATGAGTGAAAGCGAATTGCGAGCCGCTTCAGCGCTCAGCGCTAGTATATAGACTATATGATGAACAAGGCGCTGCCGCTAAGCCAGCTACTAAATATGCTGCGTGTTAGTAATAAGGCAAATAAAATGACACAACCACACACACACACACACACAGTGTCCTATATACACAAAACTAACAGACATATATATATATATATGCGAATGCCTCAGGTCGCACGCTTTACGGACTTTAGTTTTGCTTTTAGTTTTTTCTGTTTTTTTTTTGTAGTTTTTTGTTAGGTTCTGTTTCTCGTTTCTGGTTTCGTTTGCTTTTCGTGTGCAAAATCGCAGCCACATGGAGACTATCGATCGGAACTGTGTTGCCCCGACTAAGAGCTGTAACTGTAACTGCCCTTGACTTGTTGTTGTTGTTGTTGCCATTGTTGATGTTGAACAAGTAGTAGTAGGTGTAATCAACAATTTGCGACGCTGATTGACGAATGACGAAGGCGCCCTTTAACTTCCACACAACTAACTGGCACACATTCACGCAGCTATAACATATGGGTTTATAATTGCTGAACAGTTGACCCCATAAGGCAGGTGAAGGTGTGTGCGTGTGTGTGTGTCTATGCGAAAACTAAAGCCAATTTGAAGCCTACAAATATAATTATAATTATTATTGTTGGTGAGACAGTGACACGTGTCGCAAAACTAATTGCGAAATTATGCACTTAAACTTTATACATTTATACAATATGTATGATATACTCGTTAAAGTATTTTGCTTTTTGACTTGGGCACGCTAGATGTTCATTAAACGTTCACCTTAAGCAACTAATCGCTAAGCATATATTAAATACAATCAACAAAATATTGAGGCTATTTATAAATACATACACAAAGATATCTATGTATATATACAAACTAGAACGCCTCACATAATACACACTTAGCGCATTTTAAGCACACGCAACGTAGATTTACTGAAAAATTCGCCAAACATCTAGTATAGAATATTTTGACTTTAGCTTAATTTCGGTTGCTAGCTGATGTTTTTCTTGTTGTTGTTATTTTTGTTGTTGTTGTCACTGTAGGTGGGTGACAAAACGCTAATGAACAGCGCACACGGAAGCCCATAGATGTCAATTTGATGGCGCAAAATGTAGCTGCCCCAAAAAGTGCGCTACAAAATTTAATGTTATGTGTTCAATGCCTTCATGGCAAATCGAAGTACAACTGCAGCTGCAAACAAACACATGGCCACTCTGGCAAGCCATAGGCAATTTAAACTTTTCTATATGTATATAAGTGTAGCTATTCAATGCAATTGCATTATTAGTTTATACACTTATAGAAAAATAACTCAACTACTTGTCGTTTACAATTTTATAGAATAGTGCCTGGGCTTAGACCAATATGCTACGCTTAGGCTTTGTTAACTTGTAGTTAAACAAAACTGTAACTATTTCGTAGGTCTTCAAGTTAATTGTAGCGCAACTATTAATAATGATATGTAATTAGCTGTTGGCTTGGGAATTGTTGCTCACTTTCAATGTCACCATTGATTTACTGCATAACAGTAATAAATTGTTGTGCTGCCACAAATTAACATGTATTTCCAAAACTCCACTACTTGGCGGCTAGCAGGAAATGTGCCCCATTAATGACAGCAATTTATTTTGGTTCATTGATTATTTAGATTGTTTAGATTGTCTGGTTTGTTATTGTTAGCTGTTAACTTGTTGTAAATACTAGAATAATATATATGCTTGGCTTTGCATAAGATATAAATTATATTTGGGCATGTCAGCATGACAATAAAATTGAAAACTGATTGTTTTCAAATCGAAGTGAGAACAAATTGATTATTAGTAGAATATGTCGTTAACGCTTAAGCTGCTATCTAAAAGTAAACCAAACTGAAAGCAAACCACATTTAAACAGATATATATAGTAGAGCTAAGCAAAGACCATAATTCAGCATACATAAATGAGTACACGTTCGTGTCGGCAGCTACTACGAAAACAAGTTGAAACCTTGGCATGTGTGCAATTTTATTATGTCGAGTTGAGTGAAGCTGAATTGAGAGCTGGTCTGCATCAAGTGTGAAATGCACTTGAAAAAATCAACACTCAAAGTGGCTAAGAAGAGCGTTTTTCCAGGTGGACTGGCAGCCAAGCTTGAGTTGCAGGCTAATGAAAAATGCAGCTTTAGCAGTGGCAGCCACAGCTGTGGCACACGAAAAAGTGCATAAAGAATGGAAAACCCAAAACCCAAGAGTGGCGCTAAGACAATGCAGCTGCCCAGCAAGCGGATAGACACAGATGGGACGAGAGATAAAGATGTTCGGTTGCCATTCAGGGACAGAGACACAGACACACAGACACAGAGACATTACAGGCAATTTCACTAAATGACACTGAACGCTTTGCCCCTTTTCCTGCTTTGTCAGCTTGCCTGCGCTCGGTCGCGTGTTGATGCTGCTTTTGTTTAGATGTCGCAGCCCTGAAGCAAAAAAGCCTCAAGGTGTTTACAGCTCATGCGGCGAAAAGGTTTTTGTCATATAACTGGCACACGGCCAGGGACGACGACCACTTTTCAGGGTGTCAGCGGGAAGGCATGTGTTTGTTTGTTAGGCTTTGCAGTAAATTTGAGGCACAAATCAGCATTAAATAGGTCCAGGCAGAGGTCTTGGAGCAGTTCATTAGTGCCAATAATGCTATGGGCTACTTCAAAGGACACAACTACAAGGCTCACCAGGCTTACTCGAAAGACCTTCAAGTCAATAAAGTTGCTGCTTATGACCCGAGCATTGTTTCAACAGTTGACAAAAAATACTCACACAATTTGAGGGAAGCTTTTTAAGACATAAGAGTCAAATCAACTGGCTGTTAGTTTGCAATTATAGGTTAAATAAAAGTTTTCCACATTGCAAATTATCCAAAGCTTTATAGACACATAAATAGTATTTTATATCCGCTTGGTCAGATCGAATGAAAATCACTTGAAATTCAATTTAGTAAACGTTAAACGCACGAAATCCCTAAAACACACATGCAACACATGAGGCACACAAAGACACACACACACACGGGTGGGTGGATTTCAAGGTTGAAACTAGATAGAATACGCAGAGCTAGAGCAATAGATGCAGTAAAAAGGCTGCCGACAAAGCGGGGCAACACATGAAGTCCAACAAAACAATTTAAAAGCAAAGCCACAAAAGAAAGAATGTGGCCAAGTTGTGTTACGGAACCAGGAAGCAAAGGCAACAGCGCCGATTGTATAATGAAATCGGAATCGGAATTGGACCAGCGGCGCATAGTCTACAGATATGAGGCATGAGGGCTGACATAGGAGGAGGTTGCTTTTCTACTTTTTTCTTCTTTGAGCCATGGCAGGATCTACCCCATGGGCACCGCAAATTAAAATCGTTTTGTGGGTAAATGTGCCACAGACTGTAAGTGTGTGTGTGTGTGTTTGTGTCTGTGTTAGTTTACTATTTCAGTGCGAACGCACAGCGGAAACAAACGGTTCTTTCAGCTTTTCTTTTGTGGCACTTCCGGCCATGAAATGCAAACGTCGTTTTAGCTGTATTTTATTATTTTTTCTTTGTACCTTCTACTTGAGCAAATGTTTGAGAAAGAGTATAAAATAAAGCAACATTATTACATAGCTAAAAACAAGAAAACCCAAACTAATTGATGTTTGTGACAAACATTTATACAAGAAAAATTATCAAAGAAAAAGGAATTGTCCTTGTAAAGAGTTTCATATAAAATTCAAACTGTAAATATAATTTAGTTATAGTATATAATACTGGTTGTTTACTAGCCATAATAGTTATTTGTAGCTATATGAAAAGGACAACCTTTTACCTCCAAATGAAAATGTCAAATGGCTGTCGAGTCGCCACTAGTCGCGACTAGCAAAATGACGGTTGCTAATTGAACGCATGTCATAGGTTGATTAAAGAAAATTTAACAATGGTCTGAGCATAACAATACGACTCAACGGCCATCGATTAGAGTGGCTGCCTTTAGTTGTTGCGCTCAATTTCACATTTAAGCGGCGACAACGACGCGACTCTCATAAATCAAAAGTGTGCGCAAAGGCTGAGGGAAAAGGAGCGTGAGCGCTGAGAAATATGCTACATAATATGTTCGCAATAAAATTTTTAAAAGTGCTGCGCCAAGCACTAAAACTCACTCGACAGTTCTCAAGCAGAACAATGCGGCGAAGTGACGTGCTAGGCAAGAGTAGTTACTAGAGAGAGGGAAAGAGAGTTGGGACGCATTGGTGGGTAGGGTGTTATTTCAGTTCCGTTTGATTGCAGTTTCGTACGGTTGTTGCATTTTGGCTGTCTAAAGGAAATGGCCTAAAACTTGAAACAGAAGAAAAAACTTTTGTAGCTTGACAGCAGCTGAGTTAAAGAAGGGTTTGGGCTGCTATTGGGTTTTTTGTAGAAATATTTAAAATAGTTTTCAGTCGGTTTTTACTTACTTGACGAACGTTAAAAAAATAAGTTTAGCTTATGCTTGAGCTTACCACAATGTAAAGACACGAATATATACAGGCGCGAGCGAGAAGAATTACATCGAAAATCGTTCGAATTTGTTTGAGAATGTTTAAATAAATTGTATGTAGTTGATGGAAGACATGAGCTAAGGGACTTGCAAGATTGCCTCTCTATGTAGTTTACATAAGTACTTTGTGTTATGCTATTAGTTTAACTCTCAAAAGGAATATACTTAATGCCCTAACATATTTCAAGATAACGTTGCCAAGGCCAAGGGATGAAAGCATTATTATATTAGTAGGTTAGTTCATCGCAAGGTGCATAGTTTAGAAAGCAAGTTGGCAGCCCTAGATTGCCGTAGCTGCCATTACGTAAATTGTCATGCAAATATTGACTGGCCACTTGTCAAACCAAAAATCAACAAATGCAAATACCAAAACAAAGAAAATAAAATTAAAGATAATTTTTGTATTATATGTATAATTAAGCGCATGCGAGCGACGCAGAAACAGTTAGCAATTGTTGTAAAAGAGACACAGAGCCAGAAAGAGAGCGAGAGAGAGATGGAAATAGCGAAAAAAAAATACAGATTAAGATAGATATTAGGAGTAAGAGTGAGGGCAAGAACAACATGTATTTGCAGTTGTTAAAAATAAAATTAGCGTCAGGCAATGCAAGCATGCAATAGAAAATATTTGTATTGGCTTGAAAATTATACGATATATATTTGACTTTTGACGTTACTTTCGATATGCTATACATACAGACACGCACACTCATACACACACACACACACACATACACACAACCATAGATAAGCTATTAACTAAACCTAGCACGCTACTAAGTTCTTAGTCACAAAGAGCAAGGGCCACAGCACAGAGAGAGAGAAAATAGAAAGATTATGTGAGTTACCGACAGACAAATAGAATTATACAATATTTTTATAATAAGAGCGAGACAGATACAGAGAGAGAGAGAGAGAGAGCATTGCGATTAAACGTTTAGACGTTAGACACCAATATAAATGTATTTATATAAATTAATTTGCTGACAACTATTTGTAACTTTAAATTTTAGACTGTACCTAAATCTCGTTGGAATAAATCTGAAACTTTTGTTTGGCAAGCGCGTTGCATACTTTAAGGCGGTGGGGGGTGAGAGAAAAGAGAGATATACAGAGAGAAAGAGAGAGAGAAAGAAAGAAAGAGAGAGCGCATGATAAATTGTAATTTAATGTCGCGTACCTGCGTTGAGGAAAAAAATTAACAGTAAGGTGTAAAGTGTGTGTTTTATGTTTGTATGTGTTTGTGTTCTTATTTTTTTGGCTTTTTGTTTTCGATTTTTGTGCGTGCCTTGAATATAAGTGGTAGAAAGAGAAAGATAGACAGAGAGAAAAAGTAACAGATATAGAGAAAATTGAAGAAACGATAAGCAATTTGTTGTGTATGTGTTAAGTGTTCTATGTGTGTGTGTGTGTGTGTGTTAAAAATAAAAAGCATTTTCAATAAAGCGCAATTCGTAGGTGCCACAAAATGTCCATAACAACTGAAAACAACAAATAAAAACTTATCATAGTTTATGTGAATGTAATGTGGAATAACGCGAATAACGAGTTTTTGATCATCAGTAAAATTCTAAATGCACTGCCTCATAACCTTCAAAGAGTTTCTTGTTTGGAAGTGTTCTTAATACCTAAGAGGGGGTCTTATAACTCATAATTTCAACAATAAATTTAAGACTATGTAATGCGTTATAATTGTAATGAGCTGATTTCATTTCATAACAGTTTGAATCGAGGTCGGTTTGGAATTTTGTACATATGAATGGGCCGGCAAAGCTTAACTGAAAGGCTTGCTAAACTACGATTTAAACACAGTTTGATTATATTTAGTTAAATGTAGGTAATACGTCAGCTCCGACTTACCCAAAGTGCTGCAAAATTGGGCAGATAGTATTAACAAAAAACTTACAGAGACCAAATAAAAAAAAAAAACAAAGAAAAACAAACCCCAAAAGCCTTCAATTTTGTTTAAACTTATGCTATCGCGTACACGTTATAGTATTTTTTGTTTGTTGTATTATTTGTATGTTTTTGTATTGTATATATATATAGTAATATATAGTTTTAGTTTTCAGCGCTTGCTTCAACGTGTGAATGTTCCACAAAAAATTCAATGAGCTTTTTATTTTTCGAACCGAAATTAAAATGGTGCATTTCAATTTGGGGCAAAGTATTTTTTCCGTTTTGGCAACCATTTTTCGGGTTGTCAAAGCGAAAACTACTTTAAAATACTTTTTGTAAAACATTCAAATGGATTTGTTTTTGGTTTTTCGTTTTTCTGTGACGATTTCCGTTTCGCTGAGTGTTTTTTTTTTTGGTTTTTGTTTTTTTTTCTATATTTGGCTTTGTGGAACAATTTTCGCAATTGAATCAAGTTGAGCTCCTAGATCGAAAACGGGAATGAGAGGCAAGTAAGCTTTACAGAATCATTTTGGGAAAACTTGATACCATTTATCATATTTATAGATTTAAATGCATATTTATACTAATGTGTGTGTTTCATTGTTTTATCTAAGGTTTGATTTTTGTTTCTTTTTTTTTAATGGTGGTTCGTTCTGGTTGTTAGTTAATGTTGCATACTTTCTTTTAGTTTATCATTGATTGTGTTGATTTGTATGTATTGTGTTTCGTTTTGTATTCATATGACTACAACCAAAACTGAAGCTTCAAAATATATGTATATATATATGCTTATAATGTATATATGAATTACAAACTCAACTAAACTGAATTATGCGCACACAAAATATTATTATCTACGCTTGCTTATTAACAAATATTTGCAATTGAAATTGGTTCAGTTAGTGGCATTCCGACTTGTTGATTTATGCTAATCACTTAAATAATGTTATGTAAATTTAACCACACGGATTATTTGCATGCGCTAATTAACACGCTTATTTATGTGTATTTTCCACAACACGAGCCGTTGGACGGCAGTTTTACTTAACGTTTTGTTTAATTACATTTCATACAATAACATAACATAATAGTATTTTGTGTGCGTCAACTTTTCTTACTTATACAATATGTTCAAAGGAAAAAAAAAATAAGTATATATGTTAATGTCATGAGTTGGCATGTCTGGCATTGTTTCGCACGTGTGGCTTAAGTTAAGTTGGCAGCTCTTGCAGTACAGTCGCTTGCGCTCTACATTGTGGCAGGGGTTAGGAGAGTTTCGTACTTCGGTATGTACATGGGTCGTTCAAATCAAAGCAATGAAAATGCTTGTGAATATTCAATGCAATCTTTATGCTTCTTCTTGCTTTTTGGGCAATCACCTTTTAGCTACGGCCCGGCTTTGCAGTTTATAAAATATTTAAAATATGTTATTGGCCCTTGGCATAATCAAAAATCAAATAAAAGAAGGAACGTAAAATTGGACATTAAAAGAAAACAAACAAAAAAAAAAAACAACTATATTCACACCAAATGCAGACCAACAAAATATTTACAAATATTTTATATGCAAATGCGTTGGGGGTGAACAAGAAACAACAATATGCTGGCAATAAACGTGTGTAATTTAGACATTTACAAATACAGTACAGATGTTTTTATTAATAGTGTAGTAGGAATTCAAGGCAAAAGCATTTGGATTTATTTACAGGCATTTTCATTGTACTTTCAAATTACAACCAACTGCAAGACGGCAACGTAAACGGCACAACGTTGTTGCGTTTACGGCAATTACGTAAGTGTTCATTACGTTACACATACAAAAAACTAAGAATATATGTATATAAAACACGTAACGGCAATAATAGAATTCATGTTGCATATGCTTTTTGGAATCGTGATTGCGGGTTTTTTCAGTTTTTTAAGGGGATTTCTTTTACAAAATCCTTTTTTGTTTATCACTTACTTCCGGCGGCGGTGGCGGCGGTTCCGGCAATGGCGCCGGTGGCGGTGTCACGTATGTGTTTTTCTATTTACGCAATTGGTATACACAGAGTTACGTAAACGTAATGTGATGTTTGGTATTGTTTTTTTGTTTTCGCAACGACATCGAGACGCAAAAGTAGAGTGAATTTGAGACGTATAAAAAATAACGTAAAATATACGTAAAGAAAATCAATTGCGCGTTTATTGTGTCGTGTCGTGTTGATAATGTAGCGTAACGCACATTACGTATGCGTAGCACGTTACGTAAGTAGCAGCAAGCGAAAGTGACAGCGCGAATAGAATAGATACAGAATAGATATGTACGATAGATATGAGGGTGAGAAAAAGAAAAAAAAAATACAAAAGAGAATTTTGAGATTTGAGTTATTATTCTATTTATCTATAAAGTGGATCGATAGATCGTTTCGAGTTCATGTGTACAACTTAAAAGAATGTGTTTCTTCTAGAAACTACAAAAGAAATATACATTTCTGTATGTGTATGTGTTGTTTTGTGTGTGATCGCAAATTGATTGATGTGCTTTATATTTGTTATATAGGTAATTTGTATTTGATATTTCATAGCTCGTTTTTTACTAGTTGATTTAGTTTTAAGTTAAGTTTATGTGGAAAGTAGTTAGAAGCTTTGTTGCTTAATATATATATTTTTGATTAAGTACTACAGGGCTTGTTAGGTGCAACGTGTGTGTTGTTCTTGTTGTTGGGAAGAGCGCACTAAATAGTTTATTTGTTTACATAGTTTGCTGTGGAGTGAGTGAGTGAAGAGCTACACACGTTGTTTAGAGAGAGAGAGAGAAAGAGGGAGAGATAGAGGGATAGATAGATCGTAAGAGTTTTCTCAGAGCATTACTTTACAGTTTGTTTGAAGCAGGTGCAAAGTAGGCGAAAGTGTTTCATATTTAGCTGCGGTGGTTGGGCTTGTGGGTGGTTTGGTGGTTTTAGCAACTACATTTAAAGCTAGGTGTTGTGGTTGGTGTGAAAGAGACAGAGACAGATAGATTGGGTTATAGTTTATAGAGACAGAGTATAGAGCTATATAGAAAGAGACAGAGACAGATTAAAAGCCGCAAAGATAGACAGAGAGAGAGAGAGAGATACAGAAGTGGGTGAGGAGTGTGTCTTAGAAGTAGAGCAAAAGCGCTAGTTATTTGTAATTGTATATAATATATATAGTATGTAATATCTATATAGAAAGAATTATGTAAGTACTTTTTTATATAATTGAAAAATAGTATTAGGTGATTTGAAGCTAATTGTACAGCGCATTAAGTTATTGGCTGGCAGAGCGCTCAAGACTTGAAATATATGTATGGAATATTTATATTTATATCACTACTAAAAGAGAGAGAGAGAGAGAGAGAGAGAGCAGAATTAGGTTTTGTACGTTCCAAAGCGATTAACAGATCTACTACTTTGATGTTGGGGATAATGCCAAACAGTTGTGGACGCTGATAGTAAAAATGAACTAGATAAACCTAGCGTTGAACTTGTGCTTCACCTCTAGGCACACTACTAGACTAGAAAACAGATGCTCTGTGGGTATAACTGTTGGGGGAAGTTTGACAAAATCAAAATGGCATGTGTCTTGAAGAAAGAAACAGAGTAAGAAAGATAGATAACAGTGGGAGAGAGAGCGAGAGAGAAAGAGAGAGAGAGGGATAGGTTGAGAGATAAATTGCTTGAAAAGATAGTCAGGTTGTATAGAGAACTTGGGTTTAAGGCACATCGTTTAAATGGATTTGGTAAGGGGCAGGTTGGGGGGAAAGGGTCTTTGGGTCTTTAGAATTTCATTTTAGCTGATGATTTTCATTTGACGGCTTTTAAAATTGAGTTTGCGCTCATTGCTTATTAGTTTTGAGTACTTTGCCTTTCTCTTATATTCACAGAGAGGGGAGAGAGAGTGTGGCATATAATTAATTATATTTAGATTTGTATTTTTTTTTTTTTAGTATTTGTTGTATAATTTCTTTTTGGTATTTTATATTATTACCCATGACTCAGGTGGATAACGAGGAAATGGAGCTATTTCTTTAGTTGCTACATTACTAGGCAACTCAAGTCTTCCACCTAATTTTCGTAGCTTTCTTCTTCTCGCCACCCGAGATTTCGATCTTAGCATCAATGCGGCCTGCATCTTGTTTGTTGTTGTTGTTTTGCTTGTTGTACGATTAAAAACGGTCCAACTGTCAAACAGTCACGTTGCGTACTCGTAACAAAATATAAACAGTTTCTGTTTACGCTTTGCGTTACGCTTTACTTTTGGTTAACGGTACAAAATCAATGGGATGATACAGGTTACGTTTAGGAGCTTAAATACGTCAAAACTAAATGTCACGTTTGTCAATCAATCAATATAACAATTAATCAATATGGCCATATATATATATAGATATATATATGTCGCTGCATCCAATTGCTTAACGCTATTAACGTTATGCTTACAGCTACGTTAACGCAACGTACGAAAGAAAGCAAAACGTATAATGAGCGCACGTTCGAGATTAGGCACAAGTAGTGGGATTATAGAAATATTTATAAATCAAGCAAAGACTATTTTGAGTTTCTGTTGTGCCGTTTATTGTTGTTGCGGTGTTGAGCAACTGCGTCAGTGATTAGTTCCTGGCGCAGCTGAGTGGCGGGCTGAGGATGTGCTGCGTTGATTGCCAGTGGTCGGCTCTGCTTTCTAGCTCCGTTACGTCGTTGGTGTTTGTTGGTGTTTGTTGTGTGCTTGTTGCGGATCCAGCGATGGAATGTGCCTGCTGCCGCTATCTTCTGCTACGTTGTCCAGAAATGCTCTGCCGTTGACGTAATGATGCGCGCACTTGACTTAACGTAACGTAACGTTGTAAAATTGAACTATGGCAATGATGTTGTTGTTGATTGTTTGGGCGATATCGTTTTGCGTCTATTGTTTTGCCGTTACGTAGCGTAACGTAACGCGTTGCTGAGTTGCTACGTTGCCACGCTAACGTCACGCGGCAACGTATTCGTTGGTGATTTCATTTTCGTTTTTATTTTGTCATTAAAAGCTATAATCATTTATTGATCTCTATATATTGACAGCGGCCTTTGGCGTAACGTTAACGTAAGCGCACTATCACGTAACCGTAATTGATTGCCACACTTAGTCTATGCATTTGTCTAACTAATCTACTGCTAATGCGTATGTAGAAAAAATTGCTATTTGATTTTTCAAAGTTCTTTCACAAATCCTATTAATAAACTTTCAAATTTAAATTAGTTTTTGCTTTTTTCTTTTGTATTGTTTTAAGCTACGATTTCGAAGGCAATGTCGTTGTGTTTTATTTTCTATAATTATTGTAACGTGTTTTATTTTTTGTTCAATATTTTATCATGTTCGATCACATTTGGTGCGATTGTTTTTGTTTTTTTTTTGTTCTTTTCAAGTAGAAAATATATTTAAAGCTTTTGTCGTAACTCTCCAATTGTCAACTACATTCGTTATTTAGTTGTATTAATCGATTTAAATTGCTTTTTTCGCTGCCAGTTGCTCTCATGTTGATTTAGAATATATTTTAGTTTAATGTATTTATTTAGTTTAGTTCATATCACATATGTTGCAGTTGTGTTTTGTTTTGTTTTGTTTGTTTTCTTTTTTTTCTCTTCACTTTTTGTAGCTGTGTATTTACTTTAATAATGAATAGTAACTTTAAGCCTTTCAAAACTTTCTAAAAAAAACCAAGTGGAATTATTTGTTTAGCGAAGTTTATTTGACAATTGATTTGTGTCCATTTTATATCAAGCCTTGGTCGGATTTAGTTTATAAATGATGACTCAATTCAATTTTCAACTTATTTATTATTGTTTTATTATGTTTATTTGCTTTGCATTTAATTTATAAGTCATTTATGTGTTGTTTAATATATATCATGTTATTGTAAATCAATGTTTCAATTATGTAAATGCAACTTTAACCAACTGAACTTGTTTTTAAACCGTTTGTAGTAACTTAAATGGATTATTTTCAAATGTGCATGCATGTAAAATGCATAGTTTCCTTTTTAGATAAAATAACGCATTTATGTTATACAATTTCCAGGCCATTGCTGCTAAAGCTCATCTGTTTACTAAATTAAATATTTCACTTGAATCAATTTGCAGTTGCTTTTGCATGTTGTACATTCAGAGTTTTCATGGCTGTTGGTTGGGTGCAAAGTTTTGCAGGCCGTTTGCAAATCTCGAGGAAAAATCTTCTGAGTAATGCAAACAGAGTAAATATTTATGACCAAGACTCGCATAAGCCATGTTACAGCACTGCTAAGCCCATAATTCAAATGCTAGTCTAAAAGAGGCAGCTACTCAGCACACAAACATACCTAAACATTTCTCAGTGTGTGTGTGTGTGTGTGAGTGTGTGTAGACATACGCGCATGTTGTATGTATGAATGTGTCAGAGACCATTTCGCGGCCCCCAAAAATCACAAAAAGTTACAGAGCGACGGCTGCAGCTGTTGGAATTCATATGCAAATGCAGTTGAGGCAGCCCTTTTGTTGTTGCTATAGCTGTATTCGCTTTTTTTTGTTTCTTTGTTTTTTTTTTGGTAGTTTTAGAGCCGGGAGCATGTTGGTAGCGTAACGGGTGAACGAAACTGGCAACTGCGAAACCCAAAAATTTCAATAATTCAACAGCGCAAAGCGGAAAAAGTCACTCGTTGAACGATGCAGATGAAATTTTAATGAAATACAGATTCATGCCACACACACACACACACAGCAACAGCGCAGTCAGGGCCGTTAATAGACAATAACATGGCGCACAGAGGCCCTTACACGCACACACACACACACACACAGCTGTGGCTGACATAACAAAAGCTGTTCGCTGGCAACGCCTAAAAGATTGCAACATTTTTGCAATTAAACACAGATACACAAGCGCAAAACACATACATATAGAGTCATGATTTTCGGCACTATATCCTGCACATGTTGCAGTAACAATATCCCATGCTGACAACATGGCCGCTTGAACGTATATGCTATGAAAATTAATTTGCAACATGATTCTGCCAATGTGTGCGTGACAGCCAAGTAAAGATACTTGCCATATCGTAATATATGACATTTTGTTATAGTATTTATAAATTTCATTAACTGGAAGTGTATAAAACCCAACGCGTTTCCTGCCTGCATTTAATGGGCCAATTATGTTGAGTGCATTACAAAAAACGCCAGAGATTTTAAACCCTAGCCACTTACCAATTAAACACAATAGCAACAGCAACAAAAGAATATACCATTATTATTGTCGGTTCTTTAGCAATCTGCATCTAAAGTCTTTTAGATTGTGATAATTGTGATTTATGGTATTAAATTTGCACATTTAAATGCCAAAGCAATTATTTTTGCACTCAAGTCTTGGATGGGTGAATCAATAACAGTTCAAAAGGTTATATTTTTGCATATGCATAAAGTTCCCATAAAAACTGCAGCCAAAGTGACCGTAAGACCCGAAGACGGCCACAGTCACGCCCATTTGGGACTGTTGCATGATGGGTCACTGGTTGCCACCAAGTCGACAAAGTTGCAGTTCTCTTGCTAATTAATTCGAAGTACCTTGCACTCGTCGTTGCGGGAGCCACATATGCAGTGCTCCAGTATTCAAATTGAATATTCGCATTCGAGTTGGTAGTGGAAACATCATTTGGCACGGCGCCCGCTGTCTTGTTTACATGTCAACCGGTTTTACGAGGGGCGTTTATTGAAGGGTTGGTGGGTGTGGCGAGTGTCTTGTCTACAGGTAATTAAAGCCAGTGAATCGCTTTGAGAAATTTGCATATGTTGCAAAATGCCACGTGCAGCTTGCCATACGTGAGAAATGGCAACTGTCCCCGTTGAAAGTCATGTTATTTGATTTTCCACAGCAATCATATAGCTTTCATTTTGTATATATGTGTTGTTGACTGTTATTTATTCGAGCGCAGAAACCAAATTTATGCCGACTAACGAAACGTTAATTGA
The DNA here is from genome assembly GCA_035044725.1 of Scaptomyza caliginosa. Taxonomy (NCBI): domain Eukaryota; kingdom Metazoa; phylum Arthropoda; class Insecta; order Diptera; family Drosophilidae; genus Scaptomyza; species Scaptomyza caliginosa. Next base: position 118,063 of record JAWNNR010000351.1, read on the forward strand.
GCCTACATTATTGAACCATTTGTGGCGTTTGATTTGCGGCCAGTTAATTGATTATTAAATCGCACATTTTTTCTCGAAATCCTTTTTCCCTCCATATCTCAATATCTCTTTTGTATTTATCTTTTTAAGAAGTACCAAAAGCAATGAGATTATAGAAGACACGAATTCATTGGCGAATATGTTTGCCAGAACAGCAGCTAAAGCTTCGTAGGCCCATAAAACTGTCAGATGCAATTGAGTTCTGTGGGGAATACGTTATAATTTGTGTCTTTTTAAATGCTTTTTATTGTCGATGGCGACGAAAACAATCGGAAAACACACACACACACACAAACACACACATGGTTATAAAATGGGCAAACATTGAAGATAAATGTTAGCCGAGAAGGAAGCAAGGAAAAAAACAGAACGCAGCGTGCCAAAAATCGAAAATGAATTTAAATGTGGCTTTATAATAAACGAGATGCGTTTATCTTCCAAAGATAGCAAAAATTTCTCTGTGTGGCTGTGTGTGTGAATGAGGATAGAGAGTCCATGAATTATGCAAGCGAAAATCAATTTATTTAGCCACAAAGTATTCAACGATAAAATGAACGCTGAGTGCCGCAAAACTGCCCCACTGATTGTCACTTAATTGTGACTTGTCATTGAAAATCGGCAAAGAAAGGAATAAAGCGGGCTGAAAAAGTGTAACTGGGACTTCAATATGTCACTTGCAATTACGACAACAACAATAAAGAAAGCAACGACAAGCCTGACAAACAATTACGACAACACCGAAAAAAAACAGAGAACAGAACGCGTCTCCTGTGGGGCTGGTTTGTTCAACTCGGCCAACATGCAGCACATGATGAAGGGCTTGTGAACAGCACAAGCGAGAGAGAGAGAGAGAGAGAGAGAGAGAGAGAGAGAGAGAGAGGCAGGGAGGAGATGGGAGACAACAGATCGCATGCCACAGGCGACAGTTTGAGTAATTATTGGGACTGCAATTTTGGACTGTCCAACGCCAGTTCTGTTCTTTATTTTTTTGGCAGCCTTCGCGTAATTGAAAATTAAATTGCTGCTCGATGACAATATTTGAGATGGGTTGTGCGGTGCGGCAGAGTGTGTGTGTTTGAGTGTGGCAAAAATGAAGGCTGTGCAGTTGAGCGTTAACGATTTGATTCAGTCGTAATGCCACAGAGCGCAGTTAAGCTGATTGTTCAGGTTTCTTTTTAGTGGTAGGCATTAACGCAGGGACAGCAAATTGCACTGAAACTTGCCCCAACAAATTTTTAACAACAATTAAATGCAAGCATTCAGTAATAAAACTAAGATTTATCTACAATTCTGCTCTTGACTTAGTGAGCGATCAGACGATCAAATCGATAACTTAGCGATGGCATAACTGGTTCATGTCTAGCTGGCAATAGTTGGTTGCTACAAAACTTAAGGAAGACCACATACCACAAACTTCTTTTGCTTTCATTAAGCTATTTTAGTATTGCGAAAGTCAACAAAAGTTGCGTATATTTTGAAAATTTTCAAATGTAGTTTAACTTTGCAAAACATTTGAAGCCAAGTATGAAATGAAAATGAACTGTGTAAATATGGTAACCCTGGTAGCAGGCGGCAATTAAAGCTAATGCAGTTGCTAATCTCAATTTCAATGCCGTCATCTTGCTTATTTAAGCAAGCCTGTAACTACCCCGACTACTACATAGTTTTTACACCTTTCGTTGCGCCTTTTTACCTTTCTAGCACGTTATTTGCCATTTTTATTTTCATTTTCACCACGTTGTTTTTGCTGTTCGCTTTGTATTTTTCACATTTTTGGCGTCCGCCATTTTGCCGCACACTTTTTGTACTATTTTCCAGCTAATTTACTAGCCGTTGTTTTTGTGCAAACTATGTAATACGGCCCAAGCAGAGAGGGAGAGAGAGAGAGCAAGTATATATATATATACTATAAGTACATATTTTATACATATAGTATATCTATGACTCTTTTAAAAACTTGAGTGGCCACTCAGCAAGTGCAAAAGAGATGGAAAAGAGAAAAGTGCGGAACGTGAGTGGGCGCTGAATATAATAAATTTTAGTCGCCAGTCGCTTTTACTGTTTCCTTTTTATTTTTATATATATTTTTTCTGTGTGTTGCAAGCATTCTCCTTAGCTCTCGGTACACAGATTCTTTTTTGTGAACACTTTTGTTTAATTTGTTCAATTTTAAATACTCTTTAAAAATGCAATTTTGATGGTGGCGTTAGCTATTCAGTTGGTCTTTCTATTCGTTACGAACTTTCTTAAAACAAGTAGCAAGGGTATATGTTAGTCGGTTGCTCTCTGTTAAAAAGTTCTTACTTGTTTTACCATATTGTTTTGCAGCGTTTTGTTAATTTTTTTTCTTTTTAATAGTTGCTTTTGCAACTCAAATAATTGCACTGCGTTAAGGTTTTTAATTCGTTTCGCGCTCGTTAAGCGAGTGTAAAAGAAACTTTAAAGCCTCTTGATTTCCGCTCTGCCGCACCATACGGCTCACCTTGAGCCACTGGATGTTGCACATTTATGACACACATTACGGACTGCCTTTTGCCTTTTACACAACATTTGGCAAACGGCATCTGGCTTTAGGTGGCGGCAGGAAGGCAAGAAGGCAGGAAGGGGGGTATTCTAAAGGCGTGGGTGATTCGATGTCTGAGCTTGCCAAGCTTTATATTTTTTTTCTTGGGCGTCGCATTATCAGGCCGATACAAAGGCACATTATGCGCTTCCGATTTGTTGCTGTTGTTTTCGTTGTTGTTGTTGTTGTTGAATGTTATGGCATTGGCAACAAAATGAGGTTAGCTCTGGTAAAAGCTGCACGAGCGACAAAGCCAACGAAACGAAAAAGCCACGTTTTCATCTGTTCGTCCACTTGAGAGTGTAGTGGGTCAATTGAAGCTATTGACTTTGGCAGCAGCTTTTCAAAATGAAACAGAATAGTTCGAAAAGCCAAATCTTAAATGGCTACGAACCATTATTCAGTTGTCTAAGGCAATTTCAATAAGTCGTTAAGAGTTATATCCTTCAACCACACAATAAGACAAACTTAATATTAGATACACACATATTTTGGGGCATGCCTTAGCTCTCAATATTACTCAATCACAAAACACACAGCTGACATTTAGAGTTCCCAAAAAAAAAGCATGCAAAACTTTAACTTAAGATATAGTTTCTAAAAAAATACACACACAGAGCAGAATACATAAACCACAATCAGGCAAACCTTGTAAACGATTTAGAAAAAAACTTTCTCCAGATTTACCTCGATGTGCTCACAGACGCAAATGCCCTCCTCACAGTAGGCGCATATCTGCCACTTGCGTCCATTGTTCAAACCCTTAAACAGCAGCTGCGGCTCGTCACTGACCAGCGGCTCGTATTGAGTCTGCTGGAACTGCAGCTCGCGCAGTTGCCGCTTTAGGCCGCCAGTGACGCCGCCTCCCTCATTGCTGCTGGCATCGCTCTGCTCGAAGGCATCGCTGCGACGCATGCGATAAACGCTGCACTTGCGCTCCAATGGACCACTTGGTGGCTGCATTACCTCATCCTCATCGTCAACCTCCGCTGCGGTCAGAGGTTGACGCTCTGCCGAATCGTGTGGCTCCTCATCGTCATCGGCGCGTCGCAGCTTGACGGCTGCTGCTGCCTCAGCCGCTGCTGCCGCATGACCCGGTGAGGCCATGGGCGTAGCTGGCGTCACAATGATCGCATCATGATGGCCAGCAAACAGAGCCAATTCTGCTTGAGCAGCAGCTGCTGCTGCTGCTGCCGAAGTGCTCGGCATGCCCAAGCTCAGATCAACTGTGGCTGGCGACGTTGGCGGTGTTGCCTCCATTTGGGATACCAGCGGCAGCGATGCCGTTGCCGACTTCTGCAGCTGTCCGCTAGCTTGGGCTGATGCTGCTGCTGCCGTCGCTGCTGCTGCCGCTGCAGCTGAGGGTGGGAAGCCGGCGCTGCTGCCGCTGCCGCTGTGCCGATGCATTAGTTTCGGTGAGACACGTCCGTGTGATGAGGCAAATTGTTGATAGGGCGTCTGCATGGGCGTCGCATGCAGATGACTATGATGCATATGACTATGCCCATGACCAATATGGCTAGTATAACCATGACCCAGTCCTTGTCCCTGTCCCTGACCCACGCCCTGCGGATGCATGCGCAACTGCAGCACAGACTGAGTATCGCTGCCAGCCTCCTCGATGGGCAGCAGCGAACGGGATTGCGTATAGGTGGCGCTTAGTTTACGGCCCTGGGGCTGTGGTGCGCGCAGATAGTTTGTAGGCAGCTGATGGAATTGCCGGGACTGGCTGCGTGTTGGCGTCGAGGCGCCAGGATCAACAGCCAGACCAGGTGCTTTCGGTGGATGTAGTTTCGCTTGTATCAATTTGTTCTTCTTCTCCTGTCGCTGACGTTGACGCGCCTGGCGCGAGGCCAGCGATGCGCCGCCCGCAGCTGCATACATTTTTGCTTATTTTTTTTGTTTCTTTTTGCTTTTCGCTTAGGTGTAGCTCACTAGTTACAAACTAAGTTTTTACACTTAATTAACATTCGTTTGGTATTGATTTGCTTTAGTTTAGTTTGGTTTAGTATTCTACGATTCTAACATCAATTTGATAAATTCTAAGCTGTTCTAAACACAATTTGCACTTTTCTAATCTTATATAAGTTCAATCTATATATTGTTATAAACTTACTTGTTGTTACTTATCAAGCCTAACCTCAAATTGCAGCACTTTTTCGTTGCTTTAATAAAGCGTGTGTTGTAAAATAAATGTTAAAATTCTTAGCAAAAAGTTTCGATTTATGTTTGTTTGTTCTTCATGTTCTTCTGCCTATCCCTGTATACATATGTGAAATGACTATCCTTTTCAAAAAGAAATAAGAAAAAAAATGCTGTGCAATTCGTTATGTCTGTTTTATCTAGGTCTTTAAGTGTAGAGTATATTTTGTTTTTGTTTTCTTGGTGTCTGTTTTGACAAAAATGATTGTACTTTGGATTACTTGCTTAAGCTTCAACCGAATAACATACATATATCTAAACAAAAAAAATTAATATCGTTAGAAATAAACCTTTTTGAAACCATCAAAAGTAAATATGTTCTTTATTTTTGTTTTGTTGGTTTAACAATCATTAAATGTATAATAAACTATGTGTGTGCTTGAATCCAACGGAAGAAACTAAATTTATATAACTTAGGCTAGGGAATACATATTTTTGTGCATTTAGCTTTGTTTTTGTCTTTTGCTTGCTGTTGTTGTCTTTGGTTTATCAAAAAATATATGTATATATATATATATATGTGTCAAAAAATTTGTTATCGCTTGATGTCTATTAAAAAATATGTTTACACTTTGGGTTTATTTTATGTTTGCTTATGTTTTTACAAATACTTTTTGCGACGCCGTTGCTCATAAATATTTAAAAAACTATGCTCTGCTCACAATCGAATTGCATACTTTTGGGGTGTATTGTCTGTGTGTATCCTTTGTTGTAGCTGTACCTCGCTCGGCTGTACCATATGATAAAAATAAATTTAACTAACATTTATCTAGAATATATGCTTATATTTGATTTGATTTTTTGTTAATCCTGCTAAAAGCTGTCTGCATTATGATTTTATTTATAAAATGTTATTCACATTTATATATAGATTTGTTTGGTAATTGTCTAGCTAGTGTCCATTAGAGTACAAAAAGCGTTTAAATTCTAAAACACACACACATAAACACAGACAAGTACACATTTAACAATAAGAGTATTATTTCAAATATTTGAGTATTTTGGCTTTCGTTTTAATTTTTTTTTTACTTTGGAAGCGTTCTAAAGCCTTTTTTTTTGGTATTTTTCTATTAAGTTTTATGTTCACACACAGACATATGCATAGATTTTTGGCCAGTTGAAATACACACGCACACACACAACGTCTGATAATCCTTAGTTCATATCAGCTCGGCTACATTTTCGTCCTTTTTGAGTGCTGTTTTTTGTTAAATTATAATTAGTTTTTGGAATTTGTTTTCATTTTGATATTCGGCAATGCACAACATGTTCTATGGATTTTGGTTTGGTTTTCTTTTTATCTAAACTTATACATAAAGACGGAATTACTGCAAGGAACACGGCGATAATTTATAATAATATTACTTAAAATAACATAAATATATGGTAGACGCATATCTAGAATGTTACAATGTTGTTAATCTATTTGCTAAGCTGTAAAATGCATTTAAATAAAGGGAATAATATATATTTAGTTAGATATATTCTTAAATGGTAAACATCGTTTTTGCAAAGTTCTCATTGGCATGCCCCAAGAAAAAAAAACTAATCGCTTTTAATAAGTAGAAAAACTGACAGAAATAAACAATATAAAGTTATCCAGGCTGACCAAGTAATATGAAAGCATTTTATATTATACATAAATACACATAAAAAGTTTATTATATTCTTTTCTCCTCTCCTGCAGTTGCATACAATTTCCAACTCATCCATCATTAATCAATTTCACAACTCGTTATGGATGATTTGTTGAAAAAGAAAAACTGTGTACAAGCGCGAAAAGAGAGAGAGGTAGAGAGCAAAACGCTATTGAAAACAATTTTAACAATCGCCACACCCGCTGGCCACACCCTTTTCAAAACTCATCAAACAATAAAATGTGCAAAACTTTTTTATTTTGAGTTTCACTTCAAGTTCGCTGATAAAGTTCAACACATCTGCGAGTGTAAAAATAAATTTCATCTTTTGGCCAAAAAAATAATAAAGAGAACCATGAAAAGACTTGAAATCGAAACATTTGTGTGGCGTTAAAAATTTGAGTTTCTTAAATCACAGTCAAAACTTGACTATAACGATGCGCCAAATGTTGACTGTGAAACTATAGATAAATCAGATGGCATACACGATTGTACTTGGCTTTTGCTCATATTCATATTATATATATAAATGTTATTGGTGATATTTTCATGTTTTCGAAACTATTTGTATGCCATGAGTATTTTTTGTTTTTTTTACACATTGTTTGTTTTAATGCGGGCCACATGCAATATTGTCGTAAACACGCAAATTAAAAACGTTTTGGTTTCAGGTTTTGGCTTAGGGTAAGCCAACCCACTAACCTTAACATTTGCCCTGGCAAGGCATATGGCCTGGTCTGTTGTTCTGCATAGCATTCAACAACATTCAGGGTCATAATAAGTGCTAACATATTCTTACAAGCCAAAAACACGACTGCTGCCCGGATAATAGCGACTTCTTAGCAGCAGTTTAGTTGTTTTTTTTTGTTCCAAGTGTAACTTGGTCAACTGCAAATGCTTTGCTAAATGATGGCAATGTTTAGGCGCCTAAAACGCTTTGTTGGGCGTGTGGCTTATATAACAATTTGTTGATGCCTTTTGGCGCAACGCACGCACTCAAGGCTAATTAAAACTCAGACTCAGGCAACGCCCAAACAATAATAAATGCGCCATTGCCATTGCCATTGCCCAAACCGATGACGAGCAGTATAGGAGGTTATGTATTTTTTTGTTTTGTTTTTAAGCCAAGTATGCCAGCTGCCCAGGTACGATAAATGATAGTTGGCCCAAATGTGCTGACGTGTTGCTGGCCCATTTTTAACTTTACGCCAGCAAGCAGATAATACTCTTCTGTTCTTTTTAAAGTGCAAAGTCAAATATTTCATGAATATTAAAGTTAATTTGTCAAAATTTGGTTTGTTGACTACGAGTATAGAGTTGAAATGATTATGATAAATTATTTATACCAAAGTTGATCAGTACTATAACAAGGGAATTGCTTTTCCGCGGGAAAAACACAAAGTCATTTGGAATACAAATTTTCCCCAAAGCCTAGCAAACTAAGTTCTGTGCAATTTAAGGCTGAACAATACTTAAATAGACAATTGTTTAAATATACGTATTTTGCGTGCTGACCACTAATTAAAGTGGAGCTTAATACGCATTAAGATGACAACAATAAAATGCTACAAAATGGCATTCAACAGCCGCGTGGCTGGCAAAAATCAATACAATTGCAAACAAATAACAATTTGGACGGCTTACGCTGTAGGCATTGGCCCGGGAAAACCCAGGCAACAACCATTAAGTAAGCCGAAATGAAAAAACATGACGCTAAATTATGCAAGTTAGCTAATTACACTCTGATGCTGTTGGCCAGGCGTGAGTGTCGGTTATGGTTAACAGAAACCACATTCACGCAATGTGAAAGTGAATGAGTCAACTTGTGCATAGTTACGCAAATCGAGCGAGCCGACTGGCCACGGGAGGCATTCTATCAAGAGTCTGCACGTTTGAGTCAGACAACGTGGCGTATACGTCATGCTGGCTGGCAAAGGAACAGCCATTCAGCCAAAGGTAGCAAGCAGCCCAAGCGATTTCGCTTTATTCATTCATGGCGCATGAATATCTAAAAGCCACATACACACACACAAGCCCACTCATACATGCAAAGCACAAACAAGCCACAAGCATTGGGGGCATTCCAAAAAACTCTCTCTGACTTTTCACAAACCATCTTTGTTTCTGTATATCGTACAAAAACGCTTGGTGTTTTTATATAGATTACGCTTGGTGGAACCTTTGCGATTAAGTCATTTATATGTCAGTTTACCCGCGTGTGCAATATGCATACACACTTACACACACACACACTTTTACAAAGAGGCGCCGCCCGAGTAGGGACCTGCCAATGCTTGCTGTCAGACCACACACAGAGAGACAGAGCGAGAGAGCGAGACACACAGACAGTCACAAAAGAGTGGCATCTGTGGCACGTAAAGTTGTCTACGCAGCAGGAACGAGTCGTTGTCGGCTGCCGCATTTGGGCTTTTGTGTACGCTTGTTGAGATTGAAATTAAAATTTAAATTTATTTTCAGTTGACTTTTGTGGCGTGTGGCCAGCGTTTTGTTTGTTTCCGCTCGCTGAGCGCTACAAAATGCTGCACAAAACACGAAGACTTGCCATTTTATTGTTAATTAGGCGTGTGTGACTGTGTGTGTGTTTGAGTGTGTATGTTTGGCGCTAAAAGTAAAAGCCACTTTCTTTTGAATGTTTTTTTTTGCTTTTAAACTATATGATATTATGTGAAGGCATGCAATAGTTAATAGGTTTTAATAACTGTCTGAAAGATATTTATGTTTATCGATTGAAAGGAATAACTAGTTTCAATATTGTATGCACAAACTGCAGGTTATTGACTTTACTTTAGGCTGTTTTTATGACTTTTTCTAATACCTGTCTGCTTGTCTGTTTTTCAATATTCGTTGACGTCTGTTGCATTAAATCACCGATGAGAGACGGGAGGAAATAAGGAGGTTGAAAGACAGTGATACATATTGCGAGCTCATTGACAGCACTCGAGGGCGTAGAAATTTACTACAAACAATAGCAGAGCCATTGCCATGCAAATTTGTGAATAAAATTGCCAAACACACACACACACACATATGGAAGGGGAAGAAAGTTTTCAAGTTGAATGCATAACAGGCATATGTATGCGCTAGTCCCTAGATAGAGTAAGTCGGAAATGGTTGTAACCGGCGCGAACCGGATATATTATTGATTATCGCAACGCTAAACATGCCTTTGATACTAATATTATTATTATTATTATTATATCATTTCCATTTATTAGAACATTTTTTTTCGCTTTTAGCTGTTGCCACGCGCTACATGTGCAAGAAAACATATCAATTTGATAGCAACTATTTGCGTGGCGTTTCCATTTTTGGCAAAAGAAGCCGTTTGATTTCTTATGTAAGTGGAGCAAGTGGCAAAACGCAACTTGCTGTTGTTGCTGTTGTCGCTGTTGCTGACTTAATAAGCAGCTATCTGCACTGACAACCCGCCCATCCACCCCTTTTCCTGCCATCTGACTGTCCCTATTTCAGCTGCTTGCCTGGCTGACTACTTCCGTTTCCGTTCGCGTTTTCCCCATGGTTTTTATTTTTTGTTGTTATCGTCGTCGTCGTCGGCGTCGTTGTCGTTGTCGTCGTCAACACTTGAGGCAGACAGCTGGTTGCCAAGGGCACAAATTGCAGTGGGTTGAAAAGGGTAAGGGAAAGTTGGCGGCTGTCATTCATAAGTTTTCAGTTTTTGATTTCAAATTTAGGCACATTTTTAATTAAAGTGTTAGCCAACCAACTGACGAACTCACTGACTAACTAACTGACTAACTAACTGACGGACATGAAAGAGTTGCACATTTGGCATATCCTTGAACAATTGCCTTCAACTAGGCTATTTTTAATATTTAATTCATAATTAACCTAGCTTAGAAAACATTTAAATTAACTTTGACAAAGGAAATATTTTTAAAGAGTTGAATCCCAGGGGTATATGATGACAAGGGCGTCTTAATTTTAGTTATTGCTTATACACCTGAATTTTCATGGCACTTTCACTTGGCAGCTATGATAAATTGTGTTGACAGACAAGAAACTTAAGCAATTAAATTTAATAAATAAATCAAATAACACATTTAATCAAAGCAAATACTTGCCTTAAGGCTGTCATTGTGAATCATATTCGTAAGCAAGCTCTAATTAATTGTTATTAGAATGCATATTGTTGGCCATATAATACAAAATTAATTGTTTAATGCTGACATCAAACTGTTACAAGCTCATTTTGGGTTTTAAACTAAGCTGTACAAATTGGCGTGTACATAATACCCAAATATCGATTACTTTATGGCTGATGGCCACGGGGCGTATACATAATATCATTTGCTATCACTTCTACTTAATTGAAGCCGTTAAGGGCCATAGAAAGCGCAATGTTGCGTCGAATGGGCGCCAGATTAAGACAAAGCACCTATGCCACTGTGGCACTGTGGGGCACTTTCTGCCATAGCTGACCGGCAACAGGCAGTCCAGGCAAAAACAACAACACAATGGAGGGTCACATAAATTACAACAGCACAATATAGAGTACGTGGCAGGCAAAAAGCGTTGCAGTGCTAAAATCGCTCGAAGGGTGGCGTGTTGGCCATTTAACCATTTCGGTCAGTTTAAAGCGTGCACTGAGCTGGCTGTAAAAATGGCATGAAGAACGCTAGGAAGCGACTCTGTTTATTGCCTTTTATGTGTGCTGCCTTAATGGCTACATTTGGCGCCCCGTCTGCCATTGCCATTTGTAACTGAAATACAGTTGCTACACAGTCGCTGTTACTGTTACTGCATTTGGAGCTTACTGTTACAGTTGATCACAATAAGCAACAGTTTCGAATGTTGTGCACAAAAAAGTGTTGCCTACTTATGTGGGCAAGTTGTCTAAGCCAAGGGTCTATAAAACTACGACTTGAGTACTGATGCATATTGTAACAACCTTTTTATTGAGCTTTGATATAATTGAGTAACATTTGAGATATTATTTATGATTCTTTGCTCAATTTATTACTCAATTGATAATAAAAACTTTTCAGAAAGCAGTCTTCTTTATTTATACAAATGGTTATTCAACACACATAAAGAACAAATCTTCTGCTCGCCTGCATGGGTCATAGCACGCAGTTAGCGTTTTGTAACATTTGCAAAACAATTGCACTCGACTTCTTTTAGCGGAGAGAGACAAAGAGAGCGAGATAATACCTTAGTTATGTGCTGACCTCTTTGTTCTCTCTTTCTGTCTCTCTCTTGCTGTGTGTGTGTTTTTGTGTGGGTGTTGAGGAGACTCAGAGTTTATTTTGCATCGTTTTGCATTCAGAAAATTTCGCAATTTATTTTGCTTTGTGTATTGAGGTCAGTTTTGTTGGAGCCTTTGCTTTGTGTTGACCAATAAAAAATGAGGTTAGTTTTGTTTAGACAGGCATGACCCAAAGGAAAAATATAATCGAACAACAAGAGGCGGATAAAATATAATGCATAACCTTTTTTGCGGCCCCACAGCAAAAACACAACGCAGAAAACAAAAGGCCTGCGACATGGGTCAGCAGAAAATGCTTGACATATTGGCACACTTGGCGTATGATTGATTTTTCCATAGTCCTACACCCTTAAACCATAGACCCAACTCTTAAGGGCTTTTCGAGAAATATGCTATGTAATTATTGGTGAACCCCAACTTGTTGATTTCACACGCCCCAAATCAGTGGCAACCGCTAAAGCTCAACCGCCCCAAGTGGCATGCGACATGATAATGCCACACAATGTCCACAATGTTTACAGATGAAGCAAACGAGAGATAGTATAAAAGTGAGACAACCTCAACTATACAAATAAATTGCTGTGTAAATACAGAGAGTGAATCTGAAACAAAAAAGGTAAAAGGACAATCTCGTCATTGTCATTGTTATCTACTACGTTGTGTGTCCTGTTCTCCCTATCCCCCTTGCCACATTGCACTCCATTCATATATTTGTACTAGTCAACACATTGACAATGCTAACTGCCAGTCAAAGTCAGCAAGGCAGTCAGGTGAAAATCGGAAAAGCGCTGCGTTATGCAAATGCTAAATGGTAAATGGAAATTGCTATCTTGTTGACGCTTTGCTGTGCATTCAACATGGCAAACGCCATGTTGACTCAACTCACCCACCCGAACCTAACAAGAAAGAAAAACACCGATCCAAACATGATATAAACAACAATGGAACATGTGTATGCTTTGGCTACGTATTCAAATGCATTTGTGCATCAATCCAAATCAAGTTAATCTTTTTGATTGAGGTATTTGCAATGCGGGCTGGAAAAAATCCATTTGTCCGCTAAATGTCTTATGTAAATCTTGACCCAAAACATTTGCAAAGCTTTAAAGTGTTCAATAAAAGCTTATTACATTAAATTTCAACCAAAGCTGTATGGACTTTTATGCTTAAATATACATTATTTATCATAAAGAAAAATATCTTTATTGTCCTTTCTTCTTATTAAGATTGCAAATAATGAACATAGAAGCACTTAGATAGACAGGTATGCGTTCAGCTTTTGCATAAACCAGTAGAAATTGGCCAGACAAATTGCGAGACGGAATAACTGAATAGAACACTTGACCTCAAAATGTATCTGTGGCTGTGTGTTTGCAATATTGTATCTATGAGAGTGCTGCTTGTTGTTGTTTATGTTGATTTCGAGATTGCCATGTGTGTGTTTGAGTGCAAATGAAGTGCACTTTAAGTGCCATCAGCGTCATTGCCAATGGGTATGCGGCTTAGTGCGAGTAATCAAAGCTTGCCACATGCCACATGGCCACCTGTGTCTATTGGGAGCACATAACCCAATTAGTTCAGACCAGCCACGACATATGCCAATTCATTTTTGGCATTAGCCAAGGCAACAAGCTTGCTGGCTTGGACATGGCCAAAGTTTGGCTCTGCTTAGAGTTGGATGGCAGGCTGAAGCCGGTGCAGCAGTCATATTTTACATTTGCATTTACGTCACGAACAACGCCGTATTTTTAATTATTCTTAAAACAGAATTTACTTATTTAGAATGCAGACTACAAATGTAAAATGTAAAATGCATAAGACAAAAGACAAAAGTCTTGCGAATGCAAATGAACAAATGACAAACAGAAAGGACTAAAATGAAATGAAATAAAATGACCCTGGCTGCGTTAGAGGGCAGGCGACACACTTGAGCCAGAGACTGCAGCAGCCAGTTGCAACAAAATAATACAGGAAAAAAAATGTGGTAATACTTTTAGACAGACGACTGTGTGACAAGAAGATACCCCTTAAGCTTGTTCCGAATAAGCCGAACGCTTTTAACACTGCTGTTTTCATAGATCCTATATTCAAGTTACATTTCTTTGTATAATCGCCTTGTTTTGATCAGACCTTGCTTACAGGGTATATAAGAATGAATGTAAAAAGAAACAGCAGCTTGAAGTAGCGATGAAGAGTGTTTGCTTCCTGGCAAACAATAACAGCCGCCACACACACCCACACACTCACACCAACTGCAGTGTCAACAGCTTGTGTGTGTGTGGGCGGCGCCCTCATAAGTAGGCTACAAACAGCGCCTAGGCCAAGGGAGGCTAAGGCTGAGAGGCAATACGGCGCACAGCAATGAAAACAAAGCAACACTTAAAAGTTAAGGCAACGTAAAGCATACCGCTAAACGGGAAAGAGGTAAGGTAACAAAGATAAGAGACTAGGTTAGCTTTTTGGATTGTATATTGACTGAAGCGATGCTAAGTCTACGCTCTGTGAATTAGGTGCTTAGTCATTATGGCTTGTTGGCTTGTTGGAACGATGATGAGACAAAGAGACGAATTTTTGTAAAAACACAGCTTTGTGGTACAGGTATGCCTCTGAAAAACGAAAACGTTGCAAGAGTCTTCACTATTTAATTTTGCAAACAAGCATATATACACAAGTCCTGTTGGACAAAGTGTACATTGGCTAGAGGTTACTCAGTTTCAGTACTGTTAACTGCTGTTGTCTTAGGCCAACTTTGTTGCTCCAATCCTTTGCTGAGCGCTCAGAGGCTTAAATGTAAATTCAAGTTTATAAATGACAGGCCTATCTGCACAGCTCCTTAGGCAAGCTTAGGTCATAAACAACCGACGAAAAACGAAAAACAAAAACGAAAAAGCACAGCCCGGACTTGGGCTAAAGCTGATTCATTAAAAAACATTTGCTCTGCCCTCAACTCAGTTTTGTTTGTCGATAAGCGTAAATTTGCCAAATACAAATAATCTTTTCCTTCTGTTGGCGTAGTTGGCCTAATCCGTAGCAAGATTAAAATCTCAACAAACAAACTGCGTAACCTGATAAATATGCCAGCAATCAAATCTAACGAGCCGCCTTAAATTTTGATACGCAATTGTAGAGCCAATGCGTTTATTTTATTTTCTGGCTTGTTATTTTGTATGCAAAAAATTTGTGAGAACAACTAACTGGGCTTGCCAAATTGTTACAAAACAATCTTAACACTCTCTACTCAGAAGAGGTAAGTGGAGAGGGGTTGTATTAAAACTGCTCGCTGGGCTCCATTGCATTTCAAGTTGTAGAAAGTTTTTAAGTGCTGCACATTGCCTGATTGGCTGCCAGTGCCTGTGATTTAAACTAATTGCCTTCATGGATGAGTTGAGCCAAGGGCAAAGTGGTAGCAGCTAGCAGAAGCAGAAGAAGCAGAGCTGCATGGTAAGCACTTTTCATTTGGGTACAAGTTTATAAACTTAATATTTGTATGGCTATTTAATTGAAAATATATTTTTGCTAGTTATAATTATATTTGCTAAACTTTAATAGTGCAGGAAGTTTGTTCCATTTACAAGCCAATTCCTAATATAATTAACTTGGCCCAAATAGTCAAAAATTTCAACTGTCAGAGACATGAAATAAATAGTTGGCAGTAGAAAGCAGGAGCGGAAACAGAGAGAGAGAGAGAGAGAGTGCGATGCAGAGAGATGGCTAAATCTAATAAGTAAGCAAGCAGGCAGACAAAAAAAGACAAAAAAGAGGAAAATACGTAAAACGCAAACAAACTGCGTCGCATTTAGCTCAGCCGCAAAAATGTCTGCCATATTTCATTTTAAATGCAGCACCTGCAGCTGAGCAGCTCGAAAAGGATACAAGCAGGTAAAAAGAGAGCCAGACCGAGACACAGGCACAGATAGAGAAAGCGAAAAACATTGAAAACAAAATGTCAACGATGCTAAGTAAGGCACACAGAGCAGCAAGAAACACAGCAAAAACATACCAAAAGCGCTTAGCTTACATATTCAGCAATGCTCTTGGACTAGGTGTAGCTGGATACACTTTCCAGTATATGCAGTGCGGATTTTGTAAAAGATGTGATAGTAAGAGTAAGCAGATTTAGATATCCTTAAGCTTGCTGTCTTTCATTCATTTGATTGATCAGTTTGTGGAGATATATTTACAGGTAAGATTTAATATGAAAGGCTAGGGTATTATTTGCAGCAGCATAAACTTAACTGACAAAGCCAAGGATGAAAAAGACAAAAGCAAACAGAAAAACAAAAAAAAAAGGCATAGCAAATCTGTGCAAGTTTTTTAATGAAGGCGTGGCAATGGCCGCCCACCAAAGGCATACAAACATAACTAATAACATTAAGTAGTTAGTTGGCGCATCATTTGAATTATGACCACGTTCACCAACGCAGCCGGTGCGTTCTGAGGTTGCCCCACAGCCCACACGCTTTAGGCATGTCCAGCTAGATTATTTTTCTTTTTGACTGGTCAACACTAACACCCACACACGCTAACACACAAGGGTGTTTAATTTGCGTGTTGTTGGTTTTTGGCTACTTTGCAGCACTATTTTGGCTGCTCGGCCATGTGCCTAAAATAGAATTTTGAATTATGATTCGCATACACGAAATGAAGAGAAAATAGAAAAAAAACGCAGAAGCAAAGAATATATATATATATATATAAAAAGAGATGCCTTGAAGGTCGACTGACCAAAAGTTCGGCCTAAAAATATATAAATACGTGGGCGTGAAGGTCTTGCAATGCATTATAATCAACCATTATAAGCCAGTGCAATAAATACTAAAACAAAACAATATAAACTTACTAATTCTTATTCAATCCCAAATATTCTTCACAAGAAAACCCAAACATCTTTTTTTTTAAGTTTTCTTTACACTACATATTAAGTTTCAAGGATTTTTATCTCTCACTTTGCCGCTTTCTATGTATTTAGTATTATATATGTATGTATATCATTATCACAGTGTTAGAAAGTGCACCTGCACGTGCTTTAAGGTTGCCACGCTGCCAAAAAGGCCAAAAGTAAGTCAAGTTGGTGTCACACACACACACACACACACACGCATCGCTCAACACTTTAAAAAAGCACTGAAGTGGGTGGAAGCCAAAACAACGGGAACCTGAACAAAGTTGTATCAACTACATAACTGGCGGCTGTAACAGAAGATACGACAAAACTTGTGGCAAACAAAAAAAATTGGCACATTTGCATTTGTATATACGTGTATATATATTGTTGTTGTTGCTGTTGTTTGTCTCTCGAAAGTGCAGACCCCTAATTAAGTGGCAGATATTAGCGTAATTGCTTCTAAATGTGGGCAATGGCGGGTACCAAAAAAGGAATGAAGCACAGCCGCGAGGCATCACATAGCGTATACGCGATGTGGGCCGAGTTTTCGTAGCTGCGGGCTTAGCTAGTAATAATTTGCATTTAATGGAGAGAAAATAAAGTAAAATCGATGCACGACTTTTATCCTTTGTGTGGGTAATTAACTTATTCAACAACCACCCTCAACAAAAAACAGATATATGTTTGTATATATATATTTATATATGTATATAATCACTTTTCGTATTGGCTGTGGCTGCCACAGTTGCGGCTGTCATTATCATTTTTCACGCTGTCTTGTTAAATTTGTTGTTGCTGCTGCTCTTTGGTGCTTGCTGGCTTTTGTGGTTAGTATTATATATTTGTTGTTGTTGTTGTTTTTTTTTTTGGTTGTTGTTGCCGTTGACATGTGGCAGCGTTGGCCGCTATATGTATACCAAATCCTTTCAAATACATACATATATATTTCTAGTTGTTTGTTTATTTTGCACGTTTCCAATTTCAGTTGCTTTGCTTTTATTATTATTGTTGTTATTATTTTTTCTTGTATTATGCATGCAATTTGCACTTTGCTTGGATTATATAAAAATATAGCTTCATAATTGGAATAGCAGCTGCTCGAAACGGCATTTTAAATTTAAAATAGGTTCTATATTTTATATTTTATTGATTGATTTTAATACATATTTAGGTTTAATTTGCCAATTCTTTTATTTTAAAAGCTAAGCATGGCTTTGTTTTTTTTTTTTAGGAAATACGTTTTAATTAAATTTTAATTTAAAAAATAAGTTATAGTTTTAAGTTATGTTATTTTCCTAACATCTTTCTATTAGATAAATAAATATTATTTTTATTGTGTTATTTTTATTAAAGGTATTTATTTAAGTATGAACTTTCTATTACTTTTAATTTAAAATAAACAATTTACTTATTATAAGCAATTAGTAATGTAATTTTATATTTTTTATTTATTTTTATTTACGTTATGTTAAAAAAGACGCTATGTTAAGACCTGGAAATTGAATTGGTACAACAAATTTTTTTAAGTAGATTTTTTTTATTTATTCGGAACTTTTAAACTTGATAGAAAATGGACACAGGACAATTGTTATTTCATATTTTTGTATTGATTGTTTTGTTTTTGTTTGTTTGTTGTTGTTGTTATTGTTGTAAGTCATATTGATAGTTGTCAGTCAGGCCTTGCCATTAGCCAGGACGACAAGGATGCCTTTTTTTATTGAGATATATTATGAACAAATTGCAACAATTTGCTGTTGATTTATTTTTTATAATAAATACATTAATATGTTTGTAAACATATACATTAATATTGTTCATACTTTTGCACTGGATTTGAAGCATTATTAATGAATAATGCACAGGACTCGCATCGGCAGCCATTTTTATGCGGTTGAATTATTAACATGGTATTTCACTTTGTTGTTGTTTGGTTGTAAGGCGATTTTTAATACACAAAATTATTGCTAAGGCATTCAAAACACAATTTAACGAATTGCACTTGGAATTGCACTGCATTGAACAACTTGCGTTTAATTTTATTAGTAGAAAAATTGTAGAAATTTTTTTGTGTGTTGATTTTATAAGTATTTTATAAATAAATATATATTTATATATATATAATATATATTTTTATTGGGCTGCTGGGCAAGGGGCAACGCGACGCGGCGTGCAAACTGCAAGCGAGAACACGGACCCAGCCTCGGAACAACACTCCCAGTGCTAAGTCCTGCTGCGGCTGCTGCTGCTGCTGCTGCTGCTACTGACGCCGCGACGACAATGACAACGACGACAGCGAGACACGCGCGAGGTACTACAACAAAAACACGACTGAGCCGTCCAACGGCCAGCAACGAATAACGAAATATACGAAACTGAAAGCGAACCCGATCCCACAGCCGATGTAGCCGAAGTGTTGTCGTGTCTCAGGTTGAACGAAATTGAAAGCCGTCTCTCACGATGTGGGTCGCTCGGTCGCTCTGCATTGCAGCAGCAGCGGCAGAGCGCGCGCTTTGTTTACATGTCACAAGCTGTGCTTCAGGTAACTTAACGAGCAATGAGCGAGCCAGTCGGCGCACGTTAAAAGCTCAATGCTTGCTCCTCTCAATCAGCTGCTGCTGTGTGGGCGTTGCATACGTACGCTCTCATTCTCTCTCTCTCTCTCTCTCTCTCTCTGGCAGACAAACAGCTGTTTTTGTGCTCTTGGGTTGCCCTAATTTGCTGACATTGCTAAGGCCACCTCTCCAAAAAGCTTCGTCTGCATTGAGCGCTATTCATGTGCCTGCCAGCCTGCCTGCCTGCATGTTATCCTAGCTGACATTGTAAACATGACCAAAATGCATGTTCCCAAAGGTGTCTGTTTGTGTGGTTATGTGTGTGTGTGTGTCTGAGTGGGGGAGTCGCATTTGAAGTGCCAGCGTCATATTCATTTGCATATTTGAGCACATTTTGTGTCGTATGCGTGCTCAGAGAGAGAGAGAGAGAGAGAGAGAGAGAGAGAGAGAGAGAGAGAGAGAGAGACAGACAAGAGAAGACGAGAGACTGAGTAATAGTAGGGAAAGGGTTTGGTCTCATGTGTAACGCAAAGATAAGTTCAACTTAATTAAAGTTTCAGAAAGAAACAAATCGCTGCCTGACTCGAGTTGCATAAATTATGACAATTGTCCATGTTGGTTGAGAAGATGCTTCCAAAAACTATTTATACAGTTTCATAATCATCATTAGGTAAGCCAGCAAGGATTAGTATACTCGTATTGTGTGCATAAACTCTAAAGCTTAAATCATCATAGCTTGACATTTTGAGTTTTATCATATAAGTCAAAAGCTCACGACAAAAATTAAAGATTTATATATTTTCGACATCCTTATAGTAGTCTGTGTTTATTTTGGCATATTCCTTTTGCAACTCATGCATATAGTGCATATCCTCCTCATCGAAGGTCTCGTACAACAATTGTATTAGATATCTCAGCTCCTCCTCGTATTCAGCCCTCAATACGACCATATCTGTTGTATATGGCGGTATGGTCTTTGCAATAATGCTTTCCCTCCTAGCCATCTCTGCAACCCCTTGCTCATAGACCAGCATCAAATGCTCCTGCTCCGCCTCTTCTATGATGCGATTAATCTCTATTCCAATGCGCTCATTATCAGTTAGCAGTGAATACTGCTCCACCTCCTCATAGGCAGCTGGTGGCTCAGTCAAATCAGGTTCACAATCACACATTGCGATGAAAAACGAATAAAACATTTGACAAGTTGAGACAAATTGAGAGCAACACTGAAATCAAAGCCTGCTTGGGTTTTAAGCAATAAGCAAATTTCGGTTATATCGAATTACTATCGTTTTGAAATAGTTTAAAAATAAAGTATTTATTTCAAACTAGTTTGCTATCTGTACATTCTATATTCCATTTGCATTAACATTTTTCGTTGTCATAGTTTTGTTGCGGTTTGCTCTCTGATTCATTTTATTTTGGCCTTCCCTAAACCATTGCTGCTTCTGGGTCTCATGCTCCAGGGCTGCCTGCCTGATGATCTCACTTACTGCCATATCAACTGACTGCTGTTCCCGTCGCAGTGCAGCACAGCTGCTGGGGATCTCCACATAGGCGGCTGGTTCGAGACAGTACCACAAGCTGGCCAGTTTGTTGCTGCTCGCAGTTTCCGCTTAAACTGAATTGTACATTTGTTTTCCCATTCTCCCCCAGGTTGCCTTTGCATTAAGCTGCGATTCAACGCAATTCCAATAAAAAAACAAACATATGTAATATGCGATTTCGTCTCACTAAACATTCGAAGTAAACAAAAGCAAATGTGCCACATCAACAAGTTGACTTCTCACTCAGTTTCGATGCCGCATAAGTTGTTTATTTTAATTTTCAATAAACGATATATTAGGCCATTTGGCTTTGCGGCCAAAGACAACGCATGAATCTTGACCAGTTTATTAAAGGGCTTAAGAGCTAATTGCTCTGGGTCCTTGAAAAGCTGTAACAGCTTTTGCAAAACTTTCAGCTGAAGCTTTTTGGTTTGTGTCCCGACTAACTGCTTTTCGGCAGGAACTCGTTACTTTGTGTTGTCGTAGACTCTGGGCCAATAGTTCGAATACTATTCAATCCAGTTAGAAGTAAAGGCGTTAACAACGAGCATGTAAACAAACAATTAACTTGATGATGGCTAATAAGCGTTTATTGCTTAGATTTTACTCGTAAATGCCAATTAGTTGTGGAAAACAATCAATTGTCAATCTTAAATGGCAAGCAATTTGAATTCGACTGGAATGTATATGTAGAGAATCCTGTATTGTATAGCATGTCAAGGCCAAGACTTAATACATATTGATTGGTCTACATGCTATCAGTTAGTCAAACAACGCGGCAGCTCTCACTCCATTTCGACTTAATAAATAATTGTTTTTTTTTTCATGGCAATGCAACTGAGAAGTCGCAGAAAAAGCGTAGAGCTGCAAAAGCCAAAACAACAAACGACACCTCTTCAATTACGTGGCATTAACATTAAAAATTCCGTTGAAGCAGTCAACCAGCAAGCAGGGAGTGAGAAAATAAAAGTTTCTGTTTTGTTTTGTGTTTGGTGTAATCGAACGACATTAAATTGCTTTAAGGCTTATCGAAAGCCAATCACGTACACTAAATATAAATTATTCAATCGGTCAATTAAACACTTGGACAATAGACTAAGAATACATTGTTTATTGTGTATTGTTTATAAAACAAACTGTATTACAGAAGATTATTTATCACGCCTTAAGTTACTCAAAAGCAAAAGGAAATATTTAAAGCATTTACTGGTTTCATACTCTAACTAAAACTGACCAGCAGCAATAACAAAATAAATAATACAAAAAAAAAGTAAAGTCTCAGCACAATGAGACGCATAAAGCTGGCGCCAGCCAAAAGAAAACAAGAAAAACAACAAGAACAACAACGAAAAAGGAAAACTAGATAAACAGCTAGACTTGAAGAGTATGAGTGAGAGGAATCGTTTTGCCAGAGGGGCGTATTTGAAGTGTCTAAGAAAGAGGGGCAATGCCTCTAACTTGGCATGCAATGCACGATTTGTTGTTTTAGCGTGGCAAATGGTTATTGCAACTTGTTGCACTTACTTTTGCATTATTGTTCTCACCCGCCTGCAGTTCTGTGGCAGCTGTGTGCTGCTCCGTTTCCCTGTTGTAGTAATCCGCTAAACTGGGCACCAGAAGGACGCCCACTTTATTGCTTGCCACCTGCTGATGTGTGCGACGATGGCGCGCCGGCAGCATCATGCGATGTGCCACAAGAGCCATCTTGCTAAACACACACACACACACACACACACACGATTGCACTCGCCAACAGATTTGACAACAATAAGCCAAAATCTCGAAGAAAAAAATCAAAAGCTGCCGCGTGGCTGCTCGCGTTTTGATCGAAGAAAACGCTCGCCGCCAACTGAAAAGCGTCGCGTCGGAAAAGCATGGCAGCGACAGTGAAACGCACCGGAAAAGCCAGCCAAAAGCACATGTACATATGCTCCATCTCGCTTTAACTACAGTGGGCTCAACGCATTGAAAACAAACCAAAATGAAATAAAATTTTGTTTCTTTCGTTTGTTACATTCAATGGTTAAGACTAAATTTTGGTAGATACAAAGCAGAAAAGTTGAAATTCGAAACAAACCACTGTATTAGACTATCTCTTTCGCTCTTGGAATCTCTGGGTGTTTGTGTGTGAGTGTGTGTGTGTGTGTGACTTTGTGTTTGTGTGTTTGCGTACTAAATGCTGCATGTTTGATGAGACTTTTGTTGATGTTGTTTTGTTGTTGTTGCCTTAACGTTAATATTAATGCCCGACGCGACTGTCTGCCTGCGTGTGTGTGTGTGTGTGTGTGTGCTGGCAACAATGTGTTTGTATTAGTTTACCAACACGTGCGCAAGAAATTTTATAAAAAAACAACAACAATATATACTGATACTCTCACAAACAAGCGGAAAACATGCCGCAAATATAATTTTTGCTGTTAAAATAAATTTGTGAAAGAGACAAAAGGACACACAGGCTGAGCACATTTAAAATAACCGGCTAGCTTCTACTTGAAGATATTATAACAATATTTCGCACAGTTAACATTTAACAAATGCTGTCATGTTATATGTATTTGTTTTATGAAATTGCTTTGTTTGCTATGTTTTATATATGTATATCTTGCAGTTTGTTTAGCGTATATTGTGGCATTTTATTTGCCTCTAAGCTCTGGCCGATAATTATAATTTGACTGATGTGAACACGCAGGCACACGTACAAATGTACCTACGTGTATGTGTGTGTGTGTGTCTGTGTAGAAACGTACATAACAATAATATAAACCCCTTTGCCCCACCAACTTGTTTACTTGACCTTAACCATTGCTTGTTAACAAATAACAAAAAAAAAAGAAAATAATACAATAAAAAGGAGAAATGTTTGAGCGTAAAATAAAGCGGAAATAGCAGAGCTTTCAGTTTGCTGCACATTAAGTCAACTAACTGTATCTGTTATGGTATTTAGAGTTAAACGGCTAGCTACGTCATAAGCCATGACAGAAGCTCCTTAACACGTATACGCCATGGTTAACCTACAGGCACAATATTACAGATAGTAAAAAGCAACCAAATTGGTTGCATATTAAAATAAATAACTATTACTACTATTATATTTGACATATCACAAATTTACAATTAACTGGGGGTCTTCAATGAGATCTTTGCAATTGAAACGATATTTGGGAGCTATGTAAATAGATAATGTTTATTTATACATTTCACTTACCTTTTCTATGACATTTTAGGCGTTTAGCGAGCTACACCAACAGCATGACGTCATTACAGTGAGCACAGACACACTCTCACACACACATACATATATATATGTAAACATGTATATGTAGAGCTATATAGATAGTTGGACAGATAGATTTGGGCGGGCGGTTTGCAGACTGTTCCATATCTAACGGTTCTTGAGGAAACGTAACATTTTGCTTTTGTTACAGTTTTTTGTGTGTGTGCATAAATTAAATGTGAACATGTGCGTTGTGATGCCTGCAAAGTATACAAATTCACAGAGAGAGGGAAGAAGAGAAAGAGGTTAGCAAAAACTAAAACAGTTTTAAAGTTTAAAGTCTGATAACCCGTATGCTCCATTGTTTGATGTTTTCGCCATCTCAAGGAATTGCAAAACACATTTGCCATGTTGTCGCCCATTGTTTTAGTCAAAAACGCTAGGAAGGAAGTAAACGGCGGAAAGATATCAAAAGCACAGAGCAAAAAAACACATAGAAACAAAACCAGTTACAAAATTTGAGCAGCTGCCCGAATGGTCAACAAAAAAGGCCGTCAGCTGTTTAGTCATTTTGTCTGGCTTCTTCCGATGGCAGCTAATAAATCAAACTGACCCAAAACCGCACACTGACAATCCGAACTCACAGCTTATTTCACCCGCTTAGGTTTTAAAGACTGGATATATTAATATAAGTAAAAGCACTTTTGTACTGGTTTGTTTGGTTTTGCAGCCATTCTGCTTAATATTTTAAATAGCACATTATGTAGGTCATAGATATATTAAAGAATTTTTATCAAAGCAAAAATCTATGATTTAATATTTAAATGTTGGCGCCTGCCTAGAAAGCTTAATGCTACATTACATTATGTGTCATAGCAGTCAGCTGCTCAGGGACTGCACGACACAGCTGACTCTTGGTTATCGAAATAACCAGAAACTATCGACAGGGCTGCCAGTTTGTTTTGACTGCGCATGTATACAAATTTTCCAGTTGTGTGCTGAAAAAATCACTTGCCCACCAGTTAACAATCACAGAAAAAGGTGTAGATTGCCAAAAGAATATTGCAAAACCTATTACAAATGAATTAAAAGCTGTTAATGTGTTTCTTACAAGCAAAAGTATGAACAATATCATATACTGCGCATAAGATTTAGCATTTCGAAGTCTGTAGTTAAAGTCAAAGCCCACAAAGATAAAAGGAAAATAAAATGTCGCCCATGTCCAATGCAAACCCAATGGACGGGATTGAGCTGAGTCCATTTGTGTATTGGTCGCAAACCAAATACACACTGCTGTTGAAGGTGGATCTCAAAGACGCACAAGTTTGTATAAATCTAACTCGTTAACAGTGAAAAATAAATGTTCTTACCGGCATTTATATATTGCAGGGCGTCGTTGCGGACTTTACGCCCAATACACTGTCCTTTAGTGCAAATGGCCATGGAGCACGCGGCAGAAATGACTACAAGTTTCAAATGCGTTTCTATCAGCCAATCGATGATGAGACTGCCACATTTACGGTGACAGATCATAAGATTGAGCTGCTCGTACGGAAGACAGAGCCGGCCTGGTGGGTGCGTCTGGTGGCAACGCCACAGAAACCACATTGGCTGCGCATTGACTTCGATCGTTGGCGCACCGAGGATGATGGGGAGCTTAACGAGCCGCCGCGTGATGTGCGCGAGGATTATGTGGAGGAGTACAACAATCTGCAGAAGCAGGAAATCGGCTATGTGCGAGGTGAGTATCAATCCATCAAGCTGCGATTCTTCATTTGTCGCATACATTTGTAAAATATATCACACCTTACAGAAAATGCCAAGAAAGTTTACTTGGTCATCTACAATCTGGCCATGTTTGTGGGCTATCTGCACATACTGATCATAATGGGCGTCTTGTACATGCGAGATGGACCTGCTAGCATTAAGAATACATACGAGTATGTGGGCACATCGTTTAAATTTGTACAGCTGATGCAATATATGGAGGTTATGCATCCACTTTTCGGCTACTCAAAGGGTAGCCCACTAGTGCCATTCTTCCAAATCTCAGGGCGTAACTTTATACTATTCTTAATGATTGAAATGGAGCCGCGTATGCATGCCAAGCCAGTGGTCTTCTATGTATTTGTAATATGGTCGCTAGTTGAGCTAGTGCGGTGAGTAGAAAATGTGCTTTCTAATTTAAAAAACAACTTATAGTTTGCTTTGCCCAATAGATATCCCTACTATGTTAGTCAGCTTTTGAAACGGGAGAATGGCTTGCTTACCTGGCTACGCTACACTATCTGGATTCCACTCTACCCCATGGGCATTGTCTGCGAGGGTGTTATACTGTTGCGCAGCATACCCTATCTGGAGCAAACGAAACGTTTTAGCATTGATATGCCCAACAAATGGAACACGACCTTTGACATGGTGCTGTTTGTGAAAGTCTATCTGTTGCTGCTCGCTCTTCCTGGCAGCTATTTGGTCATGTCGCACATGTCAAAGCTGCGTGCCAAGAAACTAGGTCGCGGTCGCGCCAAACCAAAAGTTAACTAAATATCTCACAATTATTTTGAGAATGATTCCAAGAAGAATCCCAAGAATTTGACGTTGTTTGTTTCTCCTCGGTTGTTTTAGTTAAAGTCGATTAAAAGTTAGAAATTATTCACAAAAATTGTAATTAATGTAATATAATTCAACTGTAATCAGTTGGTTTGCCGATTTATTATGTATTTTAAATGCACACCCAAAGATTTTCATTCACACAATTTGCATTAAATATTAATATATAAAATATAAGATTTAACAGTTTTTGAACAATACTGATATCAATAAAAACTTTTTGGCTATCATTAAATCACAAAATCGTTTGCAATCGAGCAAAAAGTAGGACTTAACAGGCCTTCTTTGCGTTTTAGATATTTTATAGAACAGACACATACCAATAGATCTCGTGCATTTAGTTTCAGCATCCTTTCCAGCATTTTTCCTCTGTGCCCGAGCTAATCCAATTTGCGCTTAAGCTTTAGACAAGTGATTGCCGCTGTACTGCTGTTCGAGACACTCGACCCACTCGAACTGCCAACTGTCTTATATTTTGCTTGACTTGGTTTTCTGTTGCCTCAGCTCAATTATTAGTTATTTGTTATACGTTTGGTGGCTCATTATGTGTGGGGAATTACCACTCAATAATAAATGAGCACGTATGTATTTTGGGTGTTCGATAAATTGCTTTTGTTTGAGGTGTCAATCAATTCGTTTTGTGTTGTCGCTTATTTTTTTTGTTCAAGACGTGGCAAGTGCGGCAAAGTGCAACGAATTTCGGTTACCACTGAAGATAAATGCCACAGAGTGGCGCTATTAATTGCCTAAGTGCTGCTGCCACCGCCAACCATTCGCCACCGCCCCATGCATGCCAACAGCACTTGCCTACATAACTTCACGCTGCAAATTTATCCGCTTACAAACAGAAAAAGACGTGCCAAAAATAAAGGCACTATGAAGCTATTGACCGAATTGATGCACTGTTCCTTATGTTAATTCATTTGCAGTAACGAGTGTCTTTAATTGGTTTCTTAACTTATTTATTCAATGATGCATTTTCAACAAGTTATTGAATGACTTTTACCAAAAACAGCATCAACTTAATCTACCCTGTAACCATATTTGGAACCAGAGTTTTTTAAGAGGCATATCGTCTGCAGTGGCCCAAAAATGAATAATTTAGTGCAATTTGCAAGCACATCTGAACAAAAAAACCAACAGAAAACCCTACAAAACGAAACCAAACCGAACCGAACTGCAGCGGGGATAACGCACAACTAATCACTCGGGTCGTCAGACTGGTGGCACTTGCGAGGCCTTTGCAAGAATGAGGCCTTGGCCACCCAAAATGAGTTTTTGATTAATGTGCCACACATACTACACACTGGGTGTTGATGGTAGGGTTGTCGGAAAAAGGTGTTTATATGTGTGTGTGTGTGTGGTCAGAGCGATTGATTTTTTTTCTCTATTTGTAGACATTGACTGCTGCAGTTTGTGATGGCAAAGACAAATGCGTGGATTAATGTTCAATGGCAGATAGTGGGGATTTACAACGTCTGCAATTGCAGATGTCAGCAGTCATTTTAAATTTTGATTTACTCATCGCTGTGGTTCGATTTTTTATGGCACCCCTGATGGCTAGTACGCTGGTTCATTTATCAACTGACCAGTTCAACTTGGAACGTAATTCTAGTATATGAGCTGTTGCCATTTTGTGAATGGCAAATAAATGCAGCGACTTTGCATTTGGAGGTTTGTTATAGGGAAAGTTATGATAGTGTTTTGTAGAGGGCACTCAAAGCTAATTGGATTCCCCAATGGTCAACTTGAACTCTAACTAAATACTAATTTGTGGGTACGCTATTACCTATAATTGTATGGTAATCAATAAGAAGATATCCTTAGTAATATATGTGATTGTGATTCACGTTCTACCACTTATGTACATATATGAAAAAGGGTGAAAAAAGAATTGCACATAAGTAGCATATAATTATCTTTATAGCATATGTCTATAAAGAGGTCTGAAATGCCAAGTTCGCCATTCGATTGCGTATGAATTTTTAACATTTCGTTTAGTATATGGTCTATTGAGATTATTAAAAGAAAACAAACACTTTAGTATTCAATAAAACCTAGTCATAATTCTAATAGTTTACCAGATATAACAATTGTTAGTAAACCACCAGCCAGATTGCAAAAAATTTGCACAATACAATTGATCTGATCTATCGGGTGTTGGGAATTTGCAATTAATATGCGTCAATAATGCATTTTCAGCATCACCAGAATAATCGCCAAGACTCTTAAGTTCATACGACTCGGATTCGTTCCCTATCAAGAAGTTTCTATATCTTGCATATTGTGTGTTGCCATTAAAATCCTTCAGAACAATGCATAGTTCGTGTTGTTGTGATTTGGTCAGTAAATGTATTTTCTCAAGCCCAGTGAAGAATTCTTCACGCAAACCGCCAAAAATATCACGGTACTCAGCCCACATGCGGTTGAAGTTTTCCTTGCCGTTTTGAAGACGCTGAACCACTGTCCAGCCTGCCTCACAGTACACCGAAAATAGTTTTATGCCAGGAACTTTAAGCATATGAACATCATTGGGTTTGTCAAGACAATCGCCGGACTGATATTTATCATTCCCTAAGTTCTCTTTATTTTTTTTAATTATATTAATTTTGACTTAATTGAGATATATCTTCGAAATAAGTGTTATTAAGGAATAAGTAATTGGGATCTCTGAATAAAGTAGAAAAAAGCGCTGCTATTTTATTATAATTGCCTAAAACATCATCATTATTAATAATCTCATCTTGTGCTTCTTAATACTGTGTTAGTTTTACAGTTTTAGATGTAGACGCTACTCTCATCATATTCTTCTGAACTGCAACTCTTATCATCTTCCTCTGTTGACTGATCTTCTGAACTGCTACTCTCATCATCTTCCTTTGTTGGCTGAACTTGTATACGGATCACTGATTCAGTTTGTTTTATTGGTAGAGTTTGTTTAAAAAGTGTCTCAGCTCGTGGCGTTGAGTTCTCACTCAGCTTTAAGCTCTCTAGCTTATTCTGTAGTTGCACCAATTGTATACTCTTGGACTTGAGTAATTCATCTTTGAGTTCAATCTCTTTCTTATGAGCATTCTCTAGTTTTAAGTGCAGATCTATTTGTTGTTTCTTGTCTTTTATCTTTTTCCTCAGATGTTGAACTGTTATTTCAAGATCATGCAACTTTCCCAGCACTTTATCGTACTGTTTCTCCTTCGACTGAACCAAAGCTGCATATTGCAAAAGGGGTTTAACTATTTTATAGCAATACGATCCGCATTGATTATCCTTAATCCGAGAGTCTTCACAAGCCTATGCATTATAATAAGTATAGTATAAATGATATCCGACATTTGGAAATATAGCTTACGTCATTTTGATCCCTGATCCTTAGTTCACTCGATGCCCTGAGCACACATATAATCAAAATCAAAACGAATATATTTAAACGTAATTTCATAGCTAACAAATATTTCAGACCGCTCGCTTGGAGCACAAGTTAATAACTAAAAGATTTATACATATAGTCTCGATTTTTTAATTTTCGCCGTTTGTTATCAAATTTTTTTTCTTCGAATTTTGTGTTATCAGTTGCACATTGAAACGAAATGCCCAAAATCATTATAAATGCATTAAAATGTTCCAGCTTACGGCAGCGACTTTGGCAATGTGCCAAACTATTTAATTAGAGTTAAATTATAATCTTGTGTTGCCACCCAGAAACCAATGTGCAGCAATAAAGCTAAGTTTTACCTTTGATCTTGGCTTATGAACCTTGCCAAGTGAATGGATTAGGAAAAAGCAAGTAAAACACAATCAAGACTATCAATAATATATAACTTCAGTTTGTTGCCTAGGTTTTGTGCAGGAAATTAATAAAATTCTAATACTAATATGGTTTACATACTCCCAATATAAAATTTATTGTATGACTTGTAATAGAAGTGTTTCAAACAATGCATTAAATAAATAATCATTGCATTTAAGCTATAATTTCCAATTTCAGTTGAAACCAATGCAGGCTGACTGTAAATATTTTGTTTATACAGCAAATGCAATTGAGAACCGGCAATTTTCCTCTGTGCCCGAGCTAATCCAATTTGCGCTTAAGCTTTAGACAAGTGATTGCCGCTGTACTGCTGTTCGAGACACTCGACCCACTCGAACTGCCAACTGTCTTATATTTTGCTTGACTTGGTTTTCTGTTGCCTCAGCTCAATTATTAGTTATTTGTTATACGTTTGGTGGCTCATAATGTGTGGGGAATTACCACTCAATAATAAATGAGCACGTATGTATTTTGGGTGTTCGATAAATTGCTTTTGTTTGAGGTGTCAATCAATTCGTTTTGTGTTGTCGCTTATTTTTTTTGTTCAAGACGTGGCAAGTGCGGCAAAGTGCAACGAATTTCGGTTACCACTGAAGATAAATGCCACAGAGTGGCGCTATTAATTGCCTAAGTGCTGCTGCCACCGCCAACCATTCGCCACCGCCCCATGCATGCCAACAGCACTTGCCTACATAACTTCACGCTGCAAATTTATCCGCTTACAAACAGAAAAAGACGTGCCAAAAATAAAGGCACTATGAAGCTATTGACCGAATTGATGCACTGTTCCTTATGTTAATTCATTTGCAGTAACGATTGTCTTTAATTGGTTTCTTAACTTATTTATTCAATGATGAATTTTCAACAAGTTATTGAATGACTTTTACCAAAAACAGCATCAACTTAATCTACCCTGTAACCATATTTGGAACCAGAGTTTTTTAAGAGGCATATCGTCTGCAGTGGCCCAAAAATGAATAATTCAGTGCAATTTGCAAGCACATCTGAACAAAAAAACCAACAGAAAACCCTACAAAACGAAACCAAACCGAACCGAACTGCAGCGGGGATAACGCACAACTAATCACTCGGGTCGTCAGACTGGTGGCACTTGCGAGGCCCTTGCAAGAATGAGGCCTTGGCCACCCAAAATAAGTTTTTGATTAATGTGCCACACATACTACACACTGGGTGTTGATGGTAGGGTTGTCGGAAAAAGGTGTTTATATGTGTGTGTGTGGTCAGAGCGATTGATTTTATTTTTCTCTATTTGTAGACATTGACTGCTGCAGTTTGTGATGGCAAAGACAAATGCGTGGATTAATGTTCAATGGCAGATAGTGGGGATTTACAACGTCTGCAATTGCAGATGTCAGCAGTCATTTTAAATTTTGATTTACTCATCGCTGTGGTTCGATTTTTTATGGCACCCCTGATGGCTAGTACGCTGGTTCATTTATCAACTGACCAGTTCAACTTGGAACGTAATTCTAGTATATGAGCTGTTGCCATTTTGTGAATGGCAAATAAATGCAGCGACTTTGCATTTGGAGGTTTGTTATAGGGAAAGTTATGATAGTGTTTTGTAGAGGGCACTCAAAGCTAATTGGATTCCCCAATGGTCAACTTGAACTCTAACTAAATACTAATTTGTGGGTACGCTATTACCTATAATTGTATGGTAATCAATAAGAAGATATCCTTAGTAATATATGTGATTGTGATTCACGTTCTACCACTTATGTACATATATGAAAAAGGGTGAAAAAAGAATTGCACATAAGTAGCATATAATTATCTTTATAGCATATGTCTATAAAGAGGTCTGAAATGCCAAGTTCGCCATTCGATTGCGTATGAATTTTTAACATTTCGTTTAGTATATGGTCTATTGAGATTATTAAAAGAAAACAAACACTTTAGTATTCAATAAAACCTAGTCATAATTCTAATAGTTTACCAGATATAACAATTGTTAGTAAACCACCAGCCAGATTGCAAAAAATTTGCACAATACAATTGATCTGATCTATCGGGTGTTGGGAATTTGCAATTAATATGCGTCAATAATGCATTTTCAGCATCACCAGAATAATCGCCAAGACTCTTAAGTTCATACGACTCGGATTCGTTCCCTATCAAGAAGTTTCTATATCTTGCATATTGTGTGTTGCCATTAAAATCCTTCAGAACAATGCATAGTTCGTGTTGTTGTGATTTGGTCAGTAAATGTATTTTCTCAAGCCCAGTGAAGAATTCTTCACGCAAACCGCCAAAAATATCACGGTACTCAGCCCACATGCGGTTGAAGTTTTCCTTGCCGTTTTGAAGACGCTGAACCACTGTCCAGCCTGCCTCACAGTACACCGAAAATAGTTTTATGCCAGGAACTTTAAGCATATGAACATCATTGGGTTTGTCAAGACAATCGCCAGACTGATATTTATCATTCCCTAAGTTCTCTTTATTTTTTTAATTATATTAATTTTGATTAATTAACATATATCTTCGTCGCTAAGGAATAATTTTTCGGGATTGTTGAATAAAGTACGAAAAAAATCGCGGTATGATTTTGACTGATCTTCTGAACTGCTACTCTCATCATCTTCCTTTGTTGGCTGAACTTGTATACGGTGTGTCTCAGCTCGTGGCGTTGAGTTCTCACTCAGCTTTAAGCTCTCTAGCTTATTCTGTAGTTGCACCAATTGTATACTCTTGGACTTGAGTAATTCATCTTTGAGTTCAATCTCTTTCTTATGAGCATTCTCTAGTTTTAAGTGCAGATCTATTTGTTGTTCTATCTTTTTCTCCAGATGTTGAACTGTTATTTCAAGATCATGCAACTTTCCCAGCACTTCATCGCTCTGTTTCTCCTTCGACTGAACCGAAGCTGCATATTGCAAAAGGGGTTTAACTATTTTATAGCAATACGATCCGCATTGATTATCCTTAATCCGAGAGTCTTCACGAGCCTATGTATATAATGAGTATAGTATAAATGATATCCGACATTTGGAAATATAGCTTACGTCATTTTGATCCCTGATCTTTAGTTCACTCGATGCCCTGAGCACACATATAATCAAAATCAAAACGAATATATTTAAACGTAATTTCATAGCTAACAAATGTTTCAGACCGCTCGCTTGAAGCACAAGTTTTCAACTAAAAGATTTATACATATAGTCTCGATTTTTTAACTTTCGCCGTTTGTTATCAAATTTTTTTTCTTCGAATTTTGTGTTATCAGTTGCACATTGAAACGAAATGCCCAAAATCATTATAAATGCATTAAAATGTTCCAGCTTACGGCAGCGACTTTGGCAATGTGCCAAACTATTTAATTAGAGTTAAATTATAATCTTGTGTTGCCACCCAGAAACCAATGTGCAGCAATAAAGCTAAGTTTTACCTTTGATCTTGGCTTATGAACCTTGCCAAGTGAATGGATTAGGAAAAAGCAAGTAAAACACAATCAAGACTATCAATAATATATAACTTCAGTTTGTTGCCTTGGTTTTGTGCAGGAAATTAATAAAATTCTAATACTAATATGGTTTACATACTCCCAATATAAAATTTATTGTATGACTTGTAATAGAAGTGTTTCAAACAATGCATTAAATAAATAATCATTGCATTTAAGTTATAATTTCCAATTTCAGTTGAAACCAATGCAGGCTGACTTTAAATACCAAAAGGCCAATAATATTTGGTTTATACAGCAAATGCAATTGAGAACCGGCAATTGAATCAAATGTTATCAAATGCAACTGCAGTCAGGCACACACACACACACACATAGTGAGAATTGCAGTTGTCAGCAAATAATATCGAATATAATACCATAACATATATTCTCATATACGCTATCAGGCTCGCTTATTATGATTTGTAGTGTGTGTGTGTGTGGCTAGTTGAATGTCTCAAATGACGCGATGTCAATTCCTAATATATGCTATGTTCTCTCTACACACACATTTACACCCACCACCCTATATGTGTGTATATAGAAACCTATAATGTCGGCTTAGATCCCTTGTGTGTCAAGCATACCAGCTTCGTGCTGCATACTCGAGGTTTGGCAGTTTATTGGCAACTGTTTTGGGCCATCGGCTACAGTCTTGCAAATAGTAAACGCCCGACCAGGTCACGTACACCACCCGCATAGAGTTAAGGTATGAGGCAAAAGGTTGCAAGACGGAAGCGAAAAAAAAAGCTTTAGCATTTACAAGCAGATTTTTATAGTTCCCTTTTGAAACTTATGATAAATGGAGAGCAGCTGCAAACAGATGTTTGTGATAACTACGCCGGACCAACAGGCGTTGGGTATATGAAAAATGAGATGAAATGATTGCGCGTGACAGCAGCTGCAAAGTGTGAGTCCAGCAATCAATTTCCATTAGTTGCTTCGACTCGTTGGGCTTTGCTTAATTTAAGCAGATATGTGTACGCATGTTTTTTGTTTAATGACTGCAACAAGGTTTTATGAATTGTATAATTTGAATAGCATTGAGCGGATAATAAGAATCTCTTGCAACTGATTAATTACTCTGCATAATGAATGTCAAATTTATTTATTATGCATATTAATTACATTGACATTTAAGCCACAACTTAATTAAATGGCATAATTAAACTTATACATGGTCGTTACTTAAGTCGTATGTAATGTAATATTATATATTTTGCAAAAGTTTAAACTGTGAACTTGCTTATTTGTCTTTGCCTCATTGCCATTTGCCTTATGACACTTTAAAACGCCCACAAAGCTTTGGCCAGCGGGCAGGCAATGAATCTTCAAGACCCACTTAAACACTCTCACACACACATACACATACTTATAGAAAGTAATGCCCAAAAGGACAAGCAATTGCGGCCAAAAGGGCTGACAGCGTAAAAGCGAAACTTGGCCAAAATGCTTTCTTTTTCTATTTTATATTTTTCTTTTCACTTTTTTCCATTATTTTCTATATTCACTTGCTGGCTGAAAATTGGCCGCCATTCGCCATGGGCATTCACTTGGATTTTGCTGCCCATTTGTACCCCGAGCCCTCTCCCCATTGCCACAACTACAACCCGACGCCTTTTGGAGGCCAGCACAATTACTGAAGTGGATAATTAGAGTCTGACTTTGGCGCTAGGCCCGTTTTTGGAGCATGTGACTGAATAAATATTTAAGTTACTTTATTGAACGGCCGGCAATATACAAAGTCTAAAGAGCTGTTATGTTAAATGACAATATAAAGTGGATACAATCGAATGATTATCCTGCATTCTATATGCTATAACTGTTTTGATATTTTTGAATTGATTGCTTACTTTAATTAAAGGCTAATATGCTAAAAACCAATCAATAAAATACAGAAGTATTTGCATGAAATATTCACGAAGAATGAAGATAACATTTTCATTTCATAATACCAAAACTCTTGGACTAACTTTGATCTAACTTAGCCAGAGCTTAGCCACAAGAATAATATTTTATAGCATGTAAGTCAACTCTCAGGGTTGCAGCAAACGAATCCAAACCAATGCGATTTATGAAAGTTAAGCTAAGAATTGCTTAACTGTCTTCAATTTATGACTACAAAATAAGATACGTAATGCAAAACTATTAATTTGGCTTAAATTTTTGCTTATCGAAACATAAATATATGATTATACTTTTAATAGTATTTTATTATTATTAAACATTTTATATATTAATTCAAGGTTAAACGTTATTAATAACTTAAACTGACAAAGCTTAAAGCTTAACTTAATAAATATTCATAAAACTTAGTCATTAGAACTGCTCTTAATTACGATCTATGATTGCTTTGGCCTAACTACTTGAATAGCTAGAGTTTAAGTTAAACTTATTTTCCCCCCTTGGAGTATCTCGAGTAAACTGCCGTTGAATAAACTAATAAACAGATCACAGGATAGGACCTGCATGCTTCTTCTGTCCCTTGAGAACGCGTCGATTGTGTGGCATGGCATAGCGCAATTTGCTCCAGAACAGTGGATCACCCCACTTGAGATATGTGTTGAGCTTAAGATAGGCGCGCAGTTCGCTGTCGATGCCCTCGAAATGCTCCAGCTCCTTGTACAGGATGATTATGATACGCTTACGCTTATCCTGCAGAGTTGCCTGGTACGCAATGCGAAACTCCATACGCGCCCACACGGAATCAATAAAATGCTGCGAAAGAACAATGATGACACGTTTTGAATCATTGACGGTGCGCACAATCTGCTCAGGAATGCAATCACCGACAAGCCAATCACGTCCATGGAGACACACACGAAACGAGTGCAGGCCGTTCTCTAGCTTGGGCAACAATTGGGCAATCAGCTGTTCGTCCTTGTGCGAATACGATATAAAGGCATCGTAGGTCTTGTCCTTGTCCAGCTCCTCCTCGGACACCCACCATAGGCAGAAGTTGTGATTGTACAGCCATATCTTAAGCTCTTGTTGATAGATTAGATAGACGACGCTAATCAGACAAATCACAATCACCATGCCACCCAAGATGCAGCCAATGAGCAGCACATATGAGGGACACAGTTCAAACACCTCTAGCTGTTGAAATGGCTTATTCGGCTGGCTGATGCAGTATATATCACCCATATCCTGAACGCGCTGCGGCTGAGCACGCACAAAACCAAGCAGAGGCAGAGCTGAGCAATCACAAGTTAGAGGATTGCCACCCAGAGCTAGACTCATTGTAGTATTGGTCAGATAGTTTATAAAGTCCTGATCAAAGACACTTATCCGATTGCGACGCACATCCAACAAGGTGAGATTATTTGGCAGCTGCCTCAAGCCATCCAAGCTGCTCAGTTGATTATCGGCCAGACTTAGTTTGCTCACATTGGCATAGCCGACAACTCCATTGGCATCCGGCAGCTGACTTATGCTATTGTTCTTCATCTTAAGCGTTGTCCTCACCAGCGTTGTGTGTGGCAGCAGCGGAAGTTTCTGCAACGCTGCCCCGCGGCAGTCCACAAAGAGCTGTAGGCTTTCTCGCTGCACCCAACATATGCACTGTGGATCGCATTCCCAGTGCTCCGACTTGTACTGGCAGATGTCCTCGTTGGTGCACACCAGCGCCTCGAAAGGCATCCACAGCTGCACCCCATAGAATTGTGTGCCACGCATATCGATTAAGTTGAGACTGCGCACATTTCCAAATGTCTTTGGATCCAGCGCTGTTAGCGAGTTCTGATTGATAAGCAGCTTCGATAGCGATGTCAGCGACGTAAACAGATCACTGTGGAACAATTTGGGTTAGTAATTTAGCCAACATCTTAAAATTAACCTCATAGTTCTAAATATAATAAGTCAAATAAATAAAGTTTCTATGTTGCAACTAATGAAAGTACAACTAACTGGCCTATATACATATTTATGATTAATATCTGTCTTTGTTATCTAGAACTAGTATGTAAATGCGTTCATGTCATTAGGCTGTTTAAACAACATTCTGTTCAAGGTTAATGGCAGAAAAAATACCTATTTAGATATTTTCAATCAATAACTTTTCTTAAGCACTGTAAGCCACGAGACCTAAGACACTTTAATATAGATTATATTTAGCATGAGTTCTTCCGGTTATCGCAAGTTGTGCCATCTTTTAATCAGCTAGCATATTTTTAGCACCCACCTTGATAAGCTTGTTAGCCTATTGCTGGATAGATCCAAAAGTTTTAGGTTGACCAGTCCATTGAAAAGATCTGCTGGCAGCTTGGACAATGCATTACAGGAAAGATCAAGCAATTTGAGTTTGCTTTGATCCAGAAACAGTTCGCTTGGCAGCTCATTCAGTTCTGCATTATGATTGATGCCAATAATGCGCAGATTGGTGCTGCCTTTAAGCATTGTGGCATTCACATGCTTGGTGGCACGCGATAGACGCAACTCCTCCAGCTGCAACATTGAAATGAAAAAGTGTCTCTGCTGCTGATTGGAACGATCTTCAGGGGTGTGCGTTAGCTTTAGACTCAGATTGCGTAGCTGTTGCAGTTCCCTCAACAGACTTGGATCGAACTTGAACATGTGTGGATTTCGAATGCATAACGTTTGCAGACTGTGCGAAATGGTGGAGAAGAGTTTCACGGGCAATCGACGCACTGCTAGACGCAGTTCCAATGTTGTCAAATTGTTAAAAGCATGAAAAATAGATTCATTCAGCTCTTGCTGATTGCTTTCGTATTTCAAATAATGTAGCGCAGGCACTGGACTAAAAATCCAACTGCTTACATTTGTAGAATCTTCAATTGAATCGAATACATCTTCATTGCTACGTGGGATTGGTTCCGTTTCCAAGCTGCGATCCCGAAAATCTATGCTCAGCACCTGTCGCACGCCCAGCGCATTCAATAGATCCCGAAAGAACGTTTCCGACCAGTAAACGTATGCATCGAATTCAAACTTGGCCACTTGGGTGACATTAAAACGCGGCAGCCAATGAACCGGACCATTGGAATAGTAGCTCATAGCAATGTTTGTGCCCGTATCCGTTATTTGCAATATCATGGCGTACTCATCCCGACAATGGACACGCACCAGATTCGCTTGAGGCTTGCAACTGCACCAGTCATGCACCTGATGGCAATAGCTTGATAGCGGTATGATCTGAGCACTTGTGCTCACAATCACACACACTACGATAAGATATCGATAGCCGAACATTTTCTCCACATTCCACACACACTATATTTCATAAACATTGAATTCACACATTTCTTTCTTCCGACTTTTTCGCCAATGTATTCGTTCGAGCAACGTCTCAATTGTAACTAAGGAATGGAGTCTCTGTTGCCTTATCAAGAGGCGCCATATCGGTTTGTAAAGTGTTTTCGTTGGTGATACCCATATCTACATACATATACCTATGGAAGTGTAGTTGCAAAAGATACACCTAGATATGACACCGTGAGCTCTAAGATATGAAGGTGTATTAGT
Source organism: Scaptomyza caliginosa (assembly GCA_035044725.1). Lineage (NCBI taxonomy): Eukaryota > Metazoa > Arthropoda > Insecta > Diptera > Drosophilidae > Scaptomyza > Scaptomyza caliginosa. The sequence continues at coordinate 157,321 of JAWNNR010000351.1, forward strand.
AAATACTATATAATACAGTTTCTAAGGGAAATTACCTTATGTTAAAACCTTATTTATTATTTAATAGCATGATTTCTAATATATAAAATGTGATTAAAAATATTTCTAATATTTTTACCATAATAATTTAAGCAGCTAATGTAAACTTTGATATTGCTTATAATATTTAGTGTTTAATCTTTACTACTTAATTTAATGTGTTATTCGTATCACGGTTTCATTGTCAATTCTTATCACTTCACAATCATACTAATGACCTGACCATAATCAAATATTTTAATCGGTTTCTCATCTGCAATATCTTATCAATTCCCTAACGAATTAAGTTATTTAATTTATGACTGCTGTCTTTTGGTTTTCAGATTGTCCACTCCAAAAGAAATCAAATTCACTCACTTTTGCGACAAGATTTTGTTTACATTCGCTTGCTTACCTTTGAGTTCATCAATAAATGTTGTGACTATTTATAAGTGCCTGCCAATGAGTCAGTTGGCATGGGAAATGTTGTTGCCTACTTTCGAGAAGAATAGGTAAATGATAGAGCTAGTTTTATGTCTGATAAGAAATGCTATCTAATGGAATGTCATTTAATATTGCAAATGAGCAATAAACATTGAATTTGATCATTTAGACAGATATCGACAGTCTTCAAGTTTAACATTTAATTCGATTTGTCTAAATGAAATTAATCTATTATCTACCGGAAATATATATCAAAAAAATATAACAGCTCTTTCTTCTTTAGGGTCACTGTACAATTGACCTCAATAAAAAGATTTAATAAATGTTTTTGTGTATCAATTTTTTATAGACGTCTGGATAAACTGGTCTAATGCATGCCTATAATCAATAAGGCGGCCATAATATTTAGCTTAAAGCCACACCCACCACACACACACACACACACACACAGAATTAGACAAAGCCAAGCGCTGACAGCTGCGTTTAGGCCCACGCCCAAAAATATATCTGAACAGCCTTTGACGAGACGAATCGAGACGACACAGCACGAATAGAAAATGTGAATTTAACAGGGACCAGGTTGTGAGACGTGAGACGTGTCTCATATGAACGCATATGAGTATGTACTCAAAAATAAATCGCAACGGGGCCAAGTCAATCATATAAATACCAGGAATAACAGTTGACCCTGAACCCATCAAGGACGCCGTCGAAGGAGCCAACCTTCCAGAAGGAGTCCTTGCTAAAGTTTTAGCAAACTTTTGGCAGCCACGTAAAAGTTGAGCCCCCCCCAAAAAAAAAAGCAAAAACAACTTTTTCATAATTCATTTTTGGGTTCACGGCTGCAACTCAATTAAGAGTTTTTAAGCAAGGGAGCCACGAACCCCACGAAACCCAAGCCCAAACTGCTATTATGTGAAGAACAACGAAACTGTGCACTGAACAAGTTATGCAATTTTGCCACAGCACACACGTACACATGCACAAAACTGACCTTTACACAATTTGATGCCCAATTACACAGCATTTAAAGGGTGAGTTGCCCCTGTACCCTGTAGTTCCCTTTACTTAAACGACAAATAACGCATACGTAGCGTGTTGCACGTTGTACGATGAACTTATCAGCGTTTAAACATGATTGAGTTTTACTCTTATTGCGGTTATTGTTGTGGTGCTAACAATAAGCCGGAAATTTAATTATTGTGTACATATTTTTAAAAAATGTAATTAAGAACAGACGCATGGAATGTGTAAATTCAAATTGGTTGTGAGTCGTATATCAAGTATTTAAAATGTTTAAATTGTGACCTAAACTTTATATGTTAAAAAAAACAAAATCGTAAAGCAAAAAAAACTTTGTTGCTTGTAGCTTTCGAAAGCGACCGTGTGTGTGTCTGCTTTTGATTTCATGCTCTAAAAAGCAAGTCGCACACATATGAGACAGCTTACAAATTGCCACATTGCGTATACGCAACGTTTCAGATGTTATTAAGTGGGTGGCTGTTGCATTGAGTACTTCAAAGGCTGCCATGGCTGTGCACAAGTTTATTGATTTGTAACTAAGAGTTGATCTTGTTTACAATGCTGACAGATTTTATTTAATTTGATTTTTTTCTAGTGCAGTGCACAGATAGCTGAAAGGAAACAGACAAAGAGAGAAAGAGAAAGCAATAGAGGAAAACCACAAATTGTTTGGCTGAAAAGCAAGGAAAATGCATTTCATTTGTGGCTGCGTCTGACAACAGTTTGTTGCTGTTGTCATTGCTTTTCATTGTTCACTGCTGCTTATTTAGCTTTAGTCGTTGCATTGTGCGCATATTTTGATTTAATTTGCAATGCATATCCTTTGGCATTTAAGAGCTGAATTGCATAAAATGTCAAATTTTATATGCACTACTGGATGAGTGGTGGGTGGTGGTTGGTGGTTGTTGGATCGTGGGTGTTGGGTGGTTGGTTTACAGCTGCTGGCTTAAGCTGCCATAACAATTGCATTAGCTGACAGTTGGCAGCTGCCGCTTGCCCTCCGTTTTGGCACTTGCCACTTGCCACGTGCCTGAGGGCTGAGCACAGACATAAATTAACCAAGTGTGCGTGGGTGTTTCTCTTTGGGTATGCGGCAATTTAGTGTTGACATTTATGTGAAATGTCCTTTTAAGTGGTTCAAGCTACAACTGATTGATGTGGGTTTCAAGCGATTCGTATTGCCACCACCAAAAAAACCCATCTGACATTTGCATAACGGAAGCTGCGGCGGGAACACTGGGTCCAAATAGTCTGTGGACCACTTTATTAACTGCGAGAGCAGTATATTAAGTATTAGAGGGTAAAAACAGATATTATTGTATATTTAATTCTTCAATGTTTTGCATAATTTAATTAATTTATATTACAAAATATCTTTTCACAACATTTAATTACAATTTTCCTCCTCTTTTCTTAGCCTTAAAATTAAAATTCTTCGCAATTTTCTTAATTCTTCTCCTTTATATATGTACATCCTTTGCCGTTTTCCCTTTTTAATGTTTTTCACATTTTTCCTTGGTTTTGTTTATTTTTATTTATCTTTTTTGCTTTTGCCACCTTTACTCCTATCCAACTCATTCCATTTCAGCAAGCCTTTGTCTCTTTTATTTCTTCTTTTCATATCCACTTGCTCTTGGTCATTAAATTTTTCGCATTCATCGCTTGTATTGCTTTTGGCCGTGTTTATCTAATTTCTCTAAGCTTTTTAGATTATGCTTGAGCGTATCATTGCTTCCACTTTCTTTCTAGCCAGCCGCCGACATACTCCTTAAGCAGCAAATCCCCAGACCCGGTCAGCACTTTATGTATTTGGTAAGAAAAATTGTGACATTGCTTTTTGGCAGTCTTGAAAACATGCTCAAACACAAGGGCTATGTAAAATATGTTGAATATACACACAGCAGCAGCCAAATAAAAATATTTTTACATATTTCAAAAATGCACCACGCATTTTGGCAGTCTTTAAAATCACATATAATTGACATATATTTCGCATACACAATTAATATGAAGATGAAAGTTTGAGAAGGATAAAATGATAAGTTTGTATATTGAAGAACTTAACCAGTTAGTTCCGCAGCTGCCGAGCCACAAACAATTTTAATGATGTTTTCCGTCATATTCTGTACCTTTTTTGCACAACAAATGGAATATTTTTTAACCTGAGCGGTTTATTTTTAATTCAAAAGCAACCAACGCCATTAAGTTTAACGCTCAACTGCAGTTCAAAGCGGGCTAAGTAGACGGATCTTATTCTTCTTCATTCCTTGGTGGTATTTTATTTTTTGTGTTGTGCACTGCACATAGACCGCAATATAAAAAGCAGCGAAAAATGCCATTTGCTGAATGGGGATGGGGAGTGGGACTTATGTTTTTGGGGCTATGAGGGATGGGCAATGACGTTACAGCTACCGTTGCATACGCGAAGGACACGCACAACCAAACACACACAGACGCATTTACTTACATGATAAAGTTGATAGCATCCATAGTGCTAGACTACAAAATACCTTGTAATAGAAAACTTAAATATTATCGTGAATGCTCTTTACTAGATTAAAAGAACAAGTACGAAGCATATACGACAATTTTCAAGTCTTTTTTTGTAGGTTCACGCATATAACATTTCACTTTGGCATTACCTGTCACAATCTCCATTCGCTGCAGGAGCAGAAACATTGAAATTAAACAGCTGCTGGCACGGCAGTGCTGCTCTCAACTTTTGGACGCAGATGCAGACGACACTGCAAGTGTTCAGTTGCAACGGCGCATAAAGCTACACGAAATAAAGAACTTGCAACAGCGACAGCAACAAATTCGACAGCACACAGTACCCAAAGTATAAACTAACTAAATACCCATTGAATTTGTTTACGTAAGTATAGAAATAGTAAAGTTTATGCTTAAGTCAACACACTTTAAATACTATCATTAATAACTTTGATGTAAAGGCAAGAAATTAATATATAAAGTTTAGCATACTCTCATCACTTACTGCAAATGTAAAACAAAAATAAAAACACCCTACACACAAAACAGATACATGTGAAGCTCGCGCATAGCTTGTATCTTTTTATAGTATACATCTATATATATATATATCTATGTAGATATTATATGTACCTGTGGCGCAGCTGTTGGCCTGAATAACGAGCGAGGAGTTCCAAAAAACCGAAGCATACTATCAAAAGTACACTAAGCAACTGAGCAACTTAAGCACTGCAAATATTTTTTATATTTAGCTACCAAGCAAGAGCAACTTTGCAGTCAAAGAAAGAGAGATATATATATATATATATACAGCTAGATGTTGTCCCTCGGATGCAAAGGATCAACTTTTGACTTTTCAAATTCGGCAAGCATCAAACAAAACTAGTACTTAATGCTTAAGATACCATCAACGCAGCTGGAAAAGTCCATTAAACATCGGATAAAGCTAGACAAGTACAATGGGGTATGATATGAACATTTTTTCTAAACAAAAAATTGCAAGAATAACTAGAATATCTCAAAATATGTTCCACGGTGCAAAGTGCAAAAGCACGAACATTGAAACTGTTGGAGTGCAGCGAATAAATTATGCAAGCTTGGCCAAGAGCAAGGATTACACACACACACACCTACGCAAGCTATCTGCCACACACACAGTTATACATATGTGTGTACAGCTTTCAGTCATCCTTTGCCACTTTTATTTGCATAAGCAGCAAAGTTGCAAGGAATATTGTTGCGTGCGCGTGTTGCATTTATCGTGCGGCTAGCTTGTGCCACGCGCCGCACTCCCTTTACACACCCGCCCTCCCCTGCCCCTGGAAATGCAAACGCTCCCAACCATCCCCATCGTCGCCCACTTCGCATGCGCTCGAGTGTAAAACAAACATACAATAAATTATAAGAGCCAACACACACCCACACAAACACACATGCCACATGTTGTTGCATTTGATGCTAGTGGAAATTAATGAGACGTAAAAAGGTGCTGCAAGAGCGAATCGAAATGCTGCAAGTTGCCTCCACAGTTGAATTACGGCGACTGTTGCATCATTCGATCCAGCGAACTGTAAAATTTTCATTCTTTGGAAATTTCCTTCGAATGCAGAGCAGCAGGATGGCAGCTGCTTCTAATTGCAGTTAAATTTACTATTGCAGTCAAGTGTGTGGCATGAAGCAAGTTGAAAATAAATAAGTCACAGCCTAGGCAAAATGTGATTAAATACTTATTTGACTGGACATAGCTAATAAATAACATTCGCATGTTATTGCTGCTCTCAAATGTTTGTTATAAGAGAACAAAATAAATCTTAAATATGTACATATAAAATGGTTTTTCATAAAAAATAAGTTTTGCGATACGAAAAGGCATTTAAAATAATTTATTACTATATTATTCGTAGCTTTTTTTACATAAGAATAACAGAATAAAATTTATGTTTAACTAGCAATAGTTGGCAAATCTTTACTCAAAAAAAAACCTGCATTAATATAATATTCATGTTGTTTGTTTCAAAAGGAAGAAAACCGCAAAACAAGCATTTAAAAACTTCAATGTTCAATGATTAATTTATGACTGCAAAAGGAAACAAAAGTTGAGATTAATATTGTTATTGAATTAATTCTTTCTTTTTTTTTTTACCCCATTAGAACCGCTTAGGACTTTTGCGCAAACTTTTTGCCAATAAATAAACGAAAAATGATATATTATATTTGGTCGAACTTTGACTGAGGCTTACCCACAAAAAAGGTGGTAGCCAAAAGCTGCTCAACGTCAGATTTATCAGCATTATCGTCATCATCATTATATCAACAGCAGCAGCAGCAGCAGCAGCAACAGAAACCCGCAAAGGCAGCAACTTTAAATGCAATTAGCTGCGGCAGCGAAAACTTTGCAAATTTTTTGTTTGCCTTTTAAGCCACCCGCTCACTAGCTTGCTAGCTTAATTAAGAACTTTTTGAGAGCGAACTCAAAGTGGGGGAAGATAAAAAAGTAGATATATATGTGTATAGACACATATTAAAGTACGTATGGTGTACGTGTACTTGGTTATATAACGGCAGCTGGGCCCAGTGTCATGACATCGTCATCTCATAACAGGAAGTAGCAGGAAGCTGCAGGAAGCTGCCATAGCACCCAACTCCCTAACCCTCAGCCTCACCCTCACTCTCTCCCTTTGGCAGGGCGGGCGGAAACTGCAACGCTCGATTATGTCATTGGCAAGCCCCCTTGCAGCTCTACCCCTAAAGCTAACTAAGTAAGCAGCTAAAGCAGTTCAGTTATATTTGCTATATTGCCATAATGCATGTCATATCTGCCGCATCAACGATGCCAGCACAACACACACGGTAACAACAATAATAATAACAGCATGCTTCAAACTGAGTACGTGTCTTTGTTAGAGCTGTGTTTGTTTATGGGGCATCTGATAATTTTGTGATTACAGAAGAATATCTTGTTAATTTTGTCTTTAAAAGTCAACTCTGTCATCATGCAAGCAAATAACTCTTTTAAGCAACACTTGTTGATTATATCTGAGTTTCATATTAAGCTTAAGCATTTATTTTGAAACGTATATCCAAAAGCGTCAAACTGGAAATGTGTTTTACTGAAAGTAAAAATGAACTAGAATAATTTCAAACATTATTACTAGATTTTACCCACTGTAAAACCATTTTAAATCAGTTTTAAACGGATTTGTTATGCCCTATTACCACTGGCAATATTGTGCTACCCTATTAACATTATAAGTAATAAAGACAAGTGGAAGGAGAAGCGCATTCACAACATCATGGTCAAGAAAGCGAATGCACTGAAACTGGCTCTGTTAGTGACACTCATATTTCTAGATTGTGTTTTAGCCGATATCACCTACACCAATTTGATTGCTGAAATTTTAAAGCATAGTGCTTGTCCCAGTGACGTGGCAGAGAGCTACTGCCAGAATAAGGGCAAATGTTTTATGATTAAAGCCAACCTACGGGTGTGTGTGTGATCCGGAATTGAAGGGAAATCGTTGCGGGACAAACAAATAATACAGAGCTTAGAAATATTAAGAAATGTTATAAATCAATATACACTTAAAAACACTAAATAAACATTAAATAGTATAAGCGTAATGCGATATTTTAGTACAATTAATTAAAATTTATTGCTGCTGCCATTGAGGCCACATGGATGAGCATTAAAGCTGCCAAGTCATAAATAAGCAAAAGAATAAGCCGAAGGCTTAATGCAAACAGGCATCATCATCATTATTGATGGGACAAGGGAATCCACCAAAGTATAAACACATATAATCAATTAAATTTAAATAAAAATGCACTCACATAAATAAAAGCTGCATCGAGTGCTAAATGAGGCACAACTGCTTATGTCCTTTACTACACATACACAGAAGTACACTCAATGCCACATACTGTCACGCATTATAAGTTTATTATGTGCTTTCTGGCGTCATTGCAGTCGAACGCCGGCCAGAGTCCTCCAATTGTTCTAGTTGTGGCCACGCTCGCCTCGCCTCGCCTCGCTTTTACGAGCATGTTAAAATAAATGTGCATAATTTGTCAGCACAAATCACTGGCGGATTGTCTGTCCATAGACCCCATAACCGAAAATTGTCGCCTCGAACTGACCGAAATATTCGTTGCAGTAGATCAAGTATAGTACATTGTTAATTTGCTTGCTAATTGAGTTGAACAGGCGCGTAAAAGCCAAGTTAACGGCTTGGCCTACAAACTGAATTGCAGAAAGCGTTTAATGAATATATTCGCATAAGATTTATTCATAAAGCGCTTTAGTTTATGATTGTTTGCCAAATAATGAAACGCAAACGGATATATCAATATCGCAAAAGGTTAGCTACAGGTAGAGTAATGTTGATTGAGCATGTGATTACCAGAACTGATGGTTAACAGTTAGCCTGGCCTGCATTTGGCCTATTCAGCGTGCCAACTGGTATAACCTTGAGCTGCCTGCGCTACTGCAATAGCGTAGAAAACGGCTAATTTTGTATGCAACAGTCAGCGAGCAACAAACAAACTACAGCGAAAATATTTTTTGGTTTTGGGTTTTTTTGCTATTTTCTTTGCAGTTTTTCTACCCCTAGCTAATGCGCAGGCAGGCACGCATGCCACGCCCACCACTCAAAAGAGGCGCTGTGGAAAAAAAACGGGTATGGCATTCAGTAATTGTGGCAGGCACAAGTTCTGATGTTGTGATAAGTTTAAATGGTGCAGTTGCAGCCGCCACGCTTTGCAATTGCATGCATGCCACGCGAATGCCACACACAAAGGCCAAGCCACCCACTCAGTCCACAAAGACCCTAACCAGCCGAGACAAACCGGTTAGCCATGGGGCAAAGGAGGGTTTTGAGACGCCAAATGCGTCCTTGAGCGCACTTTTCTGCCACTTGCCTTCTATTTGTAATTTTAACGAGCTTGCTTTGCTGTTGCTGTTGCTGTTGCTGTTGCTATTGCTGTTTTGCTTACTATTTGCGCAGCTCAACGAGTGTCGAGCACTTGTGTGCAGCATTGTTTGTTGCTGCACGGGCTCAAAGGCCTTAGTTTTTGGGTTTTTGTTGCTCTTGCTATTGCTGTCCTTTTCTTTTTGTGTGCTGTGTAACGTCCGCGACTCAAAAGAAAATGAATTTCCTTTGGCATTTCCTTGTCTTGCTGTGCATTTGAGAAGATTTGATAGGATGCACCACAGCACAGCTGTCTCGCTTTTTCTGTCTTACTCTGCCACATGTATAGCAATTTCCGGCGGAAGTGTGCAAAACTTTTGCAGGTATTTAAGTGAGCTGCGGCGCATAGCCAACTCTCATCTTGGCCAACTTCTTCGACGAGCACTTTGAAGTTGTTTAAACCAAGCTACTCAACTACACACAACTTGGCTACAACATTTCTTAGTGTGCACACTTCCGTTTCCTGTGCGAGGCGCTACAAACAAAACCCAAAGTCATCATGCCAACAGTGAGAACTTGAATCGGAACCGGAACAAAAACTAGAACTAGCTCAGACTGCTTGCCACATTAACAATACATAAACAATCTTCATAAATAAATTGAATCTACAGATTTTTGATAAGAAAAACATTTAGAAATAGTTTGAAAAAGTTTCTAATTGGGAGTGTAAAGCTCACATCTACCGGACAATGGCTAAAAACAAATACGAATATCTTTCTTTGGTAGTATAACGAAGTTCAAATACACTTTTAGACCTAATAGTTTCCTGATTATTTTGTATATTTAACTCTAGCTCAACCAAAAAGATTTTAAGGCCAAGCAAAACCAAGCCTACAACAAATGTTTTATACCCATTGAAAGCGTATCAATAAAAGTCTGAAAACCAACTGAACTTGCCACACTAACATACTTTGATTCACATTTGCATATGTTGTTTTGTGTGCCATAGGCTGACATGAAATACGATTTCGTATTTACTTTAACAGCAATTTGCTTTTAGCGCCAGCTCCTTTGGACGAGCCTAGAAAATTATGTAAGCGTTCCACTCGACTGATTTATGATGACAAGCGTCAGTTGCGAATAGTTTGGACGGACAACCCCAAAAGTCACACACACACACACGCACCTCCCACATAAGTACCAATTTTAATTAAAAGCAAACAGTTCAGGTAACTTTTAAGGTATTTGGGCAAAAGCTTTTAGAAATATGTAAAAAAAAAAAAACATTGAGGCCACATACGTCAAAAAAAATTGCTTGAGACTTTATTCGGAACTTAATTGGGCATATATTTGGGATCTCAGCAAGTGGAAATCTTTGACAAATATTTAAAAATTATAACTTTTAGTATAATATATTTTTTCTTGAGACAAATTTACTAAATGTTCAGTAACAAAAATCGTATTTTTATATATATTATAATTAAGAAATAACCATTTTTAAAGTTTTATTCTTCAAAATTGTAAGTGAATTTCACAATAAAGCTGTGCCAAAAAAATGGATGCTAAAGATCACAGGCCTGCATGGGGTCGAACTTGCAGTAAAGGTACGAAAATATATATAATTCGTAATTCGTTTGATGCAAACGTTAATTCTATGACTAATTTGTTGTGTTCAGGATGCCTGCTTCCACAACGCATTGTTGTTGCCCTGATGGGCTTCATGGCGCTTATTTGTGCCTATACGAATCGCATTTCAATTTCACATGTTATCACCAAACTGGTTGTACCCATAAATCGCACAGAATCAAGCGCTAAAGAGCAAGTGTGTCCTCCGGAAGATGTGAGCAAGCATTCGCCCGGCTATCCTGTGAGTATATATATATTATAAGTTGCCAGCAAATGTTATTACCTAAAATCCTAAAACTACGTATTAATCTTCACGCACAGAACGTTGGAATTTATTATTGGTCGGAGAAAACGCAGGGCTTAGTGTTGGGTATTTTTTATATTGGCTACCTAATTACACATATGCCCGGTGGCATATTGGCTGACAGATATGGGGCCAAATGGATATTGTCCATCTGTATGTTCATATCCGGCCTATCCACCATTTTCACTCCACTGGCCATCGTATACGGCGAAGAATGGGGCCTGATTGCTATGCGTATATTAATGGGCCTTGCCCAGGGACCCCTATTCCCTGCAATGACAACACTTCTCTCGGCCTGGGTGCCCGCCAAAGAGCGTGGTACATTGGGCACCTTGTGCTATAGCGGCGCTACTTTCGGTACAATTCTTAGTAACATATGTTCTGGTCAAATGCTTCATCACTTTCACTGGTCGGTGACGCTTTATGTGCTCGGCTTTTTTACAATTGTCTGGGTCGTAATATTTGTAAGTATGAATGATCAATGTGCTAGTTAGATCGTGACTGTCAGATTCGATTGCAGTTGTTCCTATGCACCAGCTCACCAGCAACACATCCCTGTATCAAGCCAAAAGAGATGGCCTATCTGGAAGAACAGATACCAAAGAAATCAAGTGAAAAGCCGAAAATACCTTGGAAGCCAATGTTGTGTAGCTCAGCCATGGCAGCATTGATCGTTAGCCAAATCGGACATGACTGGGGCTATTATGTTATGGCATCTATTTTACCCAAGTACATGGCCGATGTTCTACAGTTCTCAATTCGTTCGAACGGTTTGGTTACCTCGTTGCCCTTTGTTGCCATGTTTATAAGCATATTAATTTGTGGCTTTTTAGCCGATTGGCTTATACGCAATAAAAAATTAACCTTAACATTCGAGCGAAAACTATTCACATTTGTTGGTGAGTGCAAGCAAAACACATACTGAGAACTTTTTCCTTTAAGCTAACTAATTATTTTAACTATGCAGCGGCATTTTTACCAGGATTGCTTATGGTCTTTGCTTCGTATGCTGGCTGTAATAAAATATTGGTTGTGTTCTTCTTTACACTATCACTGTTTTTTATGGGTCCCTACTATGCTGGCCAGAAACTGACGCCAATGGATATGTCACCCACGTTCTCTGGCACTATTATGGCCATAACAAACGGACTTGGCTCTTTTGCCGGCCTCTTTTCACCGCCCATAGTCGGTCTGATGACACCTAACGTAAGTCTCATTGCCTTGCTTTAATAATACTTGAAAGCAATATAACCATTTTCATTGCTTTTCACAGGCAGCTATGAACGAGTGGCGTGGCGTCTTTTGGTTGGGTTTTGGCATATTGGTATTTTCAGCAATTATATTTGCAATCTGGGGTACAGGTGAAATACAGTCCTATGATCCGGCGGCTGGCGAGAAGAAGGAGTAATAAGATGCTTGATATTGTGCTGTTTTGTGCATATAATAAAACTTTTAGTATTTAAAAAAATGACTTGCTAATCAATAAGAGTAAAGCGATTTAAATCGACTCCTTTCAGCGCCAGGTTGTCCTTGAAGGACCGCTTAAACTGACAGACAACAAGATAGGCTGACATGCCATTAGCATCGTAAAATATGCAGACTTGCCAATTAGATTTTTCAATTTTTCACTGTGCCACAGGAGCGACAAAAAAAATAGCTGTCAACATGTCTGCGGCTTGGTAGAAATTTTCTTTTCACTTGTTTTTATTTGGTTCGAATAGAAATGGTTTTTTTACTGGTGCTTTGTGTACTTCTTATTATAAAATAAATCATGAACCTAATGACGTGCGAATTTCTATCCCACCTATAAAGAATTTTTAGTTCTATAATAAGAAATTTACCTACTTATACTGTAAGTAAAGAAGCATGTTAAAATGTTTACATTTTACCATTTGCCATTTGCCTAATGTTTTATTGAATAATTTATTGTCCCGTTTTGTGACATTATGTGTGATAAGCCAAATTGTTCGGCCAGCATTGCCAGATACATGTCTTCATATAATTTGAGCCATGTTTACCCTCGTAAATCTTAAAAATAATGCCTATATCTGCTTTTGTTGTCTGTGTCCATGTCCATGTCCATGCGTTTGCTTTTGCTTTTGCTTTGTTATGTGTGCCCTGCGAGTGTGATAAAACAATTACCCAACATGTTTAAAATTGTGTATGCTATTGACTTAGAGCACAAGCAGAGAAAGGACAAACACACAAGCGTCAATAGCCAAATACACACACATACGCATGTATGTGTGTTGAAACTGTTGACTGTCTATGATTTCAGTTGGTAACTTTTTTGTTTGCTTTACCTTGGACATTTTCGCTGTATTTTTGTCAACATTTTGACAATTTGCGTGGCATTAAATATTGATATTTGGTAAATATTTTCGCTGTGCAGCTTCATAAATATGATAAATATTACGCATATGACATTATATAATTCACAAATAAAATTGAGATAGTTTCTATTGAGACATCTATATGAATCGATTGCTAAGGGAAAGTATTATAAATCTACTTTGACCAACAACTTCTAGCTAAACAATGGAGCATACGTGATATTATTAAGAGCTAATAAACATGTATTTATTTATCTATATAATAATGTTTCAATAATGTAAAGGTTTACATGTTAACCAAATGTACTGGAATATAAATCATATTGATTGTAACAAAATTTTGTATTTGCTAGAAAAAATCAATAATAATTTTTTGTTAGCTTATCAGATACTTACATTAGAAACACATTTTGTTTAAAGTTGCTGCCAGTTAAATCCTTAATAATGCTTAATTCAGTTTGAATATTCATTTTCCATTCATTGTATTGTATTAATATTTGAATTTTGCTATTGTTATTATAACCAATTGATGTAAATATTACAATAGACACTCACAACACTTAAATACGCTTTTAATATGCATATATATATTATTTTATAGATTTGCTTTTAGCTATTTTGATAGGTGATTAAATCTGATATATAAACACACACGAATAACAATATTTTTAACACGATATTTATTTTAGACACCGATGCTGAGTTGAAAAGTTATGTTTAACATTTAAAAATGATACTCTGCGGCTGCAGCTGAAAATAAATTCGGGGAAAATTGTGAAAATTACTACAATGCCATAAAGTTATTTTAATTATACAAACTAAAGCTATACGTTAATTAACCACATATTTAGATATCATATAACCTTGACCCAATATGACAATGTGACAATTCCCTAATAATTTATTGTAAATGCATGCGTAAGCGCCAATAACACAAACGATTTGCTACACAACAACGACATCAAGTAATAACAATAATAACAACAGCAACAACAATTTAATACATTTGTCGTGAGTATCTGCTCAACCACTGGGTATGTAATAAAGGATTTAGCTAGACACACAAAGCTAAAATAAATATCTATGTGTGCATGGATACATTTTTTTTTTGTGTGTTTGTTTGCTTATCTGAAGTAGTGCGGGAGCACAGTGGTTTGTTACAGTAAAAATATATATACAATATTTCCTTTAAAAATACATATATCACAGCTAAATAATCGTATTATCGTTTCACTGTCGTCTAGGGACATTTTTTGGATTTACTATTTGTTCAACGTATTTTTCACATTTTTAATACACTTATTGTGCAGCGCTTTTGGTGCTTTGGCATTTCGTGAACGCTTGAATAGAATTTGCATAAATACACACATCTGTACGTCATAAAATATACATATATATAAACCTAGATACATAATATAAATGTTTTTAATGCAAATAAGCTATGTGCAAACTACTTAAAACAAGATACACAACGCCAAAAAAATATTGATAAACAAACGAACAGCCTACTGGACCTCTTAAACAGAAAACAGAGTAAAATAAATGCAGCTATATTCTTTAATAGTAAAAGCATAAATTTGCCTTGTTATCAATGGAGAAGTGTTCTACATTTACGAGCGCCATAGCCTTTACATATCACTCGAATATGGAAGCTAGGGACACATTGCATTTATGGCTCGCATAAAATTGGCAACACAAAGAGATTTCGTTTGCCATTGGTTATCAGAAATCTTTTCTCAACTCGCCATAGTTGAATTTGTAAGTAAAATATGTTCGCTTAAAACAAAAAATAAAAGATTTTGAGCATTAAATTGTTCAGGGGAGAAGTATTTTTCATCTCTCCGAAGTTTTTTCTGACTTATTTGCATATCTTAATAGGCTTTCGTTTTTAAAAGCTAATATACGCTACTAATAAATAAAAACATGTAGGCATTAAAATTTATTATAAAAAAATGCGGTCTCTTGGATTAATTAATTTTCTGGCTAAAAAAGAAAATTTATGACCAAGTGTCATAATTTTTACAAAATGCCAGCCGAAAAAGTATACAATATATTCCACCCACACAAACAGTAATGACAACGACAACAACAAGTGAAAATGTGGGTCAGCAGTGTTGAATTGAAAAGCAGCCATGAAAACGCCAACAACAACAATGAATTACAGCACATATGCATGCAGAAGGTGCTCTACGGTTGTGTTTGTGTGTGTGTGTGTGTGTGTGTGTGCGTATGAGTGTGTTTGTTTGAGTGCTTTGTACTTTGTTTGTCACACTCAAAAATCAATTTTCATTTAACTGTGCCCCGCGTCGTATAAGTAATCAGCAAGCAAACAAACACAACAAAGACTAACATGGCGGATGCGTAATTCGTGTTTGTTACAAATATTGTGATTGTTGCTGTTGTAGTAGCATTAGCATAAATCAATTTAACACTTATATCAATAAAAACAAAAATGTCGCATTCAACAAACACTAAATATGATTTTGGGACAAAATAAAACAGTTAAAGTCGAAAATGCTTGAAATAAACTGCAAGAAAAGCAAATATACAAATAAATGCCACAACCAGAACGTGCATGAGACTAACTATAATTTACAATAAAATATGCAACATTCTTGAATTATTAAAAGCCTTTTAAAGTAAATTATGGGGTATCAAGCCAATGGCTGTATAATTGTAGGACAGCTTTAATCATATTATTTATTTAAAAAATTATTCAACTGAAATCGTAACACATGTGTGTATTAATTTAAATAACATTGAAAGCAATATCTAAGAATATTTCACATCACGATAATGCCAAACCTAAAAGTAGGCAACAAAAATTTACCTGCTGCGCTTTGCTTGTTGTTCGAGAGTATTTAATGTGAATTCTTTGAATTTGTTGTTAAAAGTTTTCTTTTTTTTTTGTATTTCAAGTTTTTGGTTGGATTATTTATTTCTTAGATCAGCATGACAAGGATGATAAAATAGCAACAACACATGAATATTTTAAAGCTCGGAAACTTGACGCCTTTGGCGGATTTACGTGGAAAATGCAAGTGAAACTCCAACTGGCTGACGTTGTCATCTGGTGTTTTATCCTCGTTGTTATTATTATTGTTGTTGCCGTCGTTGTTGTTGCTGTTGTTGTTATTGCTGCTGCTTGCACCCCCGTACTGAATGTTGGCGCAATTTTTAATGCACATTTTCCTTAGCTAACCTTTTGGTGTGTCAGCAGAAAAATTTATTTGATTGCACTTTCCACAGTTTTACAATTGCCGTTAGCTCAGTTTTTATTTAGTTCGTTGAGTTTGTTATCAAAGTTACCAAAGTTTTACTTTCAGCTTTAGTTACAGTAATAGTTATAGTTTCTCTTGTAGTTTTGCCTGGCACAGCTTCACTGAAACATAAAGAAACCCATAAATACAAATGAAAGGTAAATTTTCAATCGACTCACACACCCGTAATACTTAATGCTTAAGCCTTCTGACAAAATTTAAACAGAAATGAAAAGAAAACGACAAAAACATAATAGTAGCATCTATTGTAGCATCAAACAAGAGCTCATGGATAATAAACAATGGGTGGCACAAAGGCAGAGACAAGACTTAAGCAGACTTGAAGATGTGACTGTGCATGACAGCATGAAGGACTTAAAACAACAATATTGTTGGCCAACAGAACATAGCTCACAGTCATTTGATTTCTGCAAGGTCGCAGTTCATGCTGTCCTGTACAATATATTAAAATTTATGCATGATGAAATGTTTTTGAGATTTTAAATTGAATAAATAATCAACATGAAAGCTATAGTTATAGCTCTACAGGTTTTGTCAGGCCAATGAAATTTCAGATAACAAAAAATTGGCATTGTATTTGATTAACAATAAACTTAAAGCGCGTTTGCGTAGTTTTTTTATGGACAGGAGATTGAATCACATTTTGAAAAGCAACAAAACAAATGGTCGCACGACTGAAAGGTTCAACAAATAAATCCTTCGTATTTTATTTTGTCACGTGCACGTTTCTAGTTGATTGCTTTTCACACAATTTTTGTGTTGAAGTTTATTGAGCGGCATTAAAAATTGTAATCAGCACGACGAAAGTACGCAAAACGATTGCAGCTAGCGACAGCTGGCAAATACCAATATTACATTATTATTTTGTATTTTTTATGTACGTTGACAAAGTAAGAAATGTTGAATATAACACATACGCCACTTGGGTTGTACCGAATTGTGAAAGGGAAGCTTGCACAACTTTCACTTTTCACAACACTTGTCGGGCTTTTTGGCGCTGCTTCACCTGCTGCTGCTGCTGCTGCTGTTGCTGCCTGTGGCACGCGCCTCGTTTGCTTGCTGGCGTTTTGTATACTATTAAGGCCAGATGCCCGAGCAGCTGCGTCTTAGCTCCTGTGGGAAGAGTGTGTCTCTCTCTCTCTCTCTCTCTTTTGTATAAAATGCGCGCGCAAGGCAACCAAAGAGAAAGAGAGTAAGTGACATTGGGAGAGTTTTGGCTTCGTTCCCGACTTGTTTATAACAACAACATCAACAAGAGCCAAAGTTCCCGCAGCAATAAAGTGTATAGTCATAGTCGTTATAGTTGTTGCTGCTGCTGCTGCACTTAACTTGAACTTTTACAAAAGTTGGCAAGATGCATAAAACGCTCTGCTGTTGTTTTTTTATAAACTGAATTCAAGGAATTTACTAAGATTTCAATGCTCTCTCATTTTCTTGTGTTTGATTTGCTTGTTATTCATTTCGTTATGTTGCTGCTGAGACAGTTAGGCGTTCGAAAGGACACACATATGGCTGAGCCTTGCCAAACAAGTCGCGTGTGTGTGTGTGTGTGTGTGCGAGGGCTTGGCCTCACCCACACAACCTTAGAGAGCTTCCCACACACGCTGACGACTTTGAAAGAAAGAAAGAAATACACATTGGGCTAGGGCTTTGGCATTGACCAGGCACATTAAAGCGCCAAACTTATTGCCATGTTTAAGGCGTTTGTATTCACCATAAATAGCTTATCAGGTAGGCAACATACTCAAGCACTCCCCCAGCTTAATGTTTATCAATCCATTGACTTGGCAAATTGAGTTTCGTTCATTTTGATTGGAACTACACAAGTGAACCAAACCAAATATCCATTAATTCTATTAAGCTAACATTTAACAATAGGATACAACTTTATTCATAGTTTATTCTAGACTGCAGGCAAGTGAAAATATCTTAAAGTAATAGCTTTTGACAAGTGCAAGTCAGATTTGCTTTTGCCATAGTCGAAGCTATAATCTATTTTGCATAGCAGCTCAACACTCTGCTAAAGACCTCTCCTATACAAACGCCTCGTACTCTGGCCTCATCCATATACACACTATATATATATATATGTATATTCGAGGCTGCCTTATAGATATATAGAACGAAATTATCATCTGGCTTTTGTACGTGCCGCCTGGCCAAGTTAGAAAAGAAGCCTGGCGTGTCCTTGTGCCATGTGCCACTGCCGCAAGCTTTAGCTTGTGCAGCTGCGCTGCCTGCACCACCAACCCTCGCCCCTAAATGTCCACAAGTTGCTTATCTCATAGGAAACACTGGTTGCTTTACGACTGCTATGGCAAAGGAATATAGATACAACAACAACAAAAAATTGAATTTTTAAGTATAAAACAAAAAATAAACAGCACGTGGGAAAGATTGCCAACTGAAATTGGAGCAAAAAATTGTAAGTGAAATGTCGAAATAAACTTTCTGTTAAGAAAAGCAAAAAAAAAAAAGGGTACTTAAAAATTGTACACTTGTTTATGGCATTCCAAGTGCTAGAGTATTTCTTTACATCCTAATATTCCATTGTTTGCTTGTTGGCAAACGGAAAGGCAAAGGAAAAACACACTTTGAGCAATGCCTCAACAAGTTTCTTGTTGGACAAAAAGCTTAGCCAACATTTAAAGCTCGCCTTGTGGCCAAGTTCGAATTGTATTAACAAAGTGCACACAGTGTGTGTATGTCTATATACAACAACACACAAAATACGGGCAGTTAGAAGCCCGTTTTATATTCATTACGAGTCAAGCCCGACCACAAGCAACAATAGCAGCAACAACAGTAAACAATTTACGACTTCAAAAGAAAGCAGGTCCAGTTTTTTATTGCTATGGCTTGCTTACCTTATAGAAAAGGCGCTCTCACGCATACCAATATAAACCAATACAAACAAACAGATAAATATAAGGCAATCGTCACCCACACTCACTAACTAAGTGCGGTGAGTAAAAGGCATAGACGTAACAAAATAAATAAGAAAATATAAGATAAACCAACAAAAACAATAGACAAAAGTAGTTATTAAACTAGAGAGTTGATTTTATGATATACGCAAACGCTTTTTATTATCAGTAAAAATATTATTGCGTTTTTACCAAGATTATTTTGTGAGTAGTTTTGAAGAAGATAGATTAAATATTTAAGGGTTATTTATTGAATAGCCTTCATATTTCAATAACGTGACATGGAAAAGCAAATTGTGCTTTAAAAACTTTTAAATTAAATATTAAATGAATATTGCATGAACTTTTAAAGCCACAAAACTAAATAGAAAAACCCCAAAATAAAGTATAATAAATAAATAATTTAAAGCCAAATATATTTGTAGAAAAAATTGATTGATCAGTGCTGTTACACTTGACTAAGTTCAACGATTGCAAAAATTGTTGAAGGACAGTCGGATACACACACACACGCAAATAATTGACACACCTGAGTGTTAGGCCAATACACACACGCACACAGACACGCGCACAGTTAAATATATGTTTGTAGGAATGTGCGAGCAATAGCAAGTAGCAAAAGTCTTAGGCAGCAAAAAGCGAAAGTTAAGTAAAGTAAAGTCAAAGTTTTTATTTTCCATTTGCCCGTTTGTACTTTCATTTCTTGTTCCTTTTGCTTAACTAACTCAAGTGAAACTCAACTTGGCTCATTTTGTTGGACTTTTTGGCATTTGGCTGGTGCCTTTTGCGATTGTTTATTTATTTTACGCTAAAAATTAAACGTCCACGAAAGTAACGTTGGGCGAGTAAATTACTTTACACGCTACTTGAACACGCAGGCAACGTTAATGCCCAGACTCGACATGAGTTGAACATTTAATTAAATTAAAAAAGCAAGAATCAAATGTGAAAAGAAAACTAAACAAAAACAACTTGCAATGGCAATGGCATGAGCATAGCCTAAATACATTAAGCATAAACAAAAGCTGCTACATGGTTTAAGGACCTTTTGGGAGCCCTAAAAACAGTAGTTTGTGTTATGTGCATGGATTATGTAAAACATACTTTTGGAATATTTTCTAAAATGTCAATCCAAAACCTGGGTAAGTATACTCTACAAAATTATGTTTAGGCAAAGTTAATATGAATAAAGTTAGTATTTACAATCACTCACAAAGTTTCACACCAACAAACAAAATACAAATAATATTTCAATAAACCTTTTTTAATAAGTTTCTGCTAATTACTTGGTTTGTTAGTTTTGCAGGTCAAGCAGCTGAGAGTGCATGTTGACAGACACATGAAACATGTCAATTACAATGTCATTATTGGTTGAACTGTCTTAAAAGTAGGCTAGCATCCAGTTATAGCCAATAATTACAAAATAAACAAGCGTTTGCTGCATAACAGAGCTTGGCATTAGTAAAGGATTATTGTTAACTGAGAATTAAAGTATTTCACAGTCATTGCACGGACTAAAATCATGCAATTGCCATACACTACAATTGGCAGCATTTTTATCAGCATATTTGTGTGCTGCTATTTGGCCATTAAAGCGCTACGCATAACTTGGCTGATAAGAGATACATTTTTTTTTTACGTACTTTCGTTTCGAAGCTACAGTAAGAGCAAGAAGCACAACAAGGATACGCGCACGGCAGGATACATTGTTTAACAAGGACGACACGTTAAGCAACAAATATTTATTGATATTTTAATTTAACTTTCTTAATTAACGAAAACTATTAGAATATACACGACCGTTAGACAGATGCCACAGTTAAGCTCTTGACACACTTGCAATAGATTTATATTTATTAAACGATTTTCAAGCATTACTTTGTGTAATTTTTTTTTGTTTAATTTTATTTGTTGGTTATTCTAGTAGCTATTGTTGCTGGAGTTTTGAAGCCAGTTTGTTTTTTTGGTTGTGCTGCGTGTCTGATTGTGTGTTAACGAAATGAGGAAAGATTGTCTACTGAATTTGCAAAACTTGGCCCGAACCAAAAAACCCAAACGAACTGAGTCGTACTGGCGAGCGAGTTCAAAGCCAAAGCAAGAGCTTTGCTGCTGCTGCTGCTGCTGCTGCTAGTGTTTCACGGACAACGTTGCGTATGTGTGTTTTTTTATTGGGCAAGTGCGTGTGTTCGTGTCGTACAGTGTTGGTCAATGCGCGCGCAAATTGCCAACGCCTGCACACAACAGGCAAATGGCAATGTCGCCTACAACAGCTGAGCAGCCGACCAGCTGCTAAACGAGAGAGAGACCCCTAACACAAACGAGAATGCGAGTCTGAGAGAGTAAGAGCGAGAGAGCACGCGCACAGTGTCCAGGACAGTTGAAGTGAAAGTATTTTTGGTTGATTAACAGTCAAGTGTGAGCCACAACAAGCTGCTCAAACAACCAACCGAAGCCTTCATCTACCTACTCATTGGTGAGTAGGCATTAGAAAGGTCGCCAAATTCACTGATAATAATTTCAGCATTCCTGTTGGCAATGCTTTCAACCAAATCGTTCATGTAGACGAGAGAGATAGCTTTAGGTGAACTTTCTTCTTTTTTTTTGGGTTTTTTGCTGAGCTGCCCACTCGAGAATAGTAGTAGACAGGAAGTGGCAATATGTAAGTGGCATTTCCTTGGGCAAGCAATTGTTAGCCTAATAAAATGCAATTCAAGAAATGATATAAAAAAAACTTTTTAAATTGAATATAAATAATATATACTTATTTTGTTATCTAGTTTATTTCTAAGCCATGCAAGGTTAATATTCTGTATTGATTTACATGATTGACTCTAATAAAAACACGTTTCCGAGCATTTGTTCAACGAAATGTAGACACTTCAAACGTGACTGTTATAGAAGAACCATGGTAAAGTATTGTCATAGCTACAGTTACATGTTGATTTGCACGCCAAACTCGAACTAAAAGCCAACTGTTGCAATCTAATGCTGCAAAGAACAAACTCAAAGCTGAAGCTATAAAATCAAAACCACAAACACAATTGGCCAACAGTCAGTGGAACTAACCAATATGGACAAGAAGCAAATTTTGAACTTAATCTTATACGCTTTGATAGCTTTGGCAACTGGTCTGCCTGTGCCTGTGCCTGTGCCTGTGCCGCGCTATAAGCAATTGGGGTTAGTCATAGACACAAGAGATTCAAAGATGCTTGGGTTTACCTCTAAATCTTACCTATTACAGGTACAAGCTGCCACGACCAGTGACAAACTCGAGTGGCTGCAACAATAGCTATGTGCCCAGCACAGATCGATTGGGTGTAAGAACGACAACGACTACTCCTGGACCACAGTTTGAGTATGCATTGCTGGGACAAGATCCAGAGGATCAGCACTGGTATCGTGTAAGTCTGACGCCAACAGACAACAAATCTGGCTTTCGCGCTCAGTTTGCCACAAGAAAGTCTCCACCCTATGACGCACAGCTGGCGCATAAGCATGACAAGACCATTAAACAGTTGCTGAAATTTTTGGAGAAATCGGAGGAGCATAATCTGCTAAAGGTTTACGGACAGTTGTTGGACAGCAAAGACTTCAATGAGGAGGAGTTGAAAAACAAACGCAATGTGGACAGAGTTGAAATTGATGTGGATAACGTTTTGGATGAGAGAAACGATTTAAAAACCGATGCCAATCGACCAGTGGTTTTGGTAGGTGAGCTGTCTGAGAATACAACTCCTGCAAACAGGCAAAATGGTAGCGATTCAACCATGTTTAAGAATTTTGTTTATTTCATCAAGGGTTTGAAGTAAATGCTAGAATATTTTCAGTTTATTTATCTCTAGGTATTTATATTATTCAATTATATAAAATAAATATATTTTAAAGAAATATCTACACAATGGTTTCCCAGCTAACTGAACAAATCAAGTTGCTTTTACTGTATGCTGTTCTCACTACAGAACCCCAAAACTCACTCGCTCATGCTCTTATACACATGCTCTTATACTACTACTACTACTACTACTCAATGTGCATGCTCTTATAAAACTGATTATATAGGTGAGCAAACGCAGCAGCTAAGCAGTTTGGCTGATAAGCGTTAAGGCCAAGCAAAAAGATATGTATATATAAAGAAGAGTGTGTGTGTGTGTGCGTGTTTGGCATACTTCGTTTGACACTTGCTGCTCCAATTGCAAAACATAAGCAAAATAACTGCGAACTTACCAAAAAAAACATAATAATAATAAAAAATTCTAAAAATGACCCACATTGAAATGAAAGTATGAAAACTAATACAATATTTATTAAGTATATTTTTTGAATGCACTTATTTTTAGGGATTTCGCTGTTGTAGTCTTACAATTTGAGCATTCTCACGATTGGCACGTTCCAGCTTATCATCGCTTAGCTCGTAAGCTGGTCGATAGATAAGCTTGCCCAGCTGCTCATCATAGACAAGTAGGCTGGGGTTAGTTCTTGTGCTGCTTCTCTCGCCCAGCGATGTATAGCCCCGATCGTAGAGGCAGCAATAGGGCAGCTGCTGGCTGCGTAGATAATGCCAAATGTCATGATAGCTCCAATCGAGCAAAGGAAATATTCTCATCAATGGCGGCCAATCCTTGTCACAAGGAATCAGTGGCTCAAGCTGTGCACAGCCGGGATCACTGCGGCGACAACCCAGAAAGACAGCACGCACCTGTGGCTGCTCAATGAGTACCTGCTCAATGGCCAGCTTTAAAGCACCATCGTAGCGTCTTAGGTCCATGGGAAACCATTGTGTGCAGTTATCGATAAACTGTTCCACCTCCTCGAACGGATCGTGTGACTTGATGCAAATGGCACGCAACGGTGCTGAGCACAGCTGCTGCTTGGCCAGCACATCTAGCAGCACTGTGCAATCCTTGCCGCCATTAAAGCACAGCAACAGCTCCTCCGGCTTGTACAAGCTTCTAGCATGCTTTATTATATCCACCGATTGCTGCAACTTGGCAGCCAGCTGTTGGCCAGCACTGCTCTTAGCTTTTTCTCCACTTGCCGAGTGGCAGCAGCGCATAGCTTTTGCTGAATATTGCCACCACATTCGGGGCAAGTGTTGGTGAAGAAATATCATTGTGATTGCTTTTTGATAAAGCTTAATTTCAATTTGTGTACGGAATATATGAAAATTGTATGACATATTTGAAACAAGTTGCTTTAATACTTGAAAAGAGTAAAAAAATACATTTTCAAGTATTTTATGTACTTGGTAATTAATTGCATTTTATATTTATAACAATAAAAATGTAGATTAAGTTTATACTATCAAAAACCTAATCTTATATGACTTCTACTATTCCACCTAAAAGTTATATTTTGATATATATGTGATTTAAGTATTCTAAACTCTTTTTTTTAATCAATTGGTGCTTAAATATTTTATCATGATTTTACAGTTACTAAAGCCCCATTTTGCCACATAGCAACAAACTTAAAATTGGCTTCAAAAATTTGATTTTTATAAGTGTTGCATTCTTTTAAGGTGAAAAAAGCAATGCTAAGCTAAAAAATAATTATGCTATTCATTTAATAACTTATAAAATCAACTAAATAAAACACAAGACGCGGCGGAAATAGATTTACAAAATAAAGCAAAAATATATGTATGTTTGGTGTGACAAAAAAAAAATAAATAAATGCGAATAGTTGTTCTTTAGCAATGCAAACTCAGAATCATAAAAAGCGCTGAGTTGGTCAAAGCAGCTCAACTCCAAACTTGGTCAGTGCTTGGCGCTGCAGTTTTATTGAACGACCCGTGGCCAGAGCTATATAAAGCGTACGGATTGCTGTATTCAATATCGCAGTTCGCTTCTAGCCAAGTTCAGCAAAACCAACCAAACCAATTCAACATGAAATTCTTCGCTGTTTTCGCCGTTGCCTGCCTGCTGGCTGCTGCCGTTGCTGCCGATAAGGACGATAAGATGTTGGGCTCTTCTTATGGTGGTGGTTATAGCCAGCAAGCTGCTGCTCCTGCTGCACCCTCTTATGCTGCACCAGCTGCACCATCCTACTCCGCACCAGCACCCGTCTCCATTCCTGCACCACCGTGCCCCAAGAACTATCTGTTCAGCTGCCAGCCCAACTTGGCTCCAGTGCCATGCAGCGCTGCAGCTCCCAGCTATGGATCCGCCGGTGCCTACTCCCAATACGCTCCCGTCTACGCTCACCGCCCACTGCAGTGGTAAGGAGTTGCATCTCTGAACCCTTCTGAACTCACACAATTACAAAAGCAATATAATAAAAAATCATTTTTTGGTAACAATCAACATTTAAGTCTTTTGAAACTTTTGGGAAAAATTAAAGAGGCTTTTATTGGGCTATAAGGGAATTAAAGTCTAGCGCAAAAAAAAGTCAAAGGAATCTGATTGAGAGAAAAAAACTAAAATACTACCTGATAACAAATCTAATAGATAACACAAAACTATATACATTATAGGTATTAATTCTAACAGAATTGATTTACAACAAGTGTTTAAGGCTATTAATATTAGAAATGCATTAACTTGCTAGTTTTTATTGTCAAATTTAGAAAGCAGCAATAAAAATAAATCAATCCCAAAATGCCCTTAACTTATTGAGTACAATTTGAATGTATGTATATATATATATATTTGTAAAAACGTTAACAAACTTCATGACTTAAATATACAAAATTTAATGCTGCACAAAGCAGCAGAAGCACATGGTATCATATCATTATTCATATCTCAGGGGTATAGTAGTTATTGAAAAGCCGAAATAAAAATAGAATGGGTTTAAGAGTAGTGAAATATGAAAAAACTTGTCAGTGCCGTAGAAGATACAAAAAACTGAAACTAAACTAAACATTAACAATTTTTCTAAAGTAGATAAAAAATTGCCAGTAGCAGTTGCGCAATTGTTCAGTAATCGTCGTCATCCTCTTCCTCGTCTGGTTCGTTATGGAAATCATCATAGAAACGTGAGGCCTGCAGCTGCTTACGTATAGCTCCAACTTGAGTCAATACCTTGGGTGACGATGTGGACACCATAAACTTTTGCACAGCGGGCACCTGCAATAATTATTAAAATATAATTAAGGCTAATAAAGCATGTATCAGATATATCGATTACATGATGCATTACCTCCCAGCGTTTCTTGAGATTATCCATTTTTCGTTCTCGACTTTCGTCGGGCGGCAATGTCGCCGTCTCCTGGCGTGTCATTTTGGGCATTTCACGCAGTAGAGGCATTGATAGATTCGGTGTGGGTGTCTCGTGCAGAACTATATCACGCCTGCCCAGAGACAAAGGTGTCGTCTGTGTGCCCCTATGACGAGAATCACTTTTGCTGCGCAATTGCTGCTGTTGTTGTTGCTTGCAAGCCAGATCGCCATAGTTTTGAAGATATCGGGAGATTCGCTGATCGGTTTGGCGTCGCACACGCTCCATGGCCTGCTCATCAGAGCTATCCAGCTCGAAGCTGTTGTTTGCGCTGCCAGATACGGTGGGCAGTTGATCATCCAACGGATTTGGTTTTACTGGCGTGGGCTTGTAATCCTCATGGAATACCGAATTGGGTGGTATATTAAAGGAGTAGGGTGGCGAGCTATTAGCTAAGTTTGTGGCAGTCGTTTCCGCAGCTGGCGATGGCACCGCATAATTGACTTCCAATACACGAAAGGCATCGTCAGATTGTGTCTGATCTCGATCTGCCTGCTCGTTAATGTGTGTGCGTTCTGCGTCCCGGCCACAGGCTATCTCTTCTAGGCAAAAGGAGCACAAATTTCGACGGCAGCTCATGCACACATTACGTTCCCGCTGACAGGCGCGACAGACGTCACTCTTCACCAGACACTGACTACACAGCGCATAGAGACGCTCACATTTGAGGCAAACCAATGCGTAGCTATTCTGGCAATTGTGATCAACTCCATCGGCTGGCTCCATCTCACCTTCCGCAGCTGCAGCAGCAGAATCTGTTGTAACCTCGCTGCTTTGCTGTTTCATTTTCAGTGCCAATTTGCGATGGCAGCGCAAACAACAACTCTCATAGCTTTTTAGGGGCTCATCGCACAGTGGACAAATCTTCTCACACAAATGGAAGCACTCTCGTTCAATCTTTGCCATTTGGGGCAACTCAAAATCAAGCTCAACGCCAGCTGGCAAAGGCTTTCCACGTTTATACTCATGATGAGCCGAATTACTGAAGTATTTGTAAACCTTATTTGTATTTGTGTTGTCTTTGCTATGGTTATTTCTGCTTGTATTGCCATTATTATCCTTTGGATTATTTCTACCCGACGCTGCGGTTAGATTGTTTTGCTCCTCCTTGGCACTTAACAGTTGCGCATCCCGCTCCAGCTTAGCCAGCAGTTTTTCACGCCTCTGACGATTCTGTTCCGACTCAAAACGTGCCTATAAAATACAGAGTTTTATATAAATTGAATATATATGTACTTCAATGCACTTACCTTTTCAGCGCGTTGTCGCTCCATCTCCAATTGCTCCTCCAGATGAATGGTTTTGAGTTGAGCCTCCAACCGCCTGTTTACAGCAATAATTCAATTATTATTATGATTAAATTTTAACAAATAAACTATTATGGCTTACCTGGTAAGGGCCTCATCCTGCCGGCGTTCCTTATCCCTAATTAATTCGATGGAGCGTCGCTTCTCCTCAATCTGCTGCATCAAATCCCGTTGATAGTCTTTTTTACGCGCCGTTTCCAGTTCGGCGCTGCGCATATTGCGCTCCATGATGCCATCGCCGGTGACAATGTTAGAGAGCTCAACGTGACCCAGATCCTGAAGCAGCTGATGGCGATTCGTGTTCGGACGTATTTTGGGCGGCACGAAATTGGGATTATTATTAACAATTAACTCTAGGTCAGTCTTATCCGTTCGGCTATTGGATGTGGTTGTGCTCGATTGATTCGAGCGCGCCGTTTGCAGCTCCTCTGCCTGAGGCTGCGGCGCTGTTGTTTGCTTCAGCTGACGTCGTGACTTTGCCACAGGCGGATGCAGCATCTGTAACAAGGAAATGAACACATTTTATTATTCGCTGGTTATAAATTTCACGCTGATTAACCATAACTGATGACGATATGGTTTATGATCCAATGCCCACTTACCTGGTGCTTGAGAAAGTTCTGCTGATTCTCGCGCTGTCGCTCACGCAAATAATTCTGACGTTTTTGATTTTCATTGTTAAAGCCGGGAAAATACGAATAAAATGTGTCCGTAACCCATTGCTCCATATCATCCTGCCAAAGGCGAGTGCGAATGAAAGAGAATTAAAAAACTGCGAGTTAATATTACGATTGTATGTCGTGTGTTTAACGTATATTTATTGCTTGTTTTGCGGCGAGACTTTTGGCGACACTAACCACCAGCAGGAAGCTTGTGTACATTTTGCACGCTGCCCCTTTAAGTGAAGGGGCGTGTAAGAAACTGAGGGGGCAACTTGAAGGCAACAAATTACTGCCTAAGCGACGTTGCTTTCGTTTCGGGGTCACAGCTCATAGCCAGCGACTGGAGCTGCTCCAGCGAGGGCTTCACATTGCCTACTGCCACTTTAGCTACATAATTTTTATGCCGGGGACGCTGACGTCGACGTCGCGAATCGCGTGCAGTGTTGGCATCAAAATTTTATATAAAAATCAGGTAAGATTTCTGCCATTATGGATGGCATGGACCTTTAAGATATCCTACAGCCGTCTCACTAAGTCGAGTGCAACTACAAATAAATTGGTAGCAAAATAAATAAAACTTAATGTGAAAAATCGGCCTGGACGTAGATTTAAACACTTTTTGTATAACTATTATCAAGGAGTATAATAATACAAAGAGCATTATGAGCAAGGGCGGAGCAAACAAAGGCAACAATAACGACAGCGTCATCAGCGCAAGTCAAAGACGTTTCCAATGGCAGTTTATCAACAAGGTTCGGCTGTTTGGTGCTGTGTTGCAAGCTCTTGGAATAGCCGAAGCCTCGAGCTGTGTAGAGAGTACTGTGTACTGCAATTTATTAGCTGCATGCATTTCACTTGACTTGGCTGAAATTAGTCTAAATGTTTGCCTTAATTAAAGTACGTTTTAACAATTTCATCACTTGACAGGCACAATCTTTTGCCAGTTGATTAAATACTTAAGCTCTTAGGGCAATTAAAGGCTAATTTATATACAAAATATACAAATGCTGAGTGCTAGCATTCCGTCAACACTCAACACAAATAATTTGCATACTCTCTCTCGCACATTGTGATTCAGGTCAAGGAAACTATCAACAAAAATAGGTGTATATAAATGTGAGCACAGAGAGAGAGAAAGAGGCACTAAGAATGCTTTGCAAATTGGTTGAAGTTAACAAATATAAAGCTTCTCAAATTGGGTTTGGCTTAAACAATATTCATAAGGGTGCGTGAACAATATATTTGGCTTTAAGTAATTGTTTTCATTGCTCTGCAAACTGCATTCATACAAAAAATATTAATAAGATTTAATACTTTAAACTGTTTTAAGCTTTTACTGCAATTTCTATTCGCTTTGTGTTGGCATTATCAAAGTTTTACTACGAATTAGGTTAAGTATGTGGTAAGCTCATTCTGTGGAGTGCGAGTAAAGTGCGAAAGCTAATGAAAATGTGTGTAAAACTAGCGCAACGAGTGAAAAGCTTCTACAACAACAAAGTAAAGAGGATTACTTAAGCTAACGCCTTGCCCCTTCATAAGTTCAAGGCCATGTAATTGAATTTAAACCATGTCAAATATCTCATATGTAGATTACACGTATGCAAAACCATTCGCTGACTCGTAAAGCGAAAAGCTTTTAGTTCCACGTTATACAAATTAGTTTAAACGTTGACCGAGAGCGACAAAAATCTAAATTGAAAGAAAACGTCACCACAAACAAAACTGGCCAATTAATTAAAGGCTTGACCTGACCTTGCTCAGGTTGCGTTTTGTTTTATATTCCTTTCTCTAGGCTCTAATGACTTAAGTGGCCTGTGAAAACCATCGATGAGCGAGGCCAACTCATCAATCATGCACACACAAAATTGTCATTAGCTATTAAGTAAGAAAACCTTCTATCGCGGAAATGACTAGGCACTAGACACCCCCACACGTCGCCACCCAGCCGGCAAACCCGCAAACCAGCAAGCCGCCAGTTAAAGGAAGTCTCGTACCACAACAAAATGGCACAATGCACTTTGCTGGCGGAAATTGCATGACCAATGCTTTCGGTTTTCATGCACTGGTCAAAAAAAAAGGAAAACAAACACATAACATACATTATAAAAATAGTTGACAAAAAACAAAAGGGCGAGGACATTAAAAATGCTCTTTGTTGTTGTCATTAAACATAACTAGTTCAACCTTTTTTCAAAAGCGTAAGAAATGGTTAAGACAAATATAGAATAGTAAGAAGGTTTTAAAGAGTATTTAATAGCAGGTGTTTGTTGAACTTGCAAAATCGCAGCAATTTTTTTTTGTAGTCACGTGTTAATGTTGGGCGATTTGTTTGCTTGCATTTTTCACTCTCTATTATTTCTACCACCGGCATTTTGCATATTTTGCACACAGTTAAAATTTGCACTTTTTGGCTAGAGCTAGAAGTTTTAATTTAAGCTCTATTTACTGTTTGTTGTTTTGTTATTTATTTTAATTATAGACAAGTTGTTTGAACACGATCTCAAGACCTCACCTTTATAATATTTAGTTTAGTTTATATATAATTATGTAGTTGGCATGTATTGTAATCCGTTATTGTTAATTGGTAATTGTAGGTTGTGTATTGTACTAAAAATTTCAAGTTCAGGCCAAAACAAAAGCAACAAACGCAACAAACGAGCTTCAAATTACAACTGAGCAGCGCCAGCGAAATTCATTAAATGAATGGACACAAATGCAGAGCCAAAATGCTAACTGGAGCACGAAGAAAAGCAACAAATAACCACAGTGTAAAGGGCATTAATGATTCATGTGGCCGAACGAATGACTGCCGAAGCGCTTAAAACTTTCAAACTAGACAAAAGAATTATTTAATAATTAAAATTCTTGCATTGTATTAAGGCCTCAACCCTTGTGGCGTTAGTAACTCTAGTTATACACACGAACTACTAACACATTTTATGTAGTTTGTACAATTATTGACAACAAGCTTGCCATATTGCCTTGCAAATAGCGTCAGTAAAAAACGTAAAAGTGAAATGACAAAAAACAAGCGAAAGGGTCAACAATGGTTGTTGGGAACTTTGAACTTTAAGTAAGTAATGAACTTTAAGTATTTATTTATAGTCTTGATACTTCTTTTTTAGCACGTCAACTTTTGTATAAAATCTTGAAAAAATAAAAATCAATGTTCCTAGTAAGCGAAATAGCTACAAAATTATTTTAAAAAAGGAACTTTCTTACCGAAGAAGAAAACCGCAATTCAAACACTATGAATAGTTGTGGACAACTAAAGTTGAGATTATATTTTTGGCAGCTGGTCGAACAAAGAACAAAGCGCGACGCGTTGAGAGGCCCAACGAGCCGTAAAGAAATTGGCACAGTTATGGCAAATATCGGGACCAATTTTTGGGCGTTAAGCCAATCAAGCGTAAACATCTAAATTGGCAGCATGTGGGCGCCACACCCTCTGTTTGAGACAACTACGTACTAACTACTTACCGCCCGTTTGTGTCGCTCAATTGGCAAACGATTCTCGCTTTGCGGCCGCTCGCATTCCAAATCGCGATACGACGCATTTGGCGATTTATATTGTCGTGCACTTCCAATGAGCAGTTCGCGTTGATTCACAAATTCCTTGGCCGATTTTAGCATTGATGTGCTGGCCGGCTCTTCCCCCAGCTCCTCCTGCTCCTCAAGCTCCAAACTTAAATCCAATGGCAACTCAGGGTTTTGACTTGCCGTTGCTAAGGTTGAGGACGAGGTCATTGTGGGTTCATTGCACTCGTTGCTTGTGTTTGCCGTGCGCTGACATTGCACAGGCACAAAGTTCTCCGCTTGCATTAATGCGGCAGCAGGACAAGTTTCTTCAGCATTGCTTTTTTCTCCCAGTGCTGCGCTAAGCCGCTGACGGTCTTGTTCCAGTTGCTTGCGCTCCAGCGATAGGAATTGCTGCAGGTCCATGCTGGTATTGCAACCTTTATGAAACAAAAATATAATAACTATTTATTGTTATTGTTACTCTTACTCTACTCGCTCTGTTATCAATAGTTGTAACTATATAGCTATGCACTTTTAAAGCTAAATTTGCAAGCAAAAAACACAAACAACAATATATTGCGTTTTTAACATTAGCATGGCGCTACACAGGCCAAACTTGTCAGCACTGATTGCAGCGTAATAACTGCAAGCTAATTAACATATTATTAACACACAACGTACCATTTCGCACTAATTTTTAGCTTGTTACAGGAACTGCCCTATTTGCAGCTTTTTTGCACTACGACGCACAGTTAATTAAAGTCAGTAACGAAGAACATATGCAATATTTCGAAATTGTTTAGTATTCTGCGGGCTTGTTTGTGATGCTACGCGGCGAAACTAGGGCTGTAAGCTGAGTAACACAACTAGAACAGTGTTGAAAAATACACGAAACAGCCAGTGAGCTGGTCATACTGCACTGCAGCCCTGATCAGAGCGGGCAACAAATCATAGCATAAACGGAACAAACTAAATTACTATAAGATAGCTCTTCACCCTTTTTTCATTGTCTGGGGTGCTAAAAAATCGTTTTTGGTATTGCTCAAATCAAAACTAGACAGCCTACAGTTTTTGCAGGTCATAAATATTTAGTTTCTTTGATTCGTTTTTATTAAACATTAAAGGTACGTTTTGTACCTGCCAGAGCAGGTTGTAAATACTTGTCAAATATTTGTAATATATATTTAATAAAATCAAAAATTTGTTCGTATTTACATATCAGACATCTTTTACTGGTGTCCAATTGAATACAATAAAAATTACTGAAATGAATGAGATCGTAACAGTGCCTGAAGCGAAAATTCCCTGGTACCGAAACATATACACCATTGTTAGAGATGCGCCGGCTAATTTGGCTATGATCGCGGTAACCGCATTCATTTTTAAAAAAATCGAATATATGAATCGTTTGAGCAAAAATGAACATCTAGCTTTAAGCTTTGTGGCAGCTGATGAAGATCCATCCATGATTGTGGCAGGTGAAGGGGATACAAATACCAATATGTTAGAACAATATAAAATGTAACTGGCCAATGAAATAAAATTTTATAAGTTTAATGAAATTTGAAATTGATTTCCAGGGAATAACAAAGCCACATATGCAACAGTGCATCAATATGTTAGCCAACACTAAAAATCAGCTGTTTGTTGGTGACAGCGCCTGTCAAACAACGCGTCCACTTCCGTTTCTTTTCACTTTTGACCAGCAAGATGAAGTATGTAAAAATAAGTAAATTTTCAAAAATGGTTAACATCAGTGTGCAAACGCTGTTGTATCACATATAATGATGCAGTTGACGTTGTCCAATGCTGTTATGCCATGATATTTTTTCTACCAACACTAAAAAACAATACGTTTTCATTGCAGAATCGGTTTGTGTTCATTCAGTGGGTATAAAATTTACCCCGGCCATGGCAAGACCATGGTCAAAATCGATGGCAAGGTAATAATTGTAAATAACTTCTCAACAAGAACTCTGCTAATTGGAATATATTTGTTTGTGTAGACCTTCACCTTCCTGGACAAGAAGTGCGAGCGCTCTTATCTGATGAAGCGCAATCCCCGTAAGGTGACATGGACTGTGCTGTACCGTCGCAAGCATCGCAAGGGTATCGAGGAGGAGGCCTCCAAGAAGCGCACTCGCCGCACACAGAAATTCCAGCGCGCCATTGTTGGTGCTTCTCTGGCCGAAATCATGGCCAAGCGCAACATGAAGCCCGAGGTGCGTAAGGCACAGCGCGACCAGGCCATCAAGGTCGCTAAGGAACAGAAGCGCGCCACTAAGGCAGCAAAGAAGGCCGCCGCACCAGCTCCCGCCAAGAAGTCTGCTCCTAAACAGAAGGCCACCAAGGTCACACAAAAGGCTGCTCCTCGCGTCGGTGGCAAGCGGTAAACAACAACAAACGAAAGTGTAGTGCTGCAGTTTTTTATAACATCAATGATATAAATTATAGTGAAAAACTAATTTAAAAACCGAAGCTACGAATGCAAATTCGTAGTGGTAACAAAAAAAAAACCGGTTTTTCTTTCCATCGGTCTTGCAAAGCAATTGTTGGATGTCAAAACTCTAAAAATAGTGAGAAGTGGATAACAAAATTAAGTCAAACATTAGTTATTCTAGTCGTTGCTACAAGGAACACGCCAATAGTAGAAAAGGTACTTTTCGTCAAAGTTTTATTTTTGCATTGAGAAAACATATTTATTAGACATTCGTTAAAACGAAAATATTAAAGTTGTGAAATATTATACATCTATAAGAAGGCAACCTCCTTAGAATCAGATTCAATCCTTGAAACGCTTGGTCCGCTATATAAAACCAATTAAATTCTTATTTGTAGTCAGCTTGTGTGTTTAAATAAACTCCGAGCTGTACATCTTAGCGCCAACAAATGTGGTAAACTGTTCAATTGCGTGTGAATGAACCTTGACATAGGTACAATTTGGGTCGTAGAGCGTCGTCACACGTTGCTCCATATATTCCACGTCGTCGCTGCACTCCAAATGTATTTTCGGTAGCTGCAACTCCATCAGATGTATGCAATCCAGCTTACAGAGAAGCTCCAACAGCAGCATTGTGTCCACGGGCAGCAGATGAGGAAAGCGCAGGAATAAACTGTAAACGGTACAGCCGTTGCGAGTGATGCACTCGCTCAGAACAGCGCCCATCCAACGATCGAGAACGCGACGATTGAGTGAAGCATTTATACGTATCCAGGGTTGTGGACGCATCACAATCACATCCCTTGCAGAGGCTAGGTCTGTTGATATCGTTACTGCTGCCGCCTGTTCATCCTCATTGCGCTTGACACGACTCGAGCGCCGGGCGTTAGGTGGAGGCATTATTGCCTTTGCATCGTCTTCTTCGTTTGCATCGCTTTCCGCACTACTCTGCAGTGTCAGTTTCGCCTTTTTGCTAGTGCTTGGCTGCTCCTCCTCCTCCTCTTGAGCCTTAGACTCCAACAGCTTGCGCTTTTGTCCTACAACAGCTTGCGGTGTAGCCGGAGTATCAGCCACAATGGATTGCATACGCTCACGCTCTAGGCGTGTGATATGGAACGTATGGACCACCCAGTGGCGCATATGCTCCCTATGCACATACATATGGCTAGCAACGCCCACACGCTTGATCAAATCATGAGCCTCCAGTTCTTGTAGAGCGTCCAATAAGAAACTACCAAAAGGAAAGATGCGTCGCAGCTCTATGCTCTCAGCGCCCAAGGGGCGATCGTGTACATATTCCAGTATATCCTTAATATGCTGTATAGCAGTTGCATCGTAATTTCGTTCCTGCTGCAGAGTCGGCAGCAGCGTCTCAAATGTATTATCCGTATAACGCCAATAAGTGGCTCTGAAATCGAGAGAGAAATAAATTATTTAGATATATATTAATGCTTCAATTGTGCTGATCTTACTTGGACACAATGTCAAGCACTGCTTTGTGCAGCTCCTTTTGATCTTCCTGAGCTGGTTGCTGCTTTAACAGCTCCATGTTTATGGTGGGTAGATGCACTACGAATACATCCTGCGCTCTTGCACGCTCCTCCTTGTTCAGTGAAGGCTCATACTCTTGGGTACGTTCCGTCTCCTCTTTGCCAGCCTCAAAGTCCAGCAAACGATTGCACAGCATATGCCAATCTGTGATCTTGTTAAGCGTCATGTCAGCCAGCACTTTGCCCAGATCCTTTTGCTCTTGCGGCTGCTGTTGCTGGCGCCAGTACGTCTCCAGTTTGTTGACCAATGTTAGGAGATTGACCTTCGAGACGGTCAGCGTGGTGCTGCTCAATGTGGAACTGTCCAGCTGCAGTTGCAACGGCGCCTGAGGCAGTGCATCCGCAACCAGTTGACGCAAAATGGCTCGTTGCTCGTACACAATGCGCTCCACAGCGTTTAGATAGTTGCCACTGCGCATGATGCAGCCAAAGGGACACTCGCCGTGCTCCAAGCGAGCGCAGCTAATGTTCACCGACTGTCCCAATGCATCCAAGGCACAAAAGAAGTGCATGGAGCGCAAAGGCAGCTTGTTAAGCAAATTATACGCGCTACATGGCACGCGGTATGTAAGATTCGCCGGATGGAAGCGCACCCGAGCTGCCTGACGACCACTGCAGACGCTCTCAAGCCGCTTGGCATATTCCGTTTGTGGTGCATTATCAAATATGCTGCTATAATGATCCAGTATGCGATCTGAAGAGGAACCAGTCTGTCTTGACATTGATGTGGTGTCCACAGTAAGTATATTTGCGGGCAATTGCAGCGACAGAGTTAAGCGATTATTTGCCAACCGTTCGCTCAGCAGCAGCAACTGGGCAAAGGTGGGTGATGCCAACTGAATACTGGTGAATCCATGCTGCTCCTTGAAACGTTGTGCAAAGGCATAATACGCATCATACAGCATATAGTTGTACTTTTGGAATACCAAACGGTATTTGTACTTGGAGCTAAGCAGATGACCAGGTCCCGAAACCTGACGATTCACATGATGAATATTGCGTCGCTTTACAGCCACCAGCAGCGAATCTGCTCTAGCCTTGTTGAAAGCAGCATTTAGAACATCTTCCGAGAAGTGCTTATAGATCTCGAATGCTTGGCAATTAAAGAGCGTCTTGTCCTTGTTGCAGCACAATATGCTGTGCAACACGCCGAAGACAACGGTTATTTGCAGCTCGGTCTCATTGCTGGGATTCGCATAGAGCAGCGTTTCCTGTTCAGCATTTAGAGGTGTGAACTCTCGAAAGAGTCGATGATAATCCTCCAGATTGTCCGGCAGCAAAAACTGTCGATACACATTCTCCTGCATAAAATCATAAATAAAAACTGAATTAGTTTTGGGTTTCATTAGATGAAATACGAATATTCTTTACCTCATTAAGAATCATGCGATGTAATTTATTAAGGATGAGAAGAAAGTGAATGAGAAGCGCATTGATTTGATCACTTCGCACGGGATACTCGCGTTTGAGTAGCGGCAGAAAGCGTTCATTGTAGGTGGCATTAAATTCCGGTTGCGCCTGCATCATATAGATCCAATTGCGTACATCCGGCTGATCACGCTTCATGCGTATAAGGAACTGAAGACGGCGTACGCAAGCCTGCGTCGTCTTGTTATTAATGCCCAGATACTGTCGAATGACATCGCGACAAATGGTGCCCACATTATATAGGGCTAGAGCCGGCAATGGAGCATCAATAAACAAATAGACAGCGCGTCCCATCTTAAGCAAACGATCCTCGGCAGCGCACCAGGTGACGCGCAATGTGCGCATATTGCGCAAAGCATCCCGATCGATATCGTCTCGAGGACCACCTTTGCGCTTGCGCATTTCTCCCGTGCTATTGGCATTACGTGTCTTACCAAATCTGGGCAAAGGTTTCGGGCGCATCAGGCTGAGACGCTTGCGTACGGGAAACTGTGATGTCAATTGCCGGGCATTGCTTGCAGTTGTACGGGTGGCAGCCACCGAAGAGCGTTTGACCCAGGACCAATGACGAAATTGATGGGCATAGAGCGAGGAGCTCAAGCCAGCGGCGCCCTGCTGATCACCGGGCAAGGTGCCATCGTCCAATGTCAATGCCTCATCAAATTCCACGGTACGCACAAATGTCAAAGGCGGCAAACGCTGATCCTTGCGACTGCCCACCTTGCGCTCTCTGTGCTTAAGGAAACCCAGCTTGGTGTAAATGCAAATGTTCTGCAGTTTAGCCCAATATTCAGCGACCTGTTCACGTGTCTCAAACACAAAATCCAACCTTTCATAGCTGCGCTCCGGACTAACCCGTTTGAAGTTGTGGCCACTGCTGGTTGTGGTGTCCAGCAGGCTACTGCGTTTATTTAGGTATATCCAACGCTGCAGTGCATCACGTCCCAGCTGACGTTCGCTGACCTGCAGCAAACCCATATTGTTCAGCAAACGCAGTGTGTTTAGGTATCGTTGCTGCAGATTCAGGCGTGGTATCAAGTTCGATAGCTGCAGCTGGCCCAGCAGATAGTGCTGCCTCACCGGATGCTGCAGGTGTGGACGCAGCTGTTCTGTTACTTCACGCTCAACGCGAAAGAGACGCAGCATCAGTGAAAGTGGCATGCGCTCCAGTGCATCAATGAAATAGAGCCAGCCGGCTGGCTTCTCAGCATACTGCGGCAATGGTGGTATAAAAGTGCGCCAGCTTATCTCCTGCGTATAGGGCAGCACCTCAGACTCACGCTCCTGCCACTCCTCGAGAAATTGGCGTGTTAACAGCGATGGCTCGGTGCGCTGCCAGTGCTGTAATAAATCCACATTCATCTCCAGTGGCTGCTGTTGCCGCTTCTGTTCACGCACCAAATAGAAGAGGAATTCATGTAGGGTGCAGGCCAGCAGCAGTTTGGGTGCCGAATGTTTCATCTTCATGCCCGATTGCAGTCGTTCCGCGCGTAACTTCTTGCGTGCCAGCACCTCACGGCGTTCCTTCTCCACCAACTGCGAGGGACGCAACAGCCGCTCCTCGCTGAGCAAACGGAAGTTGCTCTTAAGACGCAAGACTTCACGCTGCAATTGCTCGTGCTCGATGTCGATGCTGGGATGTGTGACAAGACGATAGACACGCAGCAAATGCTCAAACTCCAGGGTAACCTCGTACGCATTCACAATCTTGTCGTGCTGCATACGCTGCAGCAGGCGAAACATTGATTTGCGACAAATCTTGCCATGCCATCCTATGTTTAGCTCTGACTGGGCTATGGCATGTATGACATCAATGGCATGGACAATGCATGTCTTGTCAACTTGCTGTACAATCAGCCTCTTGCGTTCCAGCTGGCGTCGTGTCTCATTCTCCGGATTGCTGGCCATTTTGATTTTAGGGAAAGTCATGTTACGTATATTTGATTTAATATTCGGTAAATCATTGACCACAATATCAATGTTTGGCGGAAAGTTCTGTGATTAAGGAGAAGAATTTTATTAATCAATCAGTTGAGTAAATGAATCAATGTTTCAAACGTTTTGCTTACCAGTTCGTCCTTGCACTGCAGCTTCTCCACAACCTTCTTTTGCTGTTCCGTTTTCACACCGGCATCCGTCACTGTTGGTGCTGCAATTGCCACGTAGCGCACGATACGTGCTTTACCCACTGTATCCGTATATTTGGTGATCTTTTTGCTGGCTGTGAGATGCTTAATAACACCACGTGCAAGTTGTACGTTGATGGATGTGTACTGAGCCAGTTCGACAGTGCTGACGCCGCGTTCACCGAAACGTTTAATGGCCCGCAAGCTTTCGAGTTCGATAGGCATGTTGAGAAACGAGTGACGCTGGTTTAGAAAATCATTTGCTGACTTCTCCTCTTTGTCAGCGTTGTTATCCACCTGAGTAAGTTCTTCAAACTTTGTGTTGGGATTACGCAGACGTGTTACCGACATTTTGCGTCCCTTTGTTTGTTCTTTGGATGTACTGGCGCCATCTGGCTTTGTTGGATAGATGAGTGCCGTCTCGAAAAACGTGCGAAAGTTATGCGAAAGAACAAGTTTCTTTAGCCTTGATGTGGTTAGACCCTTTGCCCGCTGCGTTATTTCACTTGTGGGCACATACTGTTCCGGACTGGCCTTTACTTCGATATACACTTGCTCGATAACGCGTTGCAGGTGACTCTTGTAAATGCGATGGAAGCGTGGCAACATCACCAGCAAAGACAGCAAAGTGCGCCCGTTGTGACGCTCTGTGTAAGGTTGGCTAACCACTAGATTCATCTTAATAAATTTGTTTCTGCGAATGTAAAAGAGGTATTTAATAAAGTTATACATCATAAAAGCTAATGATACTTACTTTGTGTAAAATAAAAAGCAGGAGTCCTTAAAATAGTTAGTCAGTGACCAGGGACCTCTTGTGGTCTCGCCATTGTAGCGAGAGCGTCCAACGCACTCCCAGAATATAAACTGCTGCACGGAGAGCTCTCGAGGCTTTAACAAGTTCGGCGGCTTTAGTGCGTTTAGACGCTCATCCTGGCTAGCCACAACAACGAGTGTCTGATTCCAGCGTTCGATGGCCTCTGCAACAGTCAGTTCTTTAAGAACATTCACCGCTATAAGCTTTCGTTGATGGTAATCCGCACAGTTGCCCATGATGTAGCCATCCTGTACGGGAGCATATGGTAAGCGCAAAAAAGGGCAGCTGTCGGGGACCACTGGCAAACCCAGTTCTGGATCCTCGTCGTTAACGCGATTATACGGTGGCATCAGCGGACGTGCTTCGGGCAGCTCATAGAACTTAACTTTGTCTGTGGAGCGCAACAGTAGAGTCCATATCTGTTGGTGCAATGTGTCCGACAAAGCTTGTCCATTTTGTAGTCGTATGCCCAACAAAAACCAAAGATCTATAAACACATTAAGTAAAGTCAATTTATGGATTGTTTTTAATGTCGCACAATTACTGCTTGCAGACACTGTTCAAACAGCAACAGCATAAAACTAGCTTAAATGCATATTTATTACTTACTTGGCAGAGTGGTTCCTTGCAGGCCTTCAAGCGCAATCTCATCAATTACGGCGCTTATCCAGGATCCACCTGCGTTAGTCGCGCACATTTTGTAGCTTCTCCAAAACTTACTCAAGTGTTTGTTTATTTCGCGATGCACATTTATATACTGTGCTCAACTGTTGTTTAGCGTCTGTAAAACAGCTGCTGCCAAGCAGTGCTGTAAGTCGTCCAAATTTCGCGTCAGAGTGAGACAACTCTACTATGGCAGCAGCTGTCAAATTGCAGCTGCTACAAACAAACGCTGATGCCGCTGTCACTTCTACCGCTCTTTTGCGAGGTTAAAGCCAAGAAATCTCAGAAGACATTTGCGAAAAAAGTACAGTGCTAAAAACTGTTTAACAATTTATTATTCTGTTAAAATAAATCTAAAAATAATACAAAATGGCTATGGCTAACTTCAGTTTTGCCAGCATGTCGGCACAGCTTAGCGAAGAGCAGTGCATTTCGTTCCAGGACAAAGCTGAAACCTGGGACAATGCAGAACAGGGTAAGTAGAATAGACGCAAATGTAAAAACAATGTAGCTTATGTTCACACAATAATACAAATCTGCAGTGAAGGCTGTTGTGGATGCGCTTAATGGCCAGAAAACAGTGCACGCTCTAAACCTTGATGGAAATACATTGGGAGTGGAGGCAGCACAGGCCATTGGAGAGGCATTAAAGCGTCATCCAGAATTTCGCAAGGCACTATGGAAAAATCTATTTACGCGGCGCCTTAAGTCGGAAATTCCATTGGCACTAAAGCATCTCGGCGCTGGCTTAATAGCTGCGGGCGCCAAGCTAACAGTGCTCGATCTTAGCGATAATGCGCTGGGTCCAAATGGCATGACTGGTTTAGAGGATTTTCTGCGCTCACCCGTTTGCTATTCACTGCAAGAGCTCTATTTAAACAACTGTGGCTTGGGACCCGAGGGCGGACGTATGCTGTCCGTGGCGCTGCTTGATCTGCACGAGAATGCCAAGGCAGCCGGAAAGCCACTTCAACTGCGCGTTTTCGTTGCTGGCCGCAACCGGCTGGAAAACGCCGGCGCGAAAGCTCTATCGAAAACATTTAGACGTTTACAAACCTTGGAGGAAATTAACATGCCACAGAATTCCATATACCATGCTGGCGTCGCTGATCTTGCCGAGGGCTTTAAACAGAATCCCCACTTGCGAATCCTAAACATGAACGATAATACACTGACCGTTAAGGGTGCCTCCAAAATAGCAGATGTTTTTATGCACACGCCGCTGTAAGTAAATTAAAATTTGATGTCATCCTTATATTGAGTT
Organism: Scaptomyza caliginosa; assembly: GCA_035044725.1. Classification (NCBI taxonomy): domain Eukaryota; kingdom Metazoa; phylum Arthropoda; class Insecta; order Diptera; family Drosophilidae; genus Scaptomyza; species Scaptomyza caliginosa. The sequence goes on from JAWNNR010000351.1 coordinate 199,665, forward strand.
TAAACTTTCTGTGCAGTTTAAGGGAAATCAACTTTGGCGATTGTTTATTGAAAACTGATGGCGCCTATCTTTTTGCCGAAGCCCTGGAGAAGGAACATCAACAACTAGAAGTGCTTGATATGGGCTTTAACGATATCAACTTTGATGGCGGTTTGGTGCTAGTGCAAGCCATGCAAGCCAAGCCCAAATTGCGGGTATTTAATTTAGATGGCAATTGCTTTGGCCAGGAGGGTGTCAAGCAAATCATTGCCGAAATGGCTAAAGCCAAAAATCCTCAGGCGTTGATGTCCATGGAAGAGGTTGTTTCTGAAGAGGAGGGCGAGGCAAGCGGTGGTGAGGATGATGGCGATGACACTATCGAGAACACTGACGAGGAATATGCCGAAGACGAGGAGGATGATGGCGAATACGATCCAAATGACACAACTGAGGAGGTGGACGAAGATGATGCGGAATATGCCAATGAGAATGACGCCGAAGAGACAGCATACATGTCCACCAAATCCTTTGCAGCCAATGTCGTAAGTGTCTTATAATCAGTTTCAAATTAGCATACCACAAATCTTTAATTGTGTACATTGATGTTTTTCCTAGGCTGTTGACGACACCATTAGCTGTAACATAGCCATGAACACTTTGAACATAGCAAACAATGACAACGACAAATCGACAACCAATAACAACTGCACTGTGGAGGAATTCTGCCTGAGCCGGAAGCCGTGCACGCTGCAACAATTTAATGGTCTCCAAGAAGACAACAAGCTGCAAGCACTGCAAAGCGTCATTAATGTATGTGACCAAATATCCTTAAGCAAATATACTTATTTTAATTTAAATTCTGTTCTTGTTATAGTTGTTCAGCGATGATAATCACGTGCTGCTGCTAATTTTCACGACGCTTAAGTGTGCGCATTTGTCGCAGACATCGAAAGCTGCACTAGATTTATCCGTTTCACTTATACAGTCCACCTTTGATTATGCCATTAAAACGAAGCAGGAGTCGCGAGTGGTGGACTACTACCTCAAGCAACTAGGTCTACTGCGTAGTGAAGAGCAATTCAAGTCTGCCTACGATGTGAAGAGCTGTCGCTTTGCTCTGCGAGAGGCACTGACGCAGCCACAGTTTGCTAATGACAATATTAAGAATACCTTTAAAGTGTTTCTCGATCAACTCGATGTTTAGCTGTCCTTGTTTAATCAATTAATTCATCTGCTATGCGATTTAATACACAATGTAACAAAAACATATATAAAAAATAAACTAAAGTTTACTTTTCTAAAAAATATTGAGATAATAAATAGTACCTCCTCCTATTCAAAGTAGAGCCATATGTCAACCACATTAAATAATACATACGAGATCATAATAAAATTAATATCAAGATATTTTATTTGACTGAGAAAAGGTTTAAAACTATAAGTTTAAACAATTTTGTACTGAAACCAAACATGTTTTTTCTTGTTTGACGCAATTAAAATAGTTGTACATTAAAAGGATGATTGGTTTAAACAAATTTATTTACATGAAAAAACTTTGTAAGAGACTACAAACTACGCTATAAAAAAATATTGTAGGTTTAATTGTGTTCTATTGTATATGTTGTTGGTGGATTATCGCTTTCTTTTATTTTTTTTTATTAAAATCTACAATTATAGAATGTTGCGAAGTTATGTAATATGATTAAAATATTTTCTCTTTCAGTTGTGAATTTTAGGATGGTTAATAAATGTTGTGTTTAGACAATAGCAATCGTTTTGGTTACATATATAACGATTTAATTCGTTTGTATATCTAGATGCCGTTAGGCAAATTGGTATATTATAAATACTTGTTACTTATTAATAAGGAATATGACCTTAAATACATATTGTATTCCTTTCTTGGCTTCTTCCGTAAATATTCGTTCTTTTTGGTAAAATATTTAAAATAATATACCATAGTAGACCAGGGATCAGCATGACGACGAATAGATGCATGAGAATTTGCGTTATTGATATACTAAAATGTTGTGGCTGCCCCGTTAAGCTTAAGCCTCATAATCGGAATCATCCTCATCGTCCACAAAAGCAACGTCGTCTTCATCATCATCGCTTTCTATTACGCGAACTTTTTTCGAGACAGCCTGCTTTTTTGCTCCGCCACTGTCATCATCGCGTGAACGCTTTATCGGACGCTTGATGGGAGTATCTTTCTCACTATCATTATCGTCGATTTGTGTTACATCAGCATCGTTCTTTGCGCCATCATCATCCGAATCGGCAAAAGAGTAATCAATCTTCTTGCTTGCAGCACGGCGACCAGGGCGATCCGCACGTGGTGCCGCTTCAATTTCAATATTTCCGATGTCTGAATCATCTGAATCATCCTTTCGCTTTTTGCCCTAATTTAAAAAATAATGATACGTCAAATAATGCAGCTTTAGTTTAGGTTTAACACACTTACCTTTGATTTGCTAAAGTCCAGTTTTCCCTGCTTAAGTCCATCGCCGTTCTCTTTCTTTGCCCGCGGCTTCCTTTCGCCGGGTTCTTTTTTAGCAGTAGGTCCTCTCTTTGCCTTTGGCGCCGCTGCTTTCGGTGCACCACCTTCGACGAGAGCATCAAACTCATCGACATCCACAGGCTCCTTTTTGACAGCAGCTCCTTTCCTTGCCTTGGGTGATGTCTTTGTGCCGCCTTCGATAAATGAATCAAAATCATCGCCCTCTTCACCATGCTCTCTTTTCTCGTATTTAACCTTGGCACGTTTGGCGGTTTCGAATTTCTTAAGAAGATCATCGGTGATCTTGAATGCGACTTTTTCACCAATAGGATCAGGAAAGATGTCATCGTTGCCCGTGGCAGCTTTGCCTTTTTTGCCACGACCGCTGGCAGCTGTCTTCTGGCTTTTGATGGCCTTCGCTTGCTTGAGATTTATGCCCATCTCCTCTTGGCGCTCCTTTTCCTCGACCTCGTCCAACTTCTGTTCGAGGTTATCAAGATCATCCATCCACAGATGCTGTGGTGTCTTTTTCATTAAGTTATCCAATTCAAGCAGTTTGGCATCGCGCTGCTTAAGAAGCTCGTTTTTACGCTCATCTGTCAACATCCACATGGACATGCCCAGTAGATAATCGAACTTTTTGACTTCGGTGAGCTTTTGGAATGCCTTCTCTGGATCCACTTCCTTTTTGACCTTCTTGCCAGATGAAGTTGACTCCTCTTCTTCTTCTTCATCGTCGGCCGCTTCAGCCTCCTCAATTTTGATGCGTCGCTGCCATTCCTTGACAGGATCGGGACGGTAACCACGTTTAATGAGCTCATCAATCATTACCTTGCGCTGCTTGTTCTCAATTACCAGCTTTTTCTCACACTTCTCTAGGATAAAACGTGCCTGATCGCTAAGACGATCTGCCTGAGCTGTTAGCTGACCGACAAGATAATCCTTGCGACGGTTGTAGTATTCCGTGCGCAACTTAAAGAACTCCTGCATTAGCTCCCTAGGTGTGGGGAAGCGACGCAGGCAGTTGTTTTCATCAAACGCATGCATTTGATTGGTTGATATTGAAGAGCTAAGCTTAAAGGTGCGATGAAAACCGCCATCCTCTTTGCGCAGACGTTCAAATTCACCAGGATTAAAACTGACCACAAAACGCACCGTTGTATCTGTATGGTATTCACGATATTCATTAATAATCGCTTTGATTTTATCGGTTCCATTTGACAATGCTTCTAAAACATTCTCTTTGTAGGTTTGAGTCCAGACACCAACGGGCAACTCAGTAATCTCAATACGATTGTCTGGCAAAATCTGAATATTTCCAGAGTGCACATAACGCCCATCACTGACGTACTCCATTGTGCCCTTGAAATTTTTATACCACGGATGCAATGGCAATGGTTCCTCACCATTAATCATGCGACGAATGTTATGAATCAGTTCGCGTGGATTATAATTGGCTATTTTTGTGGACCAACCAGTGCCAATGCCCTCAGCGCCATTAACTAGGACCATGGGTATAATAGGCATATACCAAAGTGGCTCAATGCGCTGTCCATCATCCGTTTGATACTGCAGCAGTGGATCATCCAATGGATGGTAGATAAGACGAGTCAGTGGCGACATCATTGTGAAAATATAACGAGCACTTGCACAATCCTTGCCACCAGTCAAACGAGTACCGAACTGACCGCGTGGTTCCAGCAAATTAATGTTGTTTGAACCCACAAAATTCTGAGCCAGATTCACAATGGTCATCTGCAGCGAGACCTCACCGTGATGATACGCAGACATTTCAGCTACCGAACCCGACAACTGGGCCACTTTTACCTCGCGTTTGTCATTGCGCTTGAAACATGTGAACATAACCTTGCGTTGACCTGGCTTAAGGCCATCCACTAGACTGGGTATGGAACGCTCGTTGTCCGCATTCGAGAAAAGCACCAGTTCCAAATTGATAAAATCCGAGTAGCTAACCTGCTTGGTGCCCTTCATGTACAAATAGCGCTCTGGGAGACCCAATTGTTTGCGTCGCTTTACTTCGTCCATGTGATTGGTTAGCCACGTTTTACGTGACTCGACATGCTTTTTGGCAAATGCCATTACAATGTTATCATCATCCACTTGACCATCGTATTTAAATAAAATTCGATGACGGTCCATGTCCTTTAAAAATAATTACTATGGTTATGATTTGGATTTTGCTAGTGATTTAAAATATCAAATACCTGAAAATATTCTTTAGCCTCCTTAGAAGTCGAAGTACCGAGACCCTTATAGTACTTGATATTGTACGTATGATGATTGGGTGTATCCATTTTCCATTCGTCAAATTCAGGGAGCGAATAGAAGGAAAGCTCCTCATTCTTCTTCGTTGCCTTAACAATGGGCGTTATGAACTCCTCAAGGAAGGGTAGACGAAGCAGTTCTGGCCAGTTGGTGTGTATAAAATTAATTAGCAGACCCTTTATATGGGAACCATCCTGATCCTGATCTGTCATGATCATCACTTTGCCATAGCGCAGCGTTTTAAGATCGTCGACTGTCAAATACTTTTTCTTATACTGCAATCCAATGATCTTGCACAGATTATTGATTTCAGCGTTCTCTGTGAGCTGCTTAAAGGTGGCCTCGCGCACATTGAGCAGTTTACCGCGCAGCGGAAACACGCCATAGTAGTTGCGACCAATGACACCGAGACCGGAAACTGCCAACGATTTGGCGGAGTCACCCTCAGTAAGAATTAGAGTGCATTGTATGGAGTTTTTGGTGCCTGCCTCGTTAGCATCTTCTAGCTTGGGAATGCCCTTAATTTTGTGTGACTTCTTGCCACCGGTTTTGGCAATATCATTCTGTGCCTTGAACTTGGCCCATGCAAGCACAGATTCAACAATTCCTGCCTTTGCAATAAGTCCAATGAATTTATCGGATAGCACACACTTGGAGCCAAAGCTCTTGGCCTGCAATGTCATATTCTCTTTGGTCTGTGAGTCAAAGGTGGGATTCTCAATGAGGCAATTGACGAAAATCCACAAATGGTTGCGCACTTGGAACGGTTTAATGTTAATACCATTCTTGTTTTTCTTTTTAAGCACCTCAATTAACTGCTTGATGACATTATCTACAACATGATCGACATGACGACCACCCTTTGTTGTAGCTATCGAATTCACAAACGAAACCTGTTGAAATCCACGTTCCGAAGGGCAGCAGGCAACCTCCCAGCGTTCACCGCACGTCTCGTAAACCACCTTAATAGGCTGACCAGCGTCATCATCCTCACCCTTGACAAACAAGTCAATGTAATCCTTAAAGCCCTTTACAGGTACCTTGGTGCCGTTTAGGAAAACAGATACACCCTTTGTGGATGCAGCGACGTCATAGGCACGTCTTGACATAAGCGCCACAATATCTTTATCCAACGTATCCATCTTAAACTTGGCCAAATCTGGACTGAATGTAATTCTTGTAAAGTCAGTACCACTAGATTCCCTAATCTGCAATATAAAAGTTTTGGTTTAGACATATGGCAGAATTAAAGTTTTTTAAATAGCATTTGTTTAGATATATACATGATATTTGTTATACTTACAATTGGTTCACCAGCTTTGCCCATATTATTGCCCCAGGTTTGCTTGAAACTCTTTTTAAATTGCTTAGTGGATGTTTCCACAGTGAAGCTATTCGAGAAGATGTTACAGAGCTTGGCGCCGTAACCATTGCGACCGCCAGTAACCTTTTTCTCATCATCGTTGTAGTTGGAAGATGTCAAGAGATGACCGAATATCATAGTGGGCACATACATTTTCTCCTCTTTGTGCATCGTGACCGGGATTCCCTGGCCATTATTCCAAATGGATACAATATTCTTCTCAGGATCAATATCAACTTTAATTGTATTCATTGATTTGTCGCGCTGCTTATTATCGGCGGCATTCACTAGAATCTCATCAAAAATTTTGTAGAGACCGGGCACATATGAAATCTCTTTCTGAACCATGCGATTCTTTTCAGTGTCAAGAACCCACATCAGATCCTTAACGAACTCTACAGAACCGATATAGGAGTCGGGACGCAAAAGAATGTGCTCCAGCTGGGACTTCTTCTGATACATCTGCTCGATGGACATTGTACCTTGACCGTTCTGCATGATGATGTTGTGTTGGAACTGCTAAAAAAAATATATATATATTGTTTAATAACAACGTATCATTCAATACTTTATTTATATATAAAAAGTTGAAGAGAAAATAACTTTTAATGAGTACAGAAACCGTTTTTAATACACAATTTTTCTTCTTTTTGCTTGGCAATACGCTGTACTCTCTGTTGATGAATAATAATTATATAGACAAAAATGCGCTGTATATTTATATTAAAACATATTTAGTAATGTACCTAGATTAATATTTGCTTTCCATTTAGGTATTTTATATATTTATTAATATTTGATTCCTATTTGTAGAAAATCTTTTTGTGGCTTTTATTACACACACGATTAGCGTACCGGGCACGAAAAGAAGAGAGCGCGCGCAATGTGGATGTGTATTACAACCCTGTCTTTTAGGGAGCAGTTAAGCCGGCTGGCAAATGCAACAACGCATACAGTATCGCCATTGAAAATTGGACAAAAGAGCGTTACATTTTGAAAATATATTAACCTTTCTGTTATCTAAGGGCTTTATCAATAATTACGCACGAAATAAGCAATATAAATATTAAATAAAAAAAACCGCATGCGTAGTTCAACTTATTTAGGTTGCATAGGCGCGTGTGTCTATGTGCAACAACGCCGCCGGCTTTACGTCATTATGTGGATAATAATATTATTTGATTCTTTCTTTTTTTTTTTATAAAAATTCAATTAAGCATTACAATGTAAAAAAGTTTTGCCAGGGATGTCTATGACATGAGCAAGAGCATTTCGTATACACAACTTACGCACCAAAATTCTATGTACATGGCCAGCGCCATTTTTAATTTTCAAAAGAGACGCCGCTGGGCAAAAAACGCTAATCTTGCTTAATTCCACACTCATTTATCATTATACCGAACGCACTTAATTATAGTCACACATTCATTTCCCCAGACACCGTTTATCTTACCTTTTTACTTGGTTGTATAAATTTGGTGGCTCGTTTGGCGAAACCAACGCGCGGCAACAACTGCAAAAATTGCACACAAAGTAGACGCCGCCGCACTGTTTCGTATAGGTGGTGTTTGCGTCACCTACACCTGCGACTGTACGTAAATGTCGTACAGTTAAACTTATTACTATAATACACACAACTATTTAATTGCAACACTAAATAAAATAGACTTTACAACAAAATTCATCCAGATGAAATGAAAAGATTTTTTGGCCGCAAAACACCCGTCGCCAATCCTACGGTTGTTTTTCGATTACATATCGCAATGTTTGAAAGGGGCTGCCAGACCTTGGCCAACAGCAAATTCGTAAATCCACTCGAGAAAACAATACAAATCCGAACCAGGGCTACCACACGCGCGACTCTCTGGCTGATGTTTAAAACTAACGATTCAATCGATAACAAAGAATATTCGTTGCTGGTTATTTTGGTTATTTATTCAAATGGTTAATATGTTTAAATAAAATATAAGGACTTTTATTTTACAAAATAACATTCTTAAGCTAAAAACTTGTTAGCGAGCAATTTTGGCTTCAATTATGATGAGTGCAGGTAAATTACAATTTAATTTCAAGTCAAATTGATGCAAATTAAGAACAATCGAAGCTGTGAACGGTCTGTTCAGCTCAAACTAGTTTTTTACCGAACCCGGCTACATGACCTTGACCAACGGCAACAAGAGTTTTGTTGCACTTGCCTCTGTCACCGCTTTTGTCTGCAACTTAAAACTAGTTTCCATTAAGTTGTAAACAAAGAATGTTCTGGATCAGATTATTAAGTAAAGTATATGGCTATGTTGTCTACAATCGTTTATGTCAATTACCCAGATAAATACGGATGTGACGTTATGAAAAAGCACATTGAACTTGCAGACCGTCTTATGTTACATCCCCCGCAACACAATCTACATCATCAAGTTCTGACCTCCATGTTTAGCCTTATGATTAGCTGCCGGTCCATAAATTTATTTTATTTTCACTCTCACTTGCAATTAATGACACACTCTTTGCTGGCTTTAAAGCTTTACAATGATATAATATCGAAAAATAAAAATAAATATAAAAATTGTATATTTATGATAATTTTTGCATTTTCCTTTACATATCTTAGAGTGTATGCATTTTGCGATAAATTGCTTTTGTTGTTGTTTTTTCAATGCATATAACTTGATGCTTTTAATTTATCTCGTTACCCGGCTTGGAGACGGGTTTTCTGTGGCGTTGTTCTGAGTTGTTGGGGGCATAAAAAGTTTTGTTCTCAACAATCTTAGAGTTAGTCTTGATGTGAACTTGTGCGACGTCGAACTTGCAGCTGTTTGCTTACAATTTTTGAGTTAAAAAAAAAACTATATCAAAGTAATTATACTTATTATTATTACTTTCAAGTCACAAAGTCTCGCTGTGCGTGATAATACCGACTGTAATTAAATACAAGTCTACAACATATATACTTGGTAATAAAAAAAATATCTTATAAAGTTTGTGTCATGTTATTCAAACAAATGATCTAATTTTTAAAAGCTGTGCGCGTGTTTTTGAGTTGAATAACAGCGTTCAAAATTTAATTTAGATGCCATATTTGGTAAACACTAAAAATTTGTAAAGGCCTAATACTGATTAGTGTAATATGTTTGTTGGAAACCGGAATTAAATACACAATAGCCCTAAACGAGAACAACTTTTTAGTTATGTTAACAGAGTAGAGAATAGAGCTCATTCTGAACTGCATTCACAATTAATGCATTGAATATCAATTAAGGTTCGTTGACATTGTGAACTTAAAATTAAAATGCATCAAAGCCGGCTCAGCTTAGTAAAATATAAAAAACTTAACGCCTGTCAATATTTGCGATAGAAACCTGTAACTTGGAGTTTAGAACTTTGTTTTGTTTGCCAATTGGCACGTAATTAGCTGATTTTAGTGTCGGTTGCTTTTAAGTTCATATGGATGAGATCTGTAATGCAAATCGTTTGTTCTTTGGAAAATTTCAACGACCTTGCACTGCAACATAAATTGTAAGTGCTACAAAGATTTGTTTATACTATGTTATACTACCCAAATGTAAGGAGCCAGTAATCAACTATTTTTGATATTGAGTATGACAAAATGCTGCCCTTTACCTTGATGCAATCTTGTCAATATATTTATTTAACAATTACTGCAAATATTAACTTTGACTTTGACTTTAGTTTTGTGTGCTTTGTGCACTTAGTAAAATACAGTAGAATTAAGTGTATTTTATTGACACTCGAATGCAATTATAAGATGAGTATTTAATACGAATTCTACTACGTGCTTAAAAGCGATCGGAGAGAAATGAAATACGACAATGTGCAATTTAACAGATTAAAGAGAAAGAGAGATAGAGAGAGAGACCTTAGCCTTATCAATGCTCTCGTTGGGCAATTGGGTTGAGTTCAGTTCGTTTTTGAGTTTAGGAGGAGCGTCGGGCTGGGGTAACGCGCTAATCAATGCCGCTTTGCCGTCTCATTTATTTGTTATCGCAAAAATTGCCATCGTTTTGTTCTGTTGTTGTTGATTTATTATAAATTGCATGGGATTAAAAACATTTGGCCTCATGCCCATGCCCAGTCGTTGGCTCAGTTTCAAACTTGAAGTCGAACGTGGAACAAGAACAAATAATTCAAAAATGGTAAAGAGCATACGTTAAATGTGTCACAAAATAATATGTAAACGGGTTTCGCAATGCGTCGTGTGCCAATGTCAGCTTCAATTATGGGCAACACTTGAAAAATGATACACGTGAGGCTAACAATGTGTCATTCGAATCCCAAACGCTGTAACTATGCTTAAACGTGTTCTAATAATAGAACTAACTATGCTAATACTCAGTAAACATCGTTTTGAGTTATGTGAATGTGCAATCGACAGCACACATCACGCAAGCAACAAGTGGAAGTTGCCTTATCAATGTTCAACTGCAGCGTTGCAAGGATCCGTTAGAGATGACAGCGTGACTACAATCGTGATTGTTAGCTCCCACAATCGATGTGAATGTTCAATGCATATTTAATACACAAATACATATTGATAACTATATTAAATGCGTTTGAAGTTAATTGCTCTATTAACACTTTAATCTCTCCCAACTATTACATATTGATACAAAATCAATATGCCCTTTCAATTTTTTTGACCGTCAAATCAGTTATTATTACTTTTTTAAATTTAACAAACAAAATATTTTAGACCTTGAAAATATTCTCGCTTGTGAGACATTCAATAAATGCTGTTAAAATGATTTGCATAATCTATTAAAAACTAGGCGATATCAATTTAATCAGTGCTTACTAAATATATATTAACAATAAATTGCGTTTTAATGAAAATGTTTAATTAAAAAAGTACAATATGAAACAAACACGCATATTTAAATGTATTGAAACATACAATTTAAATTATGTAACTAGCAACAACCTTTTTTGTTTTAAAGGCCACTGCTGTACGCAAAATGCCTGCCATAGAGCATAAACTGAATATCGAGGAGGAGATACCCGAAAATGTGCGTCTTATTGCAGAACAGCAAGGAGAATGCCCTAAAACCAAACAGGAGACAATTGCACAGTTTCGCAATTATATTTTAGGTAGCTACAAAACGTTTAATTCATTTCCAAAGCATATAAAGTAATAATGTTTATTTATTAGAACACAATGATTGTCAGCCACATCGCAATGATGATAAATATTTGGAAAAGTTTCTGCGTGCTCGTTACTGGAAGCTAGAAAAGAGCTACAAACTGGCGAGTTTAAATAAACTTTTAAAATTATTTTTGCCATCTCTAACATTATTTTATCTTACAGCTTTGCAGCTACCACAAATTTCGTGAGGAAAACAAAGGTTACTATGAGAAGGTGCGTCCCATTGATCTGCGGCATCTGGGTGATGAGGATATACTAACAGTGACCCCATATCGTGATCAGCTTGGACATCGAATGCTCATTTATCGCTTTGGTATATGGCGACCGAATCGTGTGACCGTCGATGATATATTTAGGGCAACAATTGTGCTGCAGGAACTGGGTTCCTTGGAGCCCATTTCCCAAATTATGGGTGGTGTGGCCATATTTGACTTGAAGGATTTAGGCTTGGAGCATTTGCTTCATTTGAGTCCCAGTGTGGCACAGAAAATGCTTGCCTTGTTAGTGGTAAGCCCGAAAAATGTTTAAATTTTTCTGAATGATATGTTAACATGGTTATATCTTTTTAATTTACAGACCTCCATGCCCATTCGAACATCCGCCCTGCATATAGTTAATCAGAATTGGCTCTTTAATGCGGCCTTTAATATATTCAAGCCTTTTCTTAATGCCTCCATGCGAGAGCGTCTCTATATACACGGTAGCGATATGAGCTCCCTGCACAAACATATCTATCCGGAACATTTACCCAAAAGGTATGTTAGTAAAAAGTTTTTTTTAAAATGCTATTAACAACTATTTCTTGCTAGATATGGTGGCATGCATGAGGATTACTCCTACAAGCTGTGGTTGGATATGCTGGAGCAACAATGTGCAACTAGTGGTGTTCAAAAGGAAATGGAACAACTGGGATTTATATTCGATTAGAAATTATTCAAATTCTTTAATGTACGATTATTTAAATTTGGTAAAAAATGTCAATTAAAATAGATTTTTAAAATGAAGTCAATCTTTAAAAGATACTTTATCAAATAGCAAATAATCATTTAAGGTTCGGACATCGCACACTTTGAGGTTAGGGAAACCCACAATTTTGAGGTTAGATCCCACAAACGAGTATGCATATAAAATTTAATGCGCCGCACATTTGTCGCACAACATAACCAAAATGACAACTGCCCGCCTCAGAGGCAATAACAACAAGAAGAAAATCAAATGAGGAAGCAAGTCTATATGGATATTAGTTCCGGTCAAGAAATCCAGTTGAAGACACAAACACGCATCCACATCGACATGTTCGTTTTATGTATTTTATATGCAAAATGTGTTATGTAGGTGTGAGCGAGAGCGAGTTGGCAGCTAGCTGTGATTTGCCCGTTATGGTAATTGAGTGTTGGACAACGCATAAAATGCAGCATAGTCACATAAATATTTTTGCGCCTTTGCCTCAATCCTCAACTAACTTTCTAGCCCTATTCTATTGGAGCGTTACAAATATGTTTGATATTTTTTTTTATTGAATTCGTTGCCACCGGAAGCTGCTGTCTTCTCACACAAACAAACAGTAAAAAAGTTAACCAGCCCCGCCTCCCTCTCTGCCTTCCGCTTTTTCAATGGTCAAACGATAGTGAAATTGATTTTGGTGCCAAGGGGTCTCTCTGGTCTCAGAGCTTTGGTTCTTTACTCCCGCGTACACATAATCTCTATGTGTGCACCATTTGTGCGATTAAAGCGACAAGATTAAAAAATTTATTGCACAAATATTTATGGGGGACAGTAGCCGAACAAAAAAAGAGACCGAGAGCGAAACGACAACAAAACAAAACATACACATACACACACATAGTTAGCATAAACATATCGTACATGTGAGAGCGGTGGGTGGAAAGGGATGGAGACACGGACAGTGTCCCGTTATTAGCTCAGTTCCGAGTAACACGTGTGCGAGGCAAAGGCTGAACTGAATATAATTTATGGCAGCCGAACAGCAAATTTATTTCTCTTCCATTGATAGCGACAAGAAGCGGGGGGCGTGTCATGGGCCAGGGGCTGTTGTCTTTCCAACAAAACTGTGCTATTCAACATATGTCACATATGCGAATAAGTTGGAGAAACAAAAGCAAAGAAATTGAATAAACATAACAATCTTTTTTAATAATTTTGACATATGGTTTGGAGAAAGTAAAATTCTTATCATAAAAGTAGTTAAATTGACAAAACGTAAAAGAAAGTTAAATAAAAACAAAAGTATTATATTGTTACTATGTTTTCAGAGCCTTGAAGCCAGACGGATTGGTTGAGACCATAATAAAACCTGAGTAAACAAGCCAAATCCTTATCATTAAACACTGCTTATAACTCAATCTCAACTTAATCCACAATGATTTCTTTGGCACGCACACAGATGACAACCCAACCACAGGGCAAATGGAAGAGATATATATATTTTGTAACCATTTATCAAGCATGGTGGTCCCACATATCGATGAGGATGTGCTCTAGTATGTCCACAACGGTGTCTGTGCTGTTAACTATGAGCCATAACGAGCCGCCATTTATACAGTTTACACCTTGGCCTCCGGGCCAAGGAAGATTCTCGTAGCGAAGCCGGGTCCATGGCGTCGCCAAACGGAAGTCAACACATTGACAGCAAATATTTCAATTATTTTTGGCCAGCGCCAGTTTATTTATGGGTTCGCTGGGTTTGCCGGGGTCAGTTTCGATTCATTTGGCTGACTTCATGTTGTTTACAAATCGCTGGCCATTATTTATTGTCCTTTTGCTTTCTATGTTTTGGCTATGGCAATGCTGCCAATGGGTGAATGATAAACTACGACGCCTGATAACCAACAACATTGGCTGATGAATGACTAAAAGAGACGAGGCGAGAAAGCAAGAAAGAGAGGGGTGTGAGTGGTTTGGTTGGTTATAGAGCTCATTAGGAAACAATTACAAAGACAGACATACTCACTGCTTAGGGTTGCCAACAAATGTCACCCTTCTCTCTCTCTCTCTCTGTATCTCTGTGTGTGTATGTGTGAAAAAGGTCAGCTACGGCATGTACAAATGTCAGAGTTGACTGACAGTTGACAGCTGACAGCTGACAGGGTTACGCCCACAAATGTGGCGCTTGTATAATATGGTTAATTTGCTGGTGCGAAAAGTAAAAATATATATACGTTAAGGGCAAAAGGATATTAGACGAAAGCTGTTTGCATTTATGATTCTTGAGTAAAGAAAATAACTTGTTGATTGTTGTAATAAAGAGTCAGAAACAAGAACAATTATATAAAAATATCGAAATATTTTTGAAAAATTGTCTAACTAGCTGCAATAATTGGATATGCAAGCTTAAAAAATTAACAAACTACATTTCAGTACTACAAAAATAAACAAATAGAATTTGCACGTGTGCATTTTAACTAATCAGGGCTTAAAGAACCGGTAGCTAAGTAATCTTAGCACAGATTAATACTAGTTTTACGTACGTGTAAGCGTTTTAAGTCTATCCTTTGCGTATTACTAACAAGCGTATAACAGTTAGTACAGTTTTCTCAGTTATAATTCCCACCTGCTAAGCTAAGCTTACAACCATTGCACCATTTTGACAAAATCGATTCCCTATATTCAATCATGATTCTGTCGCATGTCATTAAACCCGCCCGTTGAGCTGGCACAAAGACAACCCGCTGGCCGTAACAATACAGTAAAATGCTTGGTAGAGAAGGGCAATGTAAATTTCTTGTGCGAGACGATGTCAACTTGTGGCATCGATTTTTTGTTGATTTACCACAAATTATTTGTGATAAAACACGATATTTCCACATGTTTAAAGTGCACTCCAGGAGATGAAGCTGATGCCTGATGTCTGAAGTAAAGAGAGAGAGAGAGAAAGAAAGAGAGAGAGACTGGTTGACAATCAATCACATCATATGGCAGACTAAAGATGCGATGAGGAGTGTATAACATGCATGAGAACATCTATGCGCTTTTAATGCCTGCCTAATCCGGCGTAATAAACATTCACGTAATATGCGGGAATCAATTGAGATGCAATTGAAAAGGACTTGTCATGCAAATATTTGACAGGATACAGGAAATGACAATGGGTAAAACACAAATACACACAGCGACTAAGTCTAAGTCAACAAACAAAAGTCGAGGCACTTCAGCCGCGAATTAGTTGTAAATGAGCAATGAAAAACGAGAAAAAAAAACCGCGGCATACTTTTCGGCATGAGGGCTTAATGTAAATAGTCGCAACTTGCCCTTCCGCTCAGCTTTGGGGCACGTGGTTACCAGAGAGAGTTGCTAGCTAAATACTCTTACCCTCCGGGGCTTGTGTTGATTATTACAATATTTTAATTGGCCGCTGGCAAATATTTGCACACCTTTAACCCTTTTTAATAAGGCTAAGTGCTGCAGTTTGTCTATTTACCGCATTTTTGTTGACTTCTTCTTCTCGCTTCTTTGTCCAGCCACAAAGATACCATAACTGTTAAATCACAGCAGAGTTTCTACATTCGAGTCAATTCGAATGAGGCCAACGAAATAGGGGAAAAATAAGTTTAAGTGGAAGTGCGCGACTAAAGGATGCTCTGTTATTATACTGAACAAATAAAAATGTTAATAGTTTCTATCTATTTGTTTTACTAAACTTCTCCATTCCTTAGAAGAGTTACTTGAACTCTTGCTTCATTATACCCTTCTTAGGCCTTAACTACATTTACAGGGTGTTGCTGCATAGAAAGAAAAAAAAAACGAACCCAACGGGAAAACCAAATGGAGCATGCACCGGAGAATAATTCGATTGTGTTCAATTTAATTTTGACAAGCTTCAATGGCACTGGCAATCCAAATCCAAAGGATGTGCCTCCGAATGGGTGGGTGGTGTATTTGCCACCGCACACGAATTGGGCGAGGCGGCATTTGATTTGATTTTGTTTTATGTTTCCTGCTGGCGGGAAACATTTCGATCTATTCGCCCCTTTGTCTACGGTTTAAGTAGGGCGGTTTTTCTCTAAGGGTAAGACCTTAAGGATTGGGTTTTCCAGCAGCAGCAGTTGGCGCAAAAAGATTTTGTGGTCAGTTTCTGTGGCTTACCAGAGATGATTATACTTAGATAGTTCTTAAGCTCTGTTAAGTGTAAGTCAGCATTCGAAAAGCATTTCTGACTGAAACAATATTTTGTTATCTAATATTTTTTGACTGATTGAATATTTATTTTCAAAGTTTAATATATCTTTAACCCGAATTTGTTGAACTTTCGCAATATTCAATTGCTAGCCCACATATTTTGTGTGCCCCTGTGGCCCAACACTCACCCATTGGCAGAAAAAAAACTTGTTGCACAAAAGTTTGTGTTCATAAAATACACAACTCCCAGTTGAGCATAAAGCACAACAACAACCACAAGAACAAGAAGAGAAAGAATATTACATAACAGAATCAGAAAATCTGTTTGGTTTCGGTAGCCAAAACATTTACACAGGCAAACGAATCAAATTAAAATAAAACAAGCCAAACTCTCAACGCCCATGTCCAAAACAAAAAAAAAATAGAAAGAACAGGTCCAAATTCTAAGGGAGTAACTAGAAATTTTTCTGCTGTCTCAGCATCATGCACCTGTGCAGTCCAGTCTAGTCCAAAATCCTTTACACAAGCCAAGCCAAAGCAAACACAAATACACTAACTGCACATATGTATGTGTGTGTTTATGTACATCCACAGAATTTATATGCTGGGAGTTCATTCTATGTACACAGCAGCAAGCAAAACAAATCGAGCGACTTATCAGCACTAAAGTATCTCCCATTGACTTATGCACTGGAAAATGGAACAATGGATGCCCCAAACAGGATGTTCACAGTGTGCGCTCCAAGAACCAGCGCTGCTCTTCCAGTGCCAAGCGCCAAGCGCCAACCAAACGTTTGTTCACAACTGGAAAGTCAACTATGTAGGAATTTCTGTGGTAGTTTCTCATAAATATGCGCGCACACAAACACACACACACAGACAATATATGGTCAGCAGTAAGTGGGCGGAGCCGCGACAGCATAAGGTGCGCTTGTATGTGTATATGTAGCTGCCGTTTTATGCTGTTTGTTTGTGTGTGACGTTTTTTATGTGCTCGATGGCAATTCAAAAACGCCTACTTCAAGAACAGCAACAACAACCACCACTAAAGCAAAGCATAGCAAAACGACGAAGTCAACAGCATGGCTAACGAACATTGCCGAAGCTGCAGGGAGAGTAAAGCGAAGCTTTTTATAGGTTCGTGTTACTGTATTCCTGCACAGTGCGGCAAGCTTGTGGGAAATATGTATTAAAATAATAATATTGTGATTAGACTGACAACAACAAGTCGATGCTAAATCTATAAATATAATAGAATTTTTAATGTGTGAAATGTATGTTTTGTACAAACAGCCAAATTAAATGGCACATATAATTTCTTGTTTACATAGGACTCAGTTAAGCTTTCCAATGTTCGTCGTTTTGAGTGTCACTGTGCACAAGATGAGAGGCTTTTATATTTGCTTTTGCGAAGCGAGAGAGCGCCAAAGTCAAATGCTAAACGTGAACGGTTAAAAGGGTGCCCAATGCTTATATGTGCTCTCTATCTCTCTCAGCTGTTGATGTTATTGTTGTGCTTATGGCAAGTTTTCGCAATTCCAGCAGGAGCTCAACAGCGAATGGCGTGCAAGCTAGCATCGTGTGGAGCTGTCGCTGCTTCTGCTGCTGCTTTTGCTCTTTGCCAACACAAATACATGTGCATAGAATTGAGGCGCTGCGCGCGTCGCAGCCATTCTGCGGCCAGGGCCACCCTTCAGTTAGTCGAATCAGCTAGACCCAGACTCAGTCGCCACCGTTAACTCTTTGAAACTGGACGCAGCGAGCGGCAAAAACCAATACATAATAAGCAACGACGCGGTCGCGCCAAAACAAAAGATTTTAATCCAAAAAGTTAATAAATATTTGCAAAAAATTAACGAAAATAAAGTTAAGGCAAGTGCAGTGAATGTGAACACAACACAAGATTGAAAGTAGATTGATAACTGATAACTGATCATTGCCTAGTGCTAGTGTGCGTGGTTTTCCCTTACCCCCTGACTTAAAGATCAATAAACCCCCTCCCTCCACCGTTACTAACACCAACAATCACTTTCGCACACGAAGCCCTTGCATGTGAACCGGCACTCCAATGAAAATGGAAGATCCCACCATTGCCGACACATACGTGCAGGAATTCAATTTGGATCATTTGGGCGTCGGCGTTGCCGGCAATACGGTAACCACACTGACGCCCATGGCCGTTGCTGCCATTGGTCATGTGAAGCGCGAGGATCACAGTCCACCGCAGCCGGTCAAATGGACATCGGAGCCGCCAGCGGATGAGGAGACGGAACCATTGCCACTGCCACACACACATCCACTGCCGCTGCCGCTGCCGCTGCCCATTGCTGTGCCAGAAGCAGTAGCATCCGGCGGTGGAGATGTTTCCCAGCTGGCCTCCGTGTCCCACATAAAGCTACGCTCCTTTTCGGGTCATCAATGGCACATAGATGAACGCCGGCTGCAGCCGCTCAGCCCACCGCCCGAGGGCTATGTGGGCGGTCCGATGGGCGGACAAGCGGTGCTTGTGAACACAACTTCTTCTTCTACCACCTCCTCCTCTTCATCCTCGGCAACAGCCGCTGTAGCTGCAGCTGCAGCTTCAGCAGTGCCTGGCGGTGTGCCCTCAACTCCACCCGAGACGCCGCCGGTGGTGGGCTCACCCACCGGCAGTGGCAGCTGCCCCAGTCAGGCCTATGCGCATCATTATCATGCTGGACGCTCAAACTCCAGTGTGGCGGCAGTTGCTAATGTCGCTGCCGTTGGTCTCAGTCAGGAGATGATGTGGCTACCGAACTCCATGCGGGCGGAACAACAGCCGTTAGATTTGCGCCCGCTTGCCTGTCCCGGCTCGCAGGAGGAGGCCGAGGAGTGGGAACGGCAGCGGGAGTACGCTATGCATGCGGCCGCAGCTGCTGCACATCATCATCATGGACATCCGCTGATGCAGAGCCATCATCATCATCATGCTCATCATGCCCAGGCACGGCACATGGCACAGGCTCAATCGCATCCCTCGCATCATCATTTCCACAGTCTGGAGCACGCGCTGCCCATCAACATGCACTCGAATCCCGCCAACTCCTATGCGGGCAGTCCGGGTCCCGTTTCCGGTGGTCACCTCAGCACAACGCTCTCGAATTGCGGGCCACAGCTGCCATCGGCTGGAAGCAGCAGCGGCGCTAGCAGTGCCTCCAATTCACGTGGCTGTGTGCGCTCCATGCTCCAGCCATGTCGCCCACTCTCCGCCAGCTCCACGCGCAGCTCAAATAACTCGCCACTCACCTGTTCCGGCGCCTACAGCAACGCAACGCTGGAGGATTGCATCAACGATGACATGCTAACAACGCTGACAGTAAGGGAACTCAACAAAAGACTCCATGGTTGTCCACGCGAGGAGGTAGTGCGTCTAAAGCAAAAGCGTCGCACCCTTAAGAACCGTGGCTATGCACAGAATTGCCGCTCCAAGCGACTGCATCAGCGTCACGAACTGGAGAAAGCGAATCGTCAACTCAATCAGGATCTGCATCGGCTCAAGGTGGAGTATTCACGTGTCTGCCAGGAGCGCGACACACTGATGCAACGACTACAGCAGCAGCGGACTGGCGCCGCTGCCGCCGGTGCCGACAGTCAAAGTTCACCCGAGTTCTACCTATGACGCCAACTGGCGGCGGCCTCAACAGCTTCCACCTCCAACAATAATAACTCGCATTCGTTGCAACATCAACAGCAGCAGCAGCAGCAACAACACCAGTCGCAACATCGTGCCTCGCATTCCCATCCGCATTCGCATCCGCATCCACATTCGCAGTGGCCACCGCAGCAGGTGGTCAACTAAATAATCCACAAGTGAAAAGTAAGGCTTCCAAGCAAACTCAAGATCGCTTACGATATATCTTTGAAGGGATTTTATTTAATTTCTTTTTTTATAATCTTAATTTATTTTTTTGAAATAAGTTTTAAGCAGAGTCTTGTTATGAGGCTAAGCTATTTTTTAAAATATATACATTCCATAATAATTAATAAACAAATATGATTTTACATAGCTTTAGTTCAATTATTTTATTATAATTCTTTTACATTTTTTTGTTCAATTACTTCAGAAAATAGAAACTAAATATTTAAATTCACTTGTCTTAAAACCTATACACTTTACCTCAAATATTATTATTATTATTATTGATTGTTAAATCAAAGCTTCATTCTTCATATTTATGCAAAGCATTTCTTATTTTCTCTGTGGATTATTTAAGCTTTTTTTAACCATTTCAAAAATCAATCCCTAAACACTTTATTAACATTTTATTTTAAAATTTTATGACAATAACCAACTTATTTTGTAAGTTCTTGTTAAGTTAACGATTGAAGCGATTCAATAATTTGGCTGATAATCATCGAAAGCAGAGAGATACAGAAAGAGAGAGAGAGAGAGAGAGAGAGCAAAAGAAATAAGTATAGAAGCGAGAGCTGATCGCAAACCCTGAACACTTAGTTCAAATTATTGATTATGATAATAGTAAAATGAAATAAAAAACTAAAATACATTTGAAGAAACATTTTTGCCAGCTGCTAATTAATGATGATCAATCGAGCGATCGCAACATTGTATTACAAAGTACGAGTTAGTAACACACGCTTATTTGTTGATTAGTTATAGCTTTAGTTTTTGTTAGTATTAGGGAGAGAGAGAGAGCAAGCATAGGAGCTACAAAAGCAAATATATCGTATACCCTATGAATACACTTATTAAGGGGGAGTTAGACTTAACACTAGCATGTTTCATAGCAGATGCTTTCATTTGGTTTCCATATCATTCACACACACAAAGACACAAACACTTTTCTCTAAGCCCATGCAATAATATCCTACACATAACTATTAACTAAAGGTTGTATTATGTTTTAAACACACAAGCACTCGAAAAACTGTTGCAAATACAAATCCTATATATGTAATTAACTCAATGAGATCAGCAACAAACAACAAACATATTGTAAATACAAAAGCAAATTGTAAAAATTCTAAGCTAAACCTTCGATATCTGTCTTTATAATATAAAATACAGAAAATGTTTAAAAATAAATACGATACTGAATACGACAACAATTGTGAATAGCTCTTAAGTGTGCATAATAAAACTACAAATAAATGCAAAAAAATCTTTAAAAATAATACTATACCAAATGTGTTTTTTTACTAAAAAGATTATCTTAAACTGGGTTTACAAAGGTTTCACAACAAGAGTTTCAATGAAGATCTATCAACATCTCCGATTAGAAAGCTATCATCATCATGATCACAGTTTCTTCGTTTATCTACAATTTGTATAATATCCTTATCCCAAGCTTAACCCTTGGCATAGGACTCCAGAAATCGTTGTTGTATTGTTGTTCCTTAGCTCCAACTCTATATAGTTTCCAAAGAACCAGTTTTGTGTGGTCTGTCGGCATTGATAAAGCGACCACCAAAGCAACAGTTGCAAAACTCGATATGCCAAAGTAAACAAATAAAACGAATAACCAACCAACTGCGACAACCTCCAACCAAGAACGGCAGCAACTTGGCATCTCCGGGCAAGGGTCCAAAATTGTGTCAACAAACAAACGATCTTCAAGCAGCCGGCTATAGAATTGTATTACAGATGAAGAGCAGGCCCACGTTGCCTCTGTTTATAAACAGCTCCCGATCTCAGACTTTGAGCTGGGGAAGCCTAAGCGTAATTCGGTGAAGTGAATGCTTCAGATCAAACTCTTTAAGTTTATTAATAAAAAATTTTCAAATTTAATACAACATTTTTTCAATTGTTTGCTTTTATTGAGCAGCAGTTGTTTTCTCAGTTCTTTGGGATTTTTATTACTGTTTTCTTATACCCTGTGCTGTTACAATGCGCTGATCGCCCGCAGATACCCATTAATATGTTTTTGTTAAGAATTAAGTTTAAACAGACTTATGCCTAGAGTAAAGAGTATCACATAGTTAATCAATATTGTTCTTTACCCTTTTTTTCTTAGCATTTTTGTAAATTTCCTGTATTCCAGCTAAGCCAGCAAACTGCATAGACATCGGCTCGTCTTTATCTAATGGAGACGACAACAACGCGATAAAGTTGCGCAAGAATTTATTTTTTTTTTTTGTCGAATTTTATTTATTGTATAATTGCGCTTTATAATGATTGCTTTGACAGTGTCCATCAAGTGGCCATTTTATTATGTTTTCTTTTCATATTTGTTGTATTTATTTGCTTGTCGTTTGGGTTATGGCTCTGGTTCTGGTTGTGGTTGTGGCTCTGTCGGCACTGGCCAGCAGGAAGTGTCGAATTACAGAATTTTTGGCATGAAGGCGGCGCATGCAAAGCTCCAGAAGCTCCAATCATATACAATAAACAACAAACATTTGATTTGATGGCTTCAATCACACCCTAAAGTAGCAATGATGAATTAGTTTGAAATGTTATAAAAATATACGAAAACTTACTGATGTTGCATATAAGATTAAATCTGCTACGTTTGGTCTTGCCTCAAGTGCATATTAAACAATAATTATTTAATTCTAATGCAAATCGCTAAAGACTTGAACTTTACTTGCCTGCAGCTGAAGTGAAAGCCGAGTGCCTTAAGAGGTTGGGGTTTGGGGTTTTGGCAGAACGGCAGCTCGTCAAATATGAAATTTATTGAGACGTTGAAAAGTGCCAATGACAACTGGCATGAGATCACGGTCCGTTTCGTGAGCATAATCACAGCCAAAGGGCATTGAAGTGAAGATGCCAGGCTGGAATAAGGCGGGTGACCGGGCAAGTTGTCAACGTTTATTACACACACACACACACATACACATGGTTTGATTATGCTGCGTACTGTTTTTATGCCTGCACTGAGACGTGGCGTTGACTTTGATGAGGTTTGAAAGATCTGGGGTTGTTTGTCTCTCTTCAGCACACGATTGCTTCGCATTTTTTTATGCTTCAAGTGGACGGCGACGCGCTTAAGTGGCTACATGCCACCTGCCCCAACCCCACTATTCACTGCTCGTTGCGTTTTTGTCTTAATTCAATCGATAGTTCACACATGTAATCGCATGATTGGGGGCTTCCTGCTTTCATTCTGTCTCTTGTGTGTGTCTATTTTTATCATGTTTGCATGCGGCACACGTAGCGGCGACATTGTCGAAGGGCGAACACAAGTGGGTTGGGTTGAAGGGGGTGGTGAGTTTGAGGCTGGTGTGCTGCTATTCCAATTTAACCGTACTGACTTTAACCTTAAATCGTTAAGACATCTTTTAGCCGGCTCACTCATTTGCCGCGTCATTCCTCAGCAGCTCACCAGCTGAAAGCATTATGCCACTTCAGCCACTCATTAGGCTAATGAAGAGCGCTCCACTTGCAACATTTCGGTGGCGCTTCAAAAGCTCATTAGTTCATTAGTTGACGCATTTGTTCTACTTCATCCACGACTTCTACTTATTCTGTATGGTAGTGCTGTATGGGGAAAAAGTTTGCAGGCAAAATATGCTCGTAAATCTCATTTGAAGTGAGCATGAAAAAGCGAAATTTATCGCGCTAAAAGGACAAATGCCAAAAAGTTTTCGCCAATGCTTATCAATCATTGGTATGTATGGCCAAAAAAGGGAGAGAAAAACTCTCTAAAAGCTCGTTTATATAAAGTTTTTATGTCCCTTTTAGTTTAGTGCCTCGCAAAACAGTTTGAAAAGCATTTGATATTATTAATGCATTCACAATAGACGAATAACAAGTGTTGTACAACACTTGTTTTACACTAATTATGCATGTTGAGTAAAACTAAGAAGAGTCTTTGTTTTGAAGTTTCCAGTCCTGGTACAAGACTTTCATATATCGAAAATATCGAGACACATTGATTATCTAGTCACTGTTATTCTGCTACTTTGTGCCGGGGCATATCTTTGGCTGGCATCATGAACGTAATAGTATAAAAACTATTCAAAATAAACCTACTTGCGAGCATTTTGCTCATGCCCCCATGTCTGACACGCTTCATTTTTGTCCAGTTTGTTTCTAGTTGCGCCCCATTCTCTCTCTGACTGTGTGTGTGTGTGTGTGTATTGTCTTGCATTTTTTTATTGATGGGCTGATGTGCTGTTTTTTACGACTTCCCCCACGGCCCAATGGACTGAACTAAACCAAACTAAACCGAACGAACAGTCGAATTCCGAGTCATTCAAACTGGCACATTCTTTCTGTGCTCTGCAGTTGTTGTTGTTGTTGTGTCCCTAAGGCTATTCTCATATCCACATATCCACTTCCGTTTGCAATGTATCTTTATCGCTTTATACCGCTTCCGTGCGCCGGCCTTCGCAGTCGGGCCAGTCGAGTCCAGTCGCATGGATAGATAGTTGTCGTACGGGGCTCGCATAATTTTCGTAATGACCAATGATATAAATGGAACTCATTTGCCAATCCTCCCCATTGTCTAGTATTGATGCGCTGCCGTAAATCGACTGCTTCGACTGCTTCGACTCCTTTTAACGTTTCTAATAATAAATTAAATCACATTTCGGCTTTGCTACTTTTTTTTTGTAGTCTGCTTTTTTGGGGTAGAGATTTGAATGCCCCTTGCCTCTTACTATTACGAATTGGTTGTGGGTGTTGGGGGAGGGGGAAGAAAAAAGGGAACAGAAAAGGTTTCGCCTAGTTTTCTGGTCGCATTGGTTCACTTTAAGAACTTTGTTCTGGGCCAACCTTCGAAAGAAGAAGGTTGAGCAGCATTTAGAACATTTAGCCGAATTCGATGCCAATGCGGTAGCTTCAGACCATAAACAGGTAGTAGCAGCAGCTGCATATATATACAAAAGGTATTGCATATTGTCGTTGGTCTTTTTTTGTTTTGGGTGTCTGCTTTCTGCCAATTTGGCAGATTTGTGTCGCTGTTTTGGGTCTTATATAAAAAAAAAATGACAACAATACAGAACAAAAACTAAAATGGAAAAAAACCAGATGAGTAATGAGCACACCTATATGATATTATATATAAGAACAACTAGGAAAAAGTTTTATATTGCTTGTTTTCAAGGAAAATCGCAAAGAATGTGTCTAAATAAACTTAAAAGATACAAATTTAAGCAGAAGAAATGTATGATAAGAAAAGCAAGCGACATACCTTTAAGTCTATTGTATAACAATAGTAAGGATATAATAAGTTTTTCTTCAAATCAATCCAAGAGAATAGGAAAATTCAAAGCTTTGAGACTCGTTTACTGTACACAATCAAAACACAAAATATATTTGTTTAGAATCCGTGTCATGTTCTACATTTTACAGTCTAATCAAACTGTCAAACAGAAGCGTGGGAACATAAACAATAAAACGCTGCCCACTGCTCCCTGAGTTCGTTATAAACAATTAGAAATTCAACTGAAACCTGTTCAAAACAAAATGTTCCTAAACACTCATCGCCAATCATTGCTTTTCCAGAAGAAACTCGAAATGTACGCAACAAATCTTTGCATCTGTTTGAAATGTTTAAAACTATTAAGTGGCTAGGCCTGGCAATATTTTTCTTTTTGCTGATTAGATGAAAGACACGTTGCAATTGCAAAACGCTGTAAAGAGCTGATGGGTAAAGAGAGGGGCAGCTTGTTGCGAAGTGCTCGTGTCAGCATTATGAGGTCGTCTGTGCCGGTCAATGAACTGCAAGCGGAAAACTAAAGTAAAAAAAAAATAATAAAAACTGATTACGCTTGCATTTAAAAACTCAGGTTGAATATAAATATTTATATATATATTTTGCTATGTTTTATTGCTATATGCTCGACGAGTTAAAGTCAAAACACACGCGCCGCAATGACGATGAATTCAACGCTTAATGAGGTTACAATTAAATGCAGTTCTTTTTGTAGCACTTTTCACCAAAAGTGTTTATAATAAATTGCATTTCAATTTCGACAGCATAATGCTATCAGATCAAAAAATAAATAAATTGTTGTGCTGATTTAGCAATAATTTAAAAAGGTAGCCAGCGAAAAAAAGTGAATAAATCAAATGATGGACTACAAATAAACCTGGAAAGTAATGGATTACTTACACACATTCATCATTACCAGCACTAGGTACAATATCAAATCAATATACCCGTTATATAAAACAAAATAAAATCGATTGCCGAGATCAGCATTAAGTGCTGTTGTTGTTGTTCTTTAACGTCGCTTGATTTTATTTATTGTGCTTGGCATAAAATGCAATTTGATGTTTTAATTAATATATTGAATTACAAATACACATGCTTGCTGCAACGGCCTCGCCGCCCCTTTGGCCTGTGTCCAATTATACAATCAACGGACATTTTAATGTTTGTTAATTGGTAAATATATATGTACGTATGTGCAGCAACTGTACCTCAACATACAGCAGGAAAATCTTTACTCTGACTTTAATTTATGCCTGGCAAATATTTAGCATACAAACACACACACACGCAAACTTATTAATTAAGTGAGACTGTAACTCAAACTCTCAACTTGGCTCATACAGCGAGCTTCTTCCTTTTGTGCGTCCTGCGACCGAGTCTACCCAAAACATCGAGAAATCATAAAAGCGTAAAATCGAAATGCCGCCATTTCGTGGTGGCTGCTGTTGCTGCTGCCAAACTTTCAGACTTCCTGTCTGCCCTGCCTACCCCACCTACCCCACCCAACCGCTACCAGCCGGCAATTTCTTCTGCCCGTTTGTCTGTCTGTTGTAGTTGTTTCACCTACTCCACCCCCTTTGGCAGGGCTTTATTAACACGCATATCAATTCATTTTGATTGTAATTTATGCCGTAACCAATGCCTGCATATCGCTCACATCAGAGCCATGCTCCAGCGACTGTGGCAGGGCAATAAAATTATTGTTTATAGATATGTTGCGGCTGCAGTTAAAAGATACAAGGATACAAAAGGATATATGTCATATGTGGCTGGATAATTGAACTACTTTCTTTGACTGGTACTGTGCATTGAAGCGTGATCTTGAACCAAAGAGACCAAAAGAAACAAAACGGGGTGTCTTAAGTAAAAACATACTTTATTAAATGTTTGTCAGTAAAGTAGAAAAAATACCACAATAACATATACATATGCCACAGTTTACAGTCGTTATACTTAAGAGATCCATTTGAGTAGGGATAACTATGTTAAGATCGATAAACTATGTTAGAAGAATGGCGAAGATGACTGTTGTTTAACAGCTGATCGTAAGATAACCATAACAAGGGGATATATTAGATGAGTTTTTTTTAATTGCTTTATAAATAGTTATACTTTGTTTGGAAACAGTTTAACAGATAAGAAAATATTTAGTCTTTTAGTGTTAAAACTTCCTTAGAATTATTTTCAGTTCGACGGCTTGACACTGACCATGTCCCAATCAGTGTAATTGGGCTAACAGTCGGCCCGTTTCGAAATCAGGCAACAACTTTAGCCCTATTGCCAACTGAACCCATCCCCTTCCCCTCCACCCTTCAGACAAGTCCAGCAGCAAGTCAAAAGACAAACGTCGACAAATGACCCAGCAATGAGCTGGGTAAATGAATCAATGAATGTGAATGTGAATGCGAATACCGGGAAAAAGAAACGAAATGAATGTATTCGGTAACAATTCATTAAGCAAATAGAAATGTGCGCTAAACGCATTAAGAGATTAGCACACATCAACAACAACAACAACAACTGAGGGGTTGGGCCAGGAATAGATAGAGTAGTGGGAGAATTGGGTGAACAACAATTCTCATCGATAAACTGTCGAACTGGGCAACTTAATGACCCTCATTTCATGTAAATACTACAGCCAGGGGTATACGATTTACTCAGCAAGTGGCTCGAGGGTTAACAGAGTGATAGAAAGAGAAGGAGAGATTTGGCCAACGTTTAATTGCGAACAAGAGACCAAAAAGACTTGACATGTGTGGTTAGCTTTTAAGCCATGTGTGTGTGTGTGTGTGTGTGAATAGGTAAAATCATTTGCATTGCTTTATTAAGTGTACATTGTTTCAACAACAATGTGACCAGACTCACGCACAATTTACAACCGGAAGTTGCCAGTTAAATCAACACTTAAGTGCAATTATCGATTCCAAGGTTTGGGTTTGACTCAAAATGGGGCTGAGATTTTACAAATGAACGTTTTAAGCTTAAAACTCATATTTATATCATACTTTCAAAATCTTCGTAGGATTTTTTACGCTACTATCTTTGATTCTCTTCAGCTCTTCTTCTTCCTCACGCTGACCTACAAAGGCAAAAAAAAGAAAACCACATTTCGTATCGAACGTCACGTTTCGTGTGCAGTATCCTTTTCATCAAAATCGTGTCTCTCTCACACTTTGTTCATCTGGATACTCATCCTTCGTTGTCTCTTTTTTGCCTTTTGTTGTCCTCTCGGACCATGTGATAAACGTTTATGATTATTTTTATGGGCGTCCGTTGAAGTTTCAACTTGGCTGCCAATTTGTACGCTCTGATATCTTGGAACTTGATTTACTTTAAATAACACAAAGCGCAGAAGCCCCAGCTCCTTTTCGACAAATGCAATTTATGTGTGCGCTAGGATAAAGGCAAGAAGTAAAAAGAAAAAAACTTCACACGTGACTGCAGCGACCAGAGTTGGTGGTCAGTCAACATAAAAGTCAGCTCGGACTTTGGCTGCTGCTTCTGCTCCTGCTCCTGCTCCCATTCTTTGCCCACATGTGTGAACAAATATTTTTTAGAGGGTGTCAACCACTTTATGCGGGTCCATTTTCTGCTCCTGGCCACGGGCTACGTGTCATTTGGCCTATCTGGCGCTGCAAATCTTTTGCTCCCCAGCATCCCCCGGCAGCTGGATAACAATTTCCATAATCGCTGGTTAAACAAGGCCGCACACACACACACACACGCGCGCGTTTGGTCAAGCTGACCACACGTACAGGCAAGTGGGAGGGATGAAGTCTCTGGAAAAGTCGCAACCCGTTTAGCAAGAGCATACATTCCATTTTTATGTGAATGCCCATAAGCCTTTGGTTTGTTTGAATTATGCTTTACATATTTTTATTCACTTAACACATTGCCACACACACACACACACCCACACACACATACATACTCGCCCGACTTAATCAAATTATGGCTTATCTCGACTTAGCGGAGGTCAAAACGCAAATAGCCATAAACATGTAGATTATAAGTGAACATACGAAACTCAACCAAAAATAGCCAAAAAGGTTTCGCCACCTCGTCCTGTTGACCTTGTTTCAGATCCATTTTTATGGGATCACTTTAATGGACTCGAGTCCAATGCATTTCAAAATGTAATTATTGCCACAATTTTATGAGTTTGCATAGTTTGGATGAAACTAATTTACTGATTTTGGTTTGTAAAATATTTGTTTTCTCAAAGAAACTACTTTAAATAAGTTGAATAGGTTGTAAATCTTATATGATGTAAATATTTGAGCAAGTTCTCGCCAAGGAATCGAAATCCCTTGATTATTATTTGATACAGAAGTTTATAGGTGGTTTGTTAAATCCTATATATCTTTGATATTAACTTTAATCAAATAAATATAAAAAAAATCACATCATTTCAGATCCAAATAATCAGCTTATGAACCTGTTAAAGGCAGAGAATGAGAAAAAAAACAACCACAGAAAATGTTAAATTCTGCTGGTCGCAAAACGTGAAATAAAAAAAAATCTATAAATATCGACAACTGCTTTTCGGGAGTCCTGTCAGGGAGCCGGGCATCATTTCATGCTCAATTCAAATGTTGTTCAATCTCATTCAAACAATTTGTATTGTAGTTTTATTGCCACAATAAAACGGATTAAGCAGCTCGGCTACAAAACGCATACAATACAACCCTCTCCAGCAGCAAAACTAGGCGTGCCAAAGGGCATCGCCCACATTCTTTTGCTCATACACTCCATTCGTGTGTGTGTGTGTGTGTGGCGCCTTTTAAATTGACTGAATTTCCGCACGGCTTAAATTTTCTAGCAAACCGAATAGAAAATAAAAAAGAACATGAAGAATATTTCACGCATCAACTGGCAGACAACTAGACGCTGGGCAAAGGGGGCGTCTTGGCCATATTATAGAGTCCTTGAGGCCCATTTTCTTTTCACACTTTACTGCTGCTGTTGTTGTTGGTGTTGCTGCTGCTGCACAATCAACGACACGTGGCAAGTGCCATATAATTTATATCAACGTCTCTACTTTATTTTTTTTTAGATTTTGTTTTTCAACTGTCAAATATGATATGCTTTAAATTGTTGAGTTATTTTAAAGGTCCTTTATTGGAGAAATTCATTTCGATTAAATCTTTTCATTTCTCATTATGAAAAGAAATTAATTTTCTTTTTTACAATATTTTTTTTTTTGTATTTGTTAAGCTGCTTTTACACAAAACGCTTTGAAAGTTTTCTCTCATCTTCAAAGTTTTTTTTATCAATTTGTTAGATTTTACGGTGCGACTGTTCCTTTCAGAGTTTTTCGTTCTGATCCCTATCTAAATCTATTACAATTCATATTCATATGCCGCACACACGTCATCCCACTCCCCCTCTCCAGCCTTATGCTGTATGTAGCATAGTCAGAAAGTGAAATCAAGTGTTAAAGAGTTTTGAGAAGAAAGTTGGAAAAAAAAAGTCTTGAACCCTTAACAATGTCGCAATTTCTTATGCTTTGGTTTTTTTTATTTTATTTTATGTAGCCCTTTTACGAGCATTTCCGTTTGCTGCTTAGCCTAATATCAAAATAAACATACTTTATCCGTTATTGCCGTCAAATTTATGGTTTCTTAAATGCCGGCAAACCCCCCTCCCACTGCCAATACACCGTGTTAGGAAATATGAGACGCACATGCTACGCATTATGCACGGAAAATTGAATGGATTTTGAAAAGGGTCTTAACTACTATTTGGCCAGTTCTTTAGATGTGGACCAGCAATTCGATTGGTTGCCGAAGTTTATGACAAGATGCCAGTGGAGCGATATGTGAACTTTTCTTTTGACTGGTTTATTTTATTTGGCATATGCTGTAAGTTGTCTGCTAGTTGTTTTCAATTGAAGCTTCAAACGTAGCGCCAATCGAAAAAATGTGCATTCACAATCGCAATTAAAACCAAGTTACAAGGTCACAATTTTTGCACAGACAAGGAAAAAATGCTAAAAAAGACGACGGCAACGGCGACGGCGACGCCGACGCTAACAAAATTGCAATTTTGCACATGAGAAAGAAATGTGCTGGTGTATAGATGTGTGTAGCCCTTCCATGGAATGCAATTGAAGTCCATGACAACATAATGCCATGGCGGTGGTGTGTGGATAAGGGGGCAGGGCAGAGCGAGTCCCCGTAGCAGACACCACCTACCCCAATGTAGCCGAAAATACAACAACAAATGTTTCCCAGCAAGGCTTTTGCGCAGGTCCGAGACTGGAATATGAATTACAAGTGCTTGCGATGTAGGGGCAAAAGCAACAGCAGTCAAACTCCCAACAACAACAGCGATATGCAAATCGCAATAATGGCGGCCACGGCTGCTGTTTGTTGTTCCTTTTTTGCAGGTAAGTTTAGCCCATACGCACAAAAGAGCCGTAGAGGCAACACAAAACATGAGCATTGGAGCAAGCGCATAATAATTCATGTTTTACAATAACAGCAACGCCCTTAATGCGTTTGTATGCGTGCAAATCCTTCTCTTTCGCTCTCCAAGTGAGTTGTGTGTTTCAATTATGTTTTATGGAAGGCATAAATTAATGTGTGTGCGACTCTTCCACTTTCCAGTCAGCGAGCACAATTGCAAGTGAACCTGGTATGCATTTTGTGTGTATTTATGGACTTTGATTTAATTATGGATGCATGCTTTTACAAAAACTGAAGTGATTTTCTGCTCCATGTTTGTTTACTCCGCATGCACCTTACCGTACGTTTTTTCAGCGTTGCCAACTGATCACAAGTACATACGTACATATGTTGTTTGTATGTCTATCGATAAATAGGATAACGATGACATCAATTTGGAATTTCAACACTTTGCTGGTCTGGCTGAACAGCAAAGTAAATAAAAGCAACCAAAATAAAGAAATCATTAGAAAATCATGTAGCACATTAGTCCAACTGTCGGCACCACCCACAATTTGCCATAATGTTCAACACGCAAGTCAATTGATGCAATTTGTTCGACAAGCTGCCGGCAATTGGGTCGCCATGGCTATGGGTCCTTAGTCGTTGTTCCTTCTTGGTTCATGTATCTTAAGGTCCCCAGTGACAATTTGACATGAGAGTTGAAAATGCCGTAACAGGTTCACGGTCTGCCGGGTGTACACGAGTACAACGAGTACATGAATCTCTGCGGGGTTGTGTGTGTTTGTACTCATCAACAGTTTGCAGCTGCTGATTTAAGGGTTGGCCGCCCTTAAATGAATTGCGGCGATTTATTGCGGTAATACTCATTTAGCCACCCGAGAAAAACAGTGGGAGTTGTGTGTGTGTCGTGGTCGTGGTCGTGGCCCACACAGCTCAAGTCGAGTGCAAACAATGCACACAATAAAAATAAATCTCCAGCTGGTAGGCAGCAGGAGAGGAGGAAGGTGTGTCTTTGGCTTTAGGTACAAGTGTGTTTGGTTATACCCGTGGGAAGTCGTCTGTGGCGACGTTTCTAATGGCTGTCAATGTCCGTTGAAAGTTGCCAATTACTTTTAACCTGATGTCGCATTGATTACCAACTGCTTTTCGTATTCATGTCACTTGCAGCACTGTCTACAAGTATGCGTGTATGCTGGCCAGTCTGCCTATTATAATAATCACTATAATTGGGCTTTGGTTTGACAAAAGCTAAAAATGTACGTGATATGCATTTTCAGTTATCGGACTATGTGTCTATGTCCTGGCAATTAATAAGCCAATTTCCTGGCACCACACTTATCAGTGGACCACGTAAATCAGCATTATGTTGAAAACGGAAATGAAAATGAGCTGAAAATTCAATTATGCGTAGGTGGGGGGATGCCAGTGTCTTTCAAGACGCCTGCATAAATCAAGAAACCTGTCGTCCTGGCATACATAATTTTGCCAAGCCAGGCGTACGTCTTATTACATTTTAAGCGGATTTGGAGCAACCCAAGCAACTAGACGCAGTTCCATAACTCATTGCTTTGCTGCTTGGCTGCTTGACTGCACGACGTTTGTCGCATATTTTAATTTATTTTGTAATTTATGAGCAGCTTTGCCACCTACTTAACAGGTGGCGCTGCCGACTAAACATAATAGTGTTGCGCAATGCTAATTGCTTGATAATGGTGTCTTCCTGTGAACATAATAGTATAATTAATCGATATTAAATGAACATACCGAACAGCAGAAGCAGCAGCAGGCAGCAGCGGCACAACAATAAACGCCGGAAAACCCACAAAAGGTTAAATTAAACGAAGTAATTGTTACCAGCACAGACAACACAGCCAACCCCTCGAGCTCAAGTCCTCACTGGAGGGCTGGCGCACAATGCACAACAAACAGTAGCCCAGACACGCACCAGTCTCATGGATGGGGAGAGAAGTAGGGGTTGCAGGTCTAAGAGTTTTTGATTTTTAAGCGCGCACAACTGCTGAAGGTGGGCAAGGGAGAATACGCAAATGTAAAGCGCACAAAGTCACACGGCAGGTGGCGTTTGGGAAGCCAGGCGGGGGATGATGGACCGCAAAGTGATTTAAATGCATTCTTAATGGGATGAAATTATGTGCTCGGTCTGATTTGCGGTTTCACTGACTTCAGCGCGCCCCCCAGCTCAAGGACAAGCAGTCTTCTTCTCCTGCCCTCTCTCAATATTATTTTGCAGTCATGAATATGCATGCAGACTTGCCCTTTTGATGTACACACTTGGACAGATCCTTGGAAAATGTGCTGGATATGAAGCCAAGTCATGATAGTCTTAAACTAAATACGTTTATTTTAATTAAAAATCTGGACTATTAAATTCTAATTATAGTTCAGAATTTGATGAGCGGTGCACGACCCACGAAATCCGCTTAAAATAATAATAACAAAATAACAATTTGTAGCGGCTTCCGTTTATGGTTAACATTAAGAATTCTTATCTATGCTAAGCAGAGTTCACAATTTCTTTGGACGCCAACTGACCTTAGGAAAAAACAGCTTAACCTATTGGTTGAAAGGGATAAAAAAAAGTACTCGTGGGTTCAAGCATAAATAAAAAGCTTTGTTAATAATTTTTACAATTTATTTTGATTTATAACAAGGCTGTACGAAATGGTAAAGAGAAAAGTAATTCTACTCATTACATTACAGTTTTAAATGGAAAAATCATTGATTAACGACAACAAAGAATGGAAATATACATATATATATATATATATGCAAACATACATCTAATGGGTTGACTAGTTCCAAATTTATATACTTATTTGTCTTTGTTGATATTTAATAAAGGTTTTATAAACTGTTCTCAGCGTAACATTTTTTTGTAATAGTTTACATTTTGATGCTTGTTTCCTGACACTTAAAGTTTGTGTTCGACTGGCAGATTCTTCGGCGGTAAGTGACCATTTAAAGCTGGAAAATTTAGGTACATGTTACACAGAGATGGTTTAGTAAACTCATAGCGATGAATAAATTTAGCGCGAGCTCGCATTTCTGCCACGGTGCCGGAAAACTCGATCATCCTAGTGGACAATTGTGGCTCCGGCACATAGAAATCGTCACCTAAGCAAATGATAAACATTAGCAGATAGTTAAAACTAAAATTATTTCTTATGGTGCAAACCTGGTAAGGTAAACGTAACACCATCGGTGCAGGTGTAACCAACAGGCAGAAACATAGTGCTGCCCAATTTACTGCGCTGTGACGTAAAGGAAAGAAGCTTGTGATAATTCTTGATGCAGAGCAGTCGCGATAACTCGTAGATTTGCGGAGGCAAAAGCCAAATTTCGCCATGCTGGAACAGACGCAGCAGTTCCAAAGGTGACTTCCACTGTTTGAAGATTTAATGTATTAGGGCGGTTATTAAACTTTAATTTATACTTATTTATACCATACACTCCTTGACCTCACTGGGTTCCACCAGCAGACTGGGCTGCGAATCTACAAAAACCATGTAAAAGACAGTTTCGTGGCTGCAAAACAAATGGAAATAAGATTAAATTTAACAACAATTAAATCCGCAGAAACGTGTTTTGAAGCTAACCCTTTCTTAAAGATTGCAGGACTGGCCCAAGCGGACCATTCGTGAAGTGCCCATAGATCTGGGACAACTTGCAATTCACGACATAGCGCCAGAAATTCACTCGGTTTATTATGCACACGCCGCTGCCAGGCCTCACGGTCAAAATTAATATGCTCCTGCTGAAACTGCGCAGTCAGAGGAACTGTGTCCAACTGCTCTAGTTGTTTACGGCTGCGACAGAGCAGAATGCCCACTTCCTCAAAGCACTCGCGCACTGCCGTCAAGCGAAGCGTTATCTCGCTAAATAAACAGATGCATGTCACAATGATTAGACGTAATCGGTTATCTGCAGATTGGGTATTGAACTAACCGTGCCCAAATTGTTGAGCGTTTGAAGAAGCGATCATAGCAACCATTGCCCTGTGGTGCTAATATTGCCGGCCGGTGCTCACTGATCAGCACAAGACGGCGCAGGGCCTCTTGGGAGACACCAAATTGCTCGAAATACTGCAGCCAGGCAATATTCTCATCTCCCTCCGTATCTAGTAGGCCACCGGGAAACACAGTTTGATTTGGAAACAAAGAAGTAGCATCACTGCGCTTGAGCATAAGTAACTATGGGAAATAAACACAATTTATGTTTAGTTGGCCTATGGAACTCCGTAATTACATATCGCTTACATTGTATTCCTCGCCAGCGGCTGCTTTGGGTGAAACTACAATAATGCTGGCCGATGTGCGCCATCGAGAGTTCGTATTTGTTGCACTCTGTGTCATTTTTAATATACATATATTATTTACAATATGGGTTTGTTACCAATTTGCACGCACTGTCAATTGATTGCGCTTTAATAAGCCACATCGATAGCAGCGATAATTGTTGAAATCGATTACAAAGTGATAAGCGTAGCTAAAATCAACAGGTGGGGTAGGCTCAGGTGCACCTGAAAACCTAATTGCTTATTTAACAACGATAATAAAGTATTGCACACAATGTTTTGTCCCAAGTGTATATATGTATATATATATATATATATTTGTATATTTAATCAGCTTTTAACATTTTATGTATTTCTGGCTTTATTTTTACGTGGGTTTGCAGTACATTTATAATCATGCCAGAATAATATTTTTTCTATGTTACTGGATAGTTAAGCATAGTTTTGCTGCACAGTTAATGAATTACCAACAATAGAATTTTTTTTTTTGGTTTTAAAAACATACATATAAATCTTATATATTAATCCATTACTTGCTAAATGTTTTTACAGCTTGCCTGTGACTGTGTATATGTGTCTGCTGCATGCATGTGTAAGTTAGTGTGTGTGAGAATTGTAACTAGATCGCAATATCTGAACGAATTCAAGTTTACGCTTTTTTGTGATAATCACCGTTACAAAACGTAAAGTTTGGTGTGCCCACGGCTACATTTACTCGTCTTTCTTGTTGGTTTCATCCTCATCGTTGCTATCGTTATCATAGATCGCCGGCACCTCACCATTACGCAGCAATTTACCAACAAACTCATATTTCTCCTTGAATTGCATTTCCCAATCGCGAATCGAGTCCATTTCCATGGCACCCAAATCGCTTAGATCATCGTACTCATCTTTGTCATTAGCCACCACGCTGAATGTGGCCAAGTTTCGTGATGCATCGCGTCCAGCAAATGTAGCATATGGTCCACCTGGCCCATAGAAACGTTTGCCCTTGGTGACGTCATATACATTTCCGTTTACAGCAACAAGTACACGACCATCTGGTTGGTTGCCATCAAAAGCACGCAGCTCCTTGACGGTGAAATCACGTCGCAACTTTGGCAATTCCGGCTCAGCCGGTTGCAGCGCTGCATCCCGTGCGCCTGGACCTTCGCATCGATCACGTACAATTTTGTAGATTAAAAAGCAAATTATGGAGAGCAGAGCCAGGTTCATAGGACTGTAAAAGATTTCACGAAATGCGGATGCCAGGAATGAGGATTCAGCTGTTGCATCAGCATCAACAGTGTTTGGGGCGTCCATCTTCTTCAAATATGAGCTTTGCGTTGAGTGTTGAACTTTGTACACGTAGTTGCCAGCAGCGTTTCCTTCACTCTTTACGTTTTTTCCACTTATGTATGAGATGTAAATCACCAATCAGACAAACCAAGTACAAGCAAATGAATATTGCATTTATTTATTCACAGTATGTTAATTTCTCTTTCTAGAACAATGCTTTTTGCCCTGTACCTGTGCTTTAAACAGCTGAAAAGCGACGAACTGACAGCTGATACTGCAGACCCTAAGGCTCTATCGGTTATCGACACCACAGTCAGTGGTATCGCTACTTGTTGCTCATCCCTTAAACGAATTTTTCAACACTGTTGATTAAATTTCAGGCACAAAGCGCCCATGTTGTTTTTTTTTTTAACGTACACCTGATGGACAATCAGTTTACTTTCGAAATCAGTCGTATTTTATTTTTTTTAGCTTGATTGCAAAACCAGTAGTCTATTGGTAATATGAATACATGTCGCTCCTGCAGTATAACTGAACACAGCGAATTTATCAATTTCATAGCTTAAACGGTAAATGGCCAAGGGCGATTAAAGCAATAACCCAAAATAATGGCTATTTGTGGAGCCGACCAACTTATTAGGCTGATAGCTAAAGATGCGCTGTAACACGTCCCATAACAGCTGCATTTAATGGAAATGTATTTAAGCTTTTGCAGCGCTCAGTTAAAGGTACTCGCACTTGTAAACTTTACACGAAAGCAAGTATTTAAGAAATGAAAATTCTGAGTACAATCCTAATGGTAAGCTGCATCCTGGCATGCTCTAATGCTACTTCTAAGGACAAGAAAATTGAGGATTTGTTGGCGGAGAACACCAAGGAGCTAAGCGATACCAAGCAACTATTGCATCACATTGACAGCACATACGTTCAAATTAAGGCAAGCATAGATCAGCAGCGTGGCTGGCTAAATGCCATTAAGAATGTCGAAGTTTTATTGGCTAAACAAAACCTGCTTGTCGATGCACAGTCCGCACTTCTGACGAAGGGTTTGCAAAACGTATCGATAACGTCTAGTCTACATGCGGAACGAGTGATAAAGGAGCTGAACGCCTTGTCGCGCCTGCAGCTTTCTACTAAACAACAGATAAGCGCACTAGAACAAAAGCTAGATGCATATCAGAAGCATATGCTCGAAGGTGCACGCGGCGTTGACAATAATATACTCGGTTTGACAAAATTAATAACTCGTGCCGTATTGCCACAGCTGAACGGGCTTCAGTGCTCCTTCGATAGCCTGGAGACTTCTCAAATTAATATTGAAGTGGAGCTTAAATCACTGCCGCGCGTCAAGGACATCACCGAGGACGCCAATCGTAAAGTGATTGTTCTAGCCGAGCAGCTGGCCAACCTCAATCATACACAGAGTGGACGTCTCTCTGTGCTGTCGCACGCGGTCTCCAAGCTAAAGCCTTTGAATACCTGGCAAATTGAAAGTGCATTGCGTGAACTTATCATTTCTCAAAAGCGCATCGAATTGGATTTAGAGGCTTGCCAGAAACGTTCATCCTCGCATTATGGCCATCCATACAGCGCCGAAACTTATCCCTCTATTGATATTCAACCAACAACGCATCCTCGTTCCAGCAAGCCCTCGAATCCCAGATATAGCCAATACTCTGGGGCACTCGTCAAACCAGGCCAACGCACCTCAGACGCACCTGCCGTCTCCTGGCAACAGCCTCTGCCCTGGGAAGCCGTAGCAGCCTATCAGTCTCCTTCAGGACCCGGGCTTATTCCGAAAAACAGTGCACTACCCTGGCAAGCTGAGCCTTACTATCAAATTTACTCAGCGCCAGCTAAGAAGGTCTACCAGCCAAGCTCCGATCCCAGGAGCCCCGGAACAAGTTTCCCATGTCATTCAGCGCCAAATGCCAATGGACCACAACATGGCTCCAAGCCCGGCGTCAACTCGCAATCAGGAATCTATTAAAAAGCGAAAAAAGTAATATAATATTGGTATTCTGTTTTCTTTGTCTTTAATGTCTAATACAAAATTTGAACCATTAAATAAATCATTATAAATTTAAACAAATCAAGCGAAATTTTTACTAGTTTTGTTGTTTATTAGTG
Source organism: Scaptomyza caliginosa (assembly GCA_035044725.1). Taxonomy (NCBI): domain Eukaryota; kingdom Metazoa; phylum Arthropoda; class Insecta; order Diptera; family Drosophilidae; genus Scaptomyza; species Scaptomyza caliginosa. The sequence continues at coordinate 239,357 of JAWNNR010000351.1, forward strand.
GTAAATTTTTTTAACAAATCCAAATGCAGTTTGGCAAGATTATTTGGTCTATCCACGAAAGTTATCTAAAGTGTAATAATTCTGTTTAAACTTTCAATTTATAATCCTTTAATATAATAATAAAGGGTATGCAATGCTATTAAAAATTTGTGTTCCAATAAATGTTATATTTACGTTCTTTATTAATTATTTTTTAACACAACAATATGTGTGAACACAAATCAAACATGTTAAAAGGTCTAAGAACATTTTGTAAGCGTGGGTGTCAAAAATTCTGAATGAATTCACACAAGTTGATCAGTATCAGCAATTTTGGATGTTTTCGGAAAAGATAGTAGAATCGGGCACGTTTTTATTCGGACGTATGTATGTACAAATAAAAATGTTGGTCGAATTAAACTATTAATAGCTATCTTAGAAGAATGTCAAGACGTGACCCAACAAATAACATATTACACGCGAAAAGTCGTTGAACTATTTATTTGTTTTGCTAGATAATAAAAATAAGACAAACAGCTGATTAAGCTTAAAAGTGAGAACATCTTAAAATCTTACAAGCTGGTACGATTAAAAAGTTGATAAGATTTTCATTTTGTGTATTCTATGCCAAGTGCTATCAATTACAACATGCTAAAGCAGTGTTTGGACCAAATAGTTGAACTGATTAGCCCAAAAGTGCACCTGGCACGTGCCACTTAAGCCCAGCTTTTGCGACTACTTAAGACGCAACCCGCGCCAACAGAAGGCAGTCACAATTGAATAGTCAATCATGAATATTCAAATAATCCTACTTACTGTGTGTCTTGTAGCTGTCGTCAACGCTCAGGTTGAGCAGGTCAGTTCATAACCAAAGGTGTCCTGATGAAGCTAAGCTTAGTCAAACTACATGACTACATTCTTACACTTCAGGAGCAAGCTGCAGCAACAAGTGGAGAGGCAAGTCATAGCTCAGGCTTAAGCGACGCCCAAATTCATCGCATTCTGGCCGAGAATAGTGAGACGCTAAGTCAGATTGACATAAAGACCGATAGCATCAGTAACTCACAGAAGGGTATCGAGGGCAAGCTGGGAGTTTTGGGTGAGGATGTTGCTGGTATTGGCCGTCTTGAGGATAACCTTAAGACACTGGAGCGCGTCACAGCTGGCAACTTTCAGTTAACAGCAAACAGCATTAAAAGTCTTTCAGACAGCATGCGAGCTGCGGAGAATAAAACTGATAGTGCCATAGCCAGTCTAAGCCGCGCACAGCAGGATATTAAACAGGGGCTTGCCAAGGTGGATCAGAATCAAAACCGATACGAGCGCAATCTTGATGAGGTGGCCAAGTCGGTGCATTTGCGCCTTGCTGGTCTAGATAATCTTGTAAGGCAGTCGATGTTCAAGGAGCTGGCGACTCTCGTGCAAACGGCCAGGAAACTGGAGCAAACGCAAAGGCTTATCGAGAGCAAGGTTATCCGTCTGGATGAGTTGACCGCACTGAGCGGCATTACAGCAAGCAAGGTTCAACAGTTGGAGCAAGGATTGCGTTCAATAAATGCAACCACACAACGCCAATTGGCAGCCATTGGTCAGGGTGTGCAGCAGGTGGGCACCATTACTTGGCAAATTGACAACAAGTTGGGTGTGCTGCTGAGTAGCCAAAAGAACATTGAGCGCGCTGTGGTCGAGTGCAAGAAATGCCAGCAACAACCACATAGGGAACACTACCCACAGGAGCACTATTCTCAGCCTGGCCACCAACAAGCCTACGAGGCTTCCTATCTGTATCAGTTGGGGTATAGCAAGGAAGCCTAAGGAAGCCTTCTTCTTTTGTTTGATTTATTTAAACACAATTATTTACTAAAAAATGCACTTAAAGCTAAAGCCTCTTGTGGAATGGCACTTTAACAAATTGAATATTGATTTAACTAAATAATTAAACTTTTTGATTGAATAAATAAACTTTTTAGTCATTCCGGTTTGGTATTAAATGATTTAGGATCAATGGGGTTAATGTGCCCATCGGCAAGATTAAAGTTTATTATCACATGTGAGTCATACTGACTCTTGTGCTCGGAACGATGTAAATTATGCTTGGCTGGAGCCCGGAAAGCCTCTATGCTTATACCAGTCTCGATTCTATCACTGCTGGAATCGGGATTATCGGGATACATGTCATCCCCAGGAATTAGTTGCACCCATCCATCTGTGCATTTGTACAAGACCGGATGTGCTATTATCACGTTGCGCTTAGCTGCACGCTGCTGAGCAAACTGACGCAGTTGCTCCAACGACTGGAAGTTAAGGCAACGCGAGAGTTCGTAAACTTGCGGAGGTGGTAACCACAACTGCTTTTTCAAAGCAGACTGCAGATAGTCCAAGGGAGAGCGCCACTATTAAAAGAAGAGGATTTTTTAAAGTGAAGATCATATGGAGTTATCAAGGTTTACTTACCGCATAATCTTTAACCTCATTGGGTTCATTAAGCACTTTCGGCTGCTCTTTAAGTGCAGCCAGAAAGAATGTAGTTTCGAAACGCTTTTTAAAAGTGGAGGGTGTGCGCCAGGCGGCCCATTCGTGCAAAGACCACAGATCCGGCAGCACATCCAGCTCCTCGCAGAGTGTAAGAAACTTGCTTGCATCTTTGTGGACCACATGCTGCCAATGTTTTCGATCAAATTGTTCATTAAACTGTGCATAGCCGTCGGGAGATGTAAATGTTTTGCGATCCCGGCACAATAAAATGCCCATTTCCTCAAAAGTTTCACGCAGGGCAGTCAAACGCAGCGATATTTCACTAAAACAGCAAATGTATAATATAATAAATAGTAAAACTTTATTATTTACATACTTACCTAATGAGAATATTTTGGTTTTGGTCCAGTGGACTAGCCACCTGGCAAAGTTCACCTAATTTGGCCGCACTCACATCGTAACGCTGAAAGTGTTTTAGCCAAGCAGGCGAGTTATCCACCGTTTCACAAACCCCTCCTGGAAACACAGAGGAATCTGGCATAAAACTGGACTTGGAGCTCCGTGTAAATAGCAAGGCCTGGTAAAAAAAAAAGCAACCATGTATTAGGCCCCATTTTTTTTGTTATGCAACATATACAAACATTGTAGTCAAAGCTGGAGGGTGCAGCACAATTGTCCTTGGCCAGAAGTATTAAGCTGGCCGATTTACGTATTTTGCTTAACACTTGCTTTGACATGGCTTAGGTAAAATAACGATAACAAAAACAATAAGCGAACACCGTTATCGATCTTGCTGACAAAACATTATGCTTGTGCGTCCTATCGATATTTAAAATTAGCAATAATTAAGAGTTGATTAGATAAAGACTACAAAGGTAATATCGATCTTTTCGGTAGTGTGAGTACTCCGTCCCTAACTATCGAAAAATATCGGATGTTTCCACTTAAGTTCCCGGTACAAAGGTGACAACAAAAAATGATTGTAACAAATTTGTTGGCTAAATTAGCCACACGCCTTCATCAAGTCCCAGCATGAATTCGCCACAGGATATCCAAAATGAATATAGACCCTCGGCTAGCTTAATACTTGCAGGTAGACATTTGACAACATCCAAAGAGCAGTTTGATTACAAAGTAAGTCCCAGAAGCCGTAAATTATAATGAAATAAACAAGAACGAATATTTTTAGCTCTTGCTGATTAAACGTACAGAAAATACAGCCTATGCTCTTAACCACTGCGTTTTTCCTGGCGGCGTTTTTGATCCTACAGCAGATGAGTCTCTCGATTGGTTGAAATATTTCGAGGAATGTGGCATCACCGACGCACAACTTCAGCTTTTGTGCTGTCAGCAAACCATTGAAAGACCAGAACTCATGAGCAGTGGAAAGCACTTTTCACGAGACATTTCACTGCGTCTTACTGCAGTGCGCGAAACCTTCGAAGAGGTGGGAATTCTACTGTGCCGCAAGAATCTTCAAGATATTGACACTGGTCAGCCGGCACAGGTGTTGATGGAGATATTTGAACGACAGTTCTGGCAACAGCGCGTTCACAACGATGCTCACCAATTTTTAGCTCTTTGTCGCCATTTGTCCATCATACCCGATATCTGGGCATTAAGCGAGTGGTCCGTTTGGCGAACACCAGCCTCTGCGTCAAGTAAAAAGTACGATACCGTCTATTACTTTGCCGCTTTGGAGTCGAGCAACGTTGATTTGTTGCTAGAACCTAGCGAGGTAGCTTCGGCCCATTGGTTGCATCCTGCCGACTGTTGGCGTGCCTCGCAAGAGGGCATTATTTGGTTGCCTTATATACTACTATATGAGACAGCGCGTATAATGAACCTGCTTCGTTGGAAACAGCTTTATCAATTTGCTCGTCGTCGCAACTCCCGGGGATCTATACTGATGCAACCAATCTATTATCGTACCAATGATTGTCTCTTTGGCGTCCTACCCGGCGATGAGCTTTATGTAGATGAGCCGCATAAATGCACAGAATCTATTATTTTGAAGACGTCGATTAATGAAGTTAATGCTCAGGCAAAAAAATACAACCGGTATATGATCTATGGTTTTCAGAAAGTCGACTTTGCATGCAATGTTGTTCCCCAGGATGGTCATCTGCCTCTACAAGCACTTATCAATACACGTCTAGCGAAATTATAGAATTAAATTAATATTGCAAAACAATTCGTAGTTTTTACTGTCTTAAATATTAACATTAATCACAATAAGGTACCACTAGTCAAATCTTTTTGTATATTGCGACAGGCGTGACATAGCTCGAGGGTTGATGACAAACGCTCTTTGGCGCACTGCTCTAAGGCGACCATATTATCCTCTTTCTGCAGTGCCACACCCATTTCCGATACGGCACGAGAGTATTCAATAGCCAGTAATGTGTCGGAGAGATTACTAACCATAACGGATTGGCATAGTGAACAAGTCAAGGGCGGATCTTCAGTGGATTGTTGCCTGGCGGCAATTTTATCGCCGGTGCGGAAAATTGTAGACACGGTGGAGGCATAATTAAGTTGTAAATTGGCCACAAAACCGCTTGTCAGATTTTGTAGACTTCCACCGGCAATCGGTTCAAGATCTATCGAAGGAAAAGGCTCTAGATGCTGAGCATGCACATAGAACTGAACTTCCTGTTCGTTGAGGTCCTTTAGGGGTCGCAACAGTTTAATGCCATCTTGAAGGCGATCGTCTAGCAGCGACACATCCAAAGCAACGCTCCCGCCACGTCCTAAGGCCACAGATGTCAACAACTGTGTGGCCAACGTGCTGCTTATACTGGACTCAAACACATGGGTGCATTGCAGGTGAGCTGCCACTCCGCCAATGAGCCGCTTGTGCTGCTGCTGTTTATAGTCTTGGCTAGATGTCACGCTGCGCAGTTGTCGCGTGCATAGGTTTAAGTGTGGTGCACTATAATCCTTTAAAATCTGCAACCTTGTGATCTCTGCACCCTCTTGAATAACATAGAATTCAAATGGCTCATAACGCTTTTGAAGCTTGTGCAGAGCTGGCAGTAAATTATTTTTTTCGGGAGCATCTATGTAGAGCACTCGGGCATTGCAATGCAATCGCTTAAACGTGTTTTGTGTCTGTGCAAAGTGGAGCATGTCCAGCAACACCAAGGAGGCGGCGCTGCCATCCACTAGAAGCAGAACTTCAGAACTACGAGGCAATGCTTTAGCAGCGCCAAGGGCAGCACGAAATTTATGCCGGGCGTAGCTCAGAAAGCATTGCTGGCATTCAGCTGCACGAAAATTTAATTTATAGAGCTCATCAGAGCTTAGGCTGCACTTGCTACAGGTGCCAGCACTGAGAACTGTTCCTGTGGCTGATGAGCCAGGGAGCATTGCATGTGTAGCACCCTCATCTCCAAAATCCTCTTCACCAATGCTACACATTTAAAGGAATATTGCAACGACTGACGAAATTTAATACGGTTGCACAAAAAACTAGGCGCGTGTACCAATTAGAGATGGAACTTAATGGCTTACAAGATGCCATCACTAAAAGAGCCATATTCACGGTTGCTATTCGATATCTTTGGGTATCGAGTAAATGCGTATGCAGCCAACACGTCTAGCAAGCAACCTTGCGCCCATCAATTAAGTGCAGTGAAAAATATAAAAATAACTATTCAAAACTGTAAATTGTTGCAAAAGACAACTGCATAAAGTTAATTTAGTGCGTAAGGTATGTGCTCAGAGTATTAAAATGTTAAAAAAGTTGAACAAGTGAATGAAAATTAAGCGCAAAATATTAGGTGCTCCTTGATGATATATGTGTGTGTGTGTGTCTGCTTGTAAATGTGTGCGTATGAATTTGTGTGGCCACTCGTACGCAAGCAAAAGTATCGGGTAGCAAAATCGAGAAACTTTCTTATTGGAATATATACAAACGAGTGGCTATCGTAGTAGTGAGGGCACTAGTGTATGTACGTAAACATACATAAATAATTGAAAATGTACGAAAAACGTGTAAAACAAAAGTAAAAAAAATTGTAAGATCCCTGTCTTTTTGAATGTCTGTATTACCGTCCTTGTATCGTAAATAGCAATAATAAATACAAATCGCAGACAGCAGCGTGTGTGATTATCGCTGTAATAAGAGAAGAAGCACGTTCCTTGCTATTAATTTGACAAAATTTAGAATTTTGATATGAACTTATTATCAGTGCTAACTAAATAAATGTATTGTTTATGTTTGATATTTTAGCATTTTAGTAAATATTGTACATATATAGTATATAGTGCAGCTAACTCGCAGCAGGCGCCTGCACACCCTTTGTGTTGGGTAGACAGAGACGGCGAGTGACAAGTGAGCGGCAGAGGTCATATTAAAAATAAGCATATTTTTGGCCCCCTACACTACAAGCAAAGCAGCAGCCACATCAAAGAAAAGCAGCACGCAGACCAACGGAAGCAAATACAAAATTCGGGGCCATCCTACAAAATGATATTGGAAAACTGGGATAAGCTCAAGGATTGGCTGAGCGTTGTGCTCGAGCCACTGTAAGTATTCGAAATGAAACTCAGTAGACAGTGACTTTAGTGTGACTTGCCACCCGTCACTACATACATTAATCAATGTTTGACAAGTACGTATTATAATTTAATTACAAAATTGTCATTTGATAGCTGTGATGCGGATTCCTCGGCCTTAGCGCGATACGTTATTGCACTGCTAAAAAAAGACAAATCGGATAAGGATCTCAAGCGAATAATGGTTGAACAACTGGATGTGTTTCTCTCTGAGGAGACAACGCGTTTTGTTGATCGTCTGTTTGATGCCATCGCCAGCGAGGAGTATCTAACAATGCCCGCTCCCAACCCAGTAGCAACGTCAGTGGTTTCCGAACTGGAGCTGGATCATGACCTGGACGTTGTGGCTGATATTGAGGCTGTATTGGCTGCCGCATCATCCCCGCCACCTCCACCCCCGCCAAAAGTAAATGTGATAAAGCTCGACGGCAATCAGCAACAGCAGCAACAACAACAACAAATCCACAACGATAACAACAGCAGGGAGCCTGCGTCCGAAGCGTTTATCGCCGGCGACAGCGGGAGTAGCAGTGCCTCAAATGCCACAGATGCCAATACAACAGGGACACAAAGCACCAAGCCAGCCTTCGATGTAAGTGATTAACACAACAAAATAATGGGCTTAGACTACTTACTAACTGCTAATGTTTAATATTTTATATGTTAACAGCATAAAACCAAAGACTCTCATAAAGACCCGCAGCAGCAGCAACAAATTCATCACAGCGGCAGCATTGCGGGGCAGGTTCGCAGCGCTAGTCCGCCCTTGCGCACCGGTGGCCCAACTACTGGTACCAATGCTGCTGACAAGGAGAATCAACCCCGAGATAGTCGGCGTCGTAGAGCTTCCCTACGTTCACGTTCGCGGTCCCGCTCTAGATCCAATGATCGCTCGTTTAGACGGTCGCGGTCGAGGGATCGTCGCATCAATGAGCGTGAGAAAGGCCAGCGACAATTTCGCAATAAATCGCCACCGGGTGGAGCCAGTGACCAGCGACACAGACGAAACAACAATAATAACAATACCAGCAGTTTTGATAGGCGTCGCATTGGCAACAACAACAACAACAATTCGGATGAGCGCAATCAGCGCTTTGGAGGCAGCAAAGGACGTCACTCGTCACGAAGTCGCTCAATTTCGCCAGAGTCGCGAAATGTGCGTCGCAACATAGAACTCGCTGCCTCTTCTTCAGGAACCGCGCCAGCAGGTGCAGCGGTGCCAGTTCCGCCGCCCGTCATGCATTCAGTGCCAGCCATGCCACGACAGCGTTGTCGCGACTTTGATGAAAAGGGCTATTGTGTGCGCGGTGAGACATGCCCCTGGGATCATGGCATTAACCCTGTAGTCTTTGAAGGTATTCATAATTCGGCTTTGATGATGTCAATGCGCGAGTACAATCCAGATGCACCAGAGATTTGGGGACGTGGTGGTCCACCTGGCGTTCCTGGGGTAGCGCCAGCAGGTGCAGGCAATCAGCAGCAGTTGCCAGTGCCTTCACAACCCGGACAGACTAACATTAATCCATTCAGTGGCAATGTGCGAGCATGTGCCCCCTTGGGTGTACCAAATCCCGCTGACTATGCACGCCAGCCGGGTCAACCGCCACTGGTGAACGCACCACCACCTATGATGCCATTCCCCTTTAATCCCACAGCAGTGACTACTCCGCTGCAGCGACAGCTTATTCCCATACCCGTAATGGATGGCGGTGGCATTGGTGGTGGCGGTGGTCTAGCTGCTGAAATGGGCAAGCGACGTTTCGAACTTGAAGATAGTGTGGCCATTGCCGATGTGCCTAGCAAAATGCGCAAGGTGCCCATCAATAGTCGACTGGGACCGCGTGTCAATCCCAATATGCAACAGCATAATAGCTCCCTAGAGCTGCGTAAAGTGCCGCGCGGGTTGAACACCATTGCGCATCTGAACAATCATTTTGCTAAATTTGGCAAAATTGTCAATATTCAAGTGTCATACGAGGGTGATCCCGAGGCAGCCATTGTGACGTTCTCCACGCATGCAGAGGCAAATGTGGCATATCGTAGCACAGAAGCGGTGCTTAACAATCGCTTTATCAAGGTCTTCTGGCACAACGACAATAACAGCAATAGCAACAACAACAGCAACAACAACAATAACAACAGCAATGAATCAGCAGCGGGTGCTGGAATGGGAAATGTAAACCGAAAGAGTCAATATCACTTGCATAATGTGCCCGCGGTGCCCACGCCAAATGCAGACAGCGCCAAGATAATAAACAACAACAATAACATTAGCAACACCGGCAGCACCACAAATAATGCCAGTCAAATAACGCCTCTTACAGAAGCCGGTAATGCACAGCCAACACCCAGCTCAGATCAGGCGTTAGCGAGCACTGCAGCGCCGTCCTCGATGCGACTGAAACTTAACACAAACGTCACGGCTAATGTAACGGCAAATGGGGCGACTCGTGCTTTAACGCCAGCAGCAAATGCGGCGAGCATACGTAAAAAACAGGAGGAGCAGCAGAAGGCAATGCATCAGCTGGCGAATGGGCTGCGCAAGCGAAAGCAGGAGTTGCTCCAAAGCTATGTGAAACAAATGAAAACGGCGCTAGAGCTGGTTGAGCGAATGGATCAGCAGGATGCGCAGCGAGCGCCGACTCTCGAAACGATCAAAGTGCTGCAAGCAACCATAGATAAACTGCGCAAGGATGTCCATGCCGATCAAGATCAATTGCAGGCGCAGATACAACAGCAGCAACAACAACAAACGCTTCCCGTAAAAAAAACAAAAGAGCAGCAGAAAAAGGAGCTGTTAGATATGGAACTAGAGCTATTTGCCCAGCAGCAAGAGGGAAATGATACAACAGCCATCCAGAAGCGACTTGAGGAGCTGCAGCGTACACTGGCTGCTACAATAGGTGGTGGCAATCTGTCTGGCGGCGGTGGCGCCAAGCAGCCCGGTGGTGGCGCCCGTAAGCGTTCAACATTTCCCGAGGGTCCCACACGCGTCGATCGCCGACCAAAAGCGATTGTGGTTACCGGCTTTGCTGCTGAAGAAGCCGATTTTGTTCTGGGTCACTTTAAGGTAAGTACTTTTAAATTCCCGTCTTATATCCCGTCTTATATCCAAGTTAATATTGTGTGTTACTGCGTACCATTATTAGCATTTCGGCGAGATATCCAAACATGATGTAGATCGTGAGATTCCTCAGCTAATACTCTCCTATGCTACGCGCTTGAATGCCGAGCAAGCAGTGCTCCGTGGCAAAATGTACAAAGATAAGCGCTTGCAGGTAAGTTAATATTGTTAATATTATAACTTTTATAATATTGTTTCCAATGTCATAACAGATATCCTGGGCACCCGTTGTGACGACACCTGCAGCTGCAGTTCCCATGGGCGCACCGGCTGATAAGGCACTTACTGTTATTTCCTCGCCGGCTGGCGATAAGTTGGATAACCCAAAGCACCTGTTGCAATCGGTCAGCGAGAGTGAATCTCTGCTGGGCAGCGATACACTGCCAGAGCTGCGTCTGGAGGATGAAGAGGAGGACGAGGAGTCTGAGGATCGCTCGTGGCGTCGTTGATGTAACGCCCCACCTTGCTCCTCCTAGTGTCCGGCAAGCTCCGTGTGGCTCATAATCGTTAGGAAGCGTATATTGTATTTCTTTTTGTTGTTATTCTGTAACCAAAACTGCACAGATACATATGCAAACACTATACATTAATATGTATGCATGCAAGGAAAAGATCTTTTATTGTATACAAAAACAAACACACGCCAATGTTATATGTACAAGATTTTAAAGTACACCACAAATGCACGTACATACACATAAACACACACACACACACACCTACAAACACACTTATACACGTACAAACACTTGACATTTAATACTGTTGGTAGCTCTTCTGCAAATCCTAAAAATGAAAACAAATAATCTTTACACGTCTTAAATTATATATATATTTATATATATATATATATAACGCTCTTAATATTACTAATATTTACGAAATATATAAGTTATATATGTATTTGTAAATTGCATTCGACTTACGAGTGCATTTAGCTTAGCGATTTTTATATAGTCCACAATTAACAAGAGCAGTAATAACAACACAATCGGAACAGAAAAAACTATACAAATATGCGTTAAAATGCAGCATAAATTGCATTAATTAAGCATCTTAAATTAGGTACTACTCTTTGTATTTACATATTTTTCCCACTATCCTTATGTTCAGTTAAACAAAGCAAAACAAAACAAAAACAAAAAAATTATTAAGCAAAAAAATGGTAAAACAAAATCAAAGTTAAACAACAAAAAACATGGAAACGTGAATACAAAAGCAAAAGTTACATAGAGAGAATATAATAAATAAAATAAATAGTTTCGTATTTGCTATTAATTTCACATAAAAAAACCTTGAAATGTGTTTTATTTTTATCTGGAAACTGGGCATATAAAAAAATCCCCAATGTTTACAGCGAAGTTTGCTTTGCATAGGCTTGCGGACAACCCGTCTTTTAAAAATTAAATACGTCCGCCGATAATTCTTTTGTGGAGCAGGTTATCGATAACATTACACATCAATCGCCTCTATGCAGCGCTCATCACTGCAGAAAATTAATGAAATAAGTGTGGCGGGAATAAATGGATTTGCCTATTGATAAAAATATTCAATGCTTTTTAGCCGTATAAAATGTGCACTCTTGGCCAAACATGTTCGTTACTACAGTAAGCATACCAGTGACATGAAATTTCTGAACGTAGCTGAAAAGAACGATGCGGCAAAAACCATTGCCAGTCTGCTGTCAAATGGCGCAGCGCATCGGGTAAGCAACAAGTTGTGTTGTTATTGTTTATATATATATATATTATGAATAATAACATTAATTTGCAGCGGGAAGGATACTCTGTGTATAATAAGATATATGATTTTGAGGCTCCTGTACGTGGTCGCACTGCCAAAATGGTCATGACCTCCGTTTCTGGGCATTTGATGTCTCTAGAATTTTTGGTCTCGTACCGCAACTGGCGCAATGTGGATCCTCGCTCACTGTTTGATGCGCCTATACGCAAAGCAGTTAGCGAAAACTTTGAACCCATTAAGCGAACATTGGAACGCGAGGTGCGTGGATGTCAGGGCCTAATAATCTGGACGGATTGTGATCGAGAGGGCGAAAACATTGGTTTTGAGATAATAAACGTCTGTCGTGCCATTAAGCCCAATTTAACTATTTATCGTGCTAGTTTCTCGGAGATAACGACAGCAGCTGTGCGTCGCGCACTACAGCAACTGGGAGAGCCGGATAAACGACAAAGTGATGCAGTGGATGTGCGCTCGGAGCTGGATTTGCGCACTGGTGCAGCCATAACACGTTTTCAAACACTTCGCCTACAGCGTCTTTTTCCCGAAAACATTGCCGACAAACTTATCTCGTATGGCAGCTGTCAGATACCAACACTGGGCTTTGTTGCGGAGCGCTACAAGGAGATCGAAGCATTTGTCTCTGAGGCCTTCTGGAAAATCAAAGGTTAAAGATCAAAGATGTTATATACATATATATTTATTTGTTAATGCATTGCAGTTAGTCACACTATAGACGATTTGACGGTGGAGTTTAATTGGGCCCGCAATCGCTTGTTCGATAAGGAAGCCTGCGAGAACTATTTGCTTCTGTGCTTGGCTGAGCCAGAGCCGCGTGCCACCGTGGAGAGTGTGACAGTAAAGCCAAAGCACAAATGGCGACCAACGCCACTAGATACGGTGGAAATGGAAAAGCTGGGCTCTCGCAAGCTTAAGCTTTCTGCTAAGGAGACCATGACCATAGCTGAAAAACTCTATAGCAAGGGTTTTATTAGTTATCCGCGCACGGAGACCAATCAATTTTCTAAAGAATTTGAGTTAGCTCCGCTTGTGGAACAGCAGACGGGTCACGAGTCATGGGGTGTATTCGCTCAGCGTGTGCTGGAATGGGGACCGAATCCACGTAATGGGAATAAATCCGATCAAGCGCATCCCCCCATACATCCCATTAAACTGGTCACAAGTTAGTAAATTGATTAATAATGCTACTGTAATATATTAACAGCTTGGTTTTAGATCTCCAAGGCAACGAGGCGCGCGTTTATGAACTGGTCGTGCGTCACTTTCTTGCCTGCGTTAGTAAGGATGCAGTTGGATCAGAGACAATCGTTAATATTGACATTGCTGGTGAAAAGTTTAACGCCAACGGTTTGGTCATACATGAACGCAACTATTTGGATGTATATGTGTACGACAAGTGGAGTGCAAAGCAAATACACAACTATGAGCAGGGACAGCGGTTTGAGCCCACGGAAATTGTATTGCACGAGGGAGCAACAACAGCGCCACCGTTGCTTACCGAAGCCGATTTGATAGCGTTAATGGAGAAACATGGCATTGGCACAGATGCAACGCATGCGGAACACATTAATACCATAAAGGAGCGCGGATATATTGGCGTTGTGGACAAGGGTGGGCTAGTGCCGGGCGTCATTGGTATGGGTCTCTATGAAGGCTATGATGCGATGGAGTTGGCTTTGGCTAAGCCAATGCTGCGTGCTGAATTCGAAACGGATCTAAAACGCATTTGCTTGGGCGAAAAGGATCCCAAGGTTGTACTAACAGAGCAAATAGCTAAGTATAAACAAGCATACCAGCAGATAACAGATAAAATAACCGCCATGGATGCAAAAATATCACAACGCCTTAACGAAACCCCAGCAACGCCGAGTGCGTCCAACAATCCTCCGGAGCAAAGCAATGGCATGGTGCGGGAGCTCTGTCCCTGTCCCAAATGTGACCTGGCGCCGCTGGCTCTTAAGCCAAAGAAGAATCAGACAAGCTTTTTCATTGGGTGCCTCAATTTTCCAGATTGCAAGAATGTCGTGTGGTTGCCCGACGAGTGCAAAGAGTACAGCGTGCTAGACGAATGCTGTCCCACTTGCGGCGAAGGCTATCGTATGCTAAAATTCCGCCTGATCAGTGCCTATTATCGTGGTCTATTTAATGCACCACATGGCTGGTATAAGAACTGCCTGCGCTGTGATGAGCTGTTCCGAAGCACCTTTAACATCAATCTAGATCAAGTTAAACGCGTCGGTGGCATTGTCGGATCAGCGGCGGGAACAGGAGGTGGACCGGGACCTGGTCCGGGACCCGGAGGTGGAGGTGGAAGCGGAGGTGGCAGTTCAAGTGGAGGAGGCGGCCCTCCAAGTGGCGGGGGAGGTGGCAGTGGTTGGGGATCAGGGCTTGGTGCTTCAGGCCCACAAAAAGCAGCCAAGCCAAAAGAAAAGAAACCTAAAGCGACAACCACTGGCGCCAAGAAAGTAACTAGAACAAAACGCACAAAATCCACCGAAAGTGTTAGAAGCTATTTTACGGGACCAAGCCAGAACACTGCCAGTCTGGATGGCTTCTTTGACAGCAACGATGGATTCGAGGAGCAACTGCTCGCTGCAGCAGACATGGTAGAGTCAACAACAGTGACAGGGGAATCTGCTCCTGAACTCGATGCGGATATCGCAGCTGCCTTTGCTGCTGACGACGATGCAGACTTTGAGGCGCTTGTAAATCAGGACAACAATAAGAATCCATCGGTTGCAGCACCGGCTGCCGATTTGGACACAAGTTTAACGCAATGGGTACGCAATGCCTACGAAGCCGATCAACAACAGCCCATGCTCTGGGGCAGGCAAGCACGTATCGCTGCTGAAGCTCAGCCAGCAGCCAAACGACCTAGACTTACTGTTGACAATGCTACAGCTCCGGCCAGTTTATCATCCAGTTCGGAATTGGTACGTTGCAGTGGCTGTCATCAGCCGGCGCGTCTACAGACAGTTCGGCGCGATGGTCCTAATCAAGGTCGACAGTTTTACAAGTGTCCCAAACCCAAAGAGTGCAAGTTTTTTCAGTGGGCTGATGATCAAGAGCCACCAACAGCATCGTCAAACAGTTCCGTAAGCTGGGGGACGAGCAACTCTCAGGCAAACAGCACCACAACTTGGGGAAGCAGAACATCAGTAGAACAAAGGGCAAGCAACTCTCAGGAAATTGACTCATGGGGCACAAAGGCAGCATCTCAAAGAGGGTCCCAGGAAACTGATTCATGGGGCACAAAAGCATCGAGCCAGCAAATGTCCGATTCCTGGGGTAGTGGCAACAACGCTTCACGAAATGCAAGCGTAGCTGTTCAGAAAACGGCAAGCGCTCCTCTGGCTGCTAATTCGTGGGGTAGTAAAAACTCAACAACTACTTCCACGTGGGGCAATAAACAACCGGATAGTAGTACAAACACTTTGCGCTCTAATTCCAGCAGCACAGTCACTATTACCCAACCAGCCAAATCCGGCGATGTCACATGCAACTGCGGCAAGCCTGCCAGCAGCCTAACTGTGCGCAAAGATGGACCCAATCAGGGACGCCCTTTCTATGCGTGCCCAACACGCGAGAAATCCTGCGGCTTCTTTCAGTGGGGCGATACGGATGCGAACTCAGGTAAGTTTTACAAATATTATTGCCTTAAATGTTTTTAAGGAATTAATTAATAAAATCAATATTTTCTCCAATATAGCTGGCGGCTCTGGCGGTGCTTCGAATTCAAGCTGGGGTACCGGCAAGCAGCGAAAAGGTGCAAGTGCGACTGAGCCAAGTGGCAGTAGACAAACTCGCCGCTGTGGTCTGTGCCGGCAGGAAGGACACACGCGCAACAAGTGTCCGCGGAAAGCGGAATTTGATTTCTAGACCTTCCTTGAGAATTAAAATATAAACAAACTCAGGCGTGCATTTTGTTAAATATATATATTTTTAAACATTTATTGGAGTGAGCAACAGACATTGGTTAAATAGTCTAACGCATTAAGGCGTTGGGCTTACTAAGATGTAATTTATAGCAAGTGTAGCGCGAAAAAGTATAGATATGTAAAGTACACACGCATTTTTTAAGGTACACATTAAGTATATACGAGTTATGTATATAGGAATTAAAAAATATATATATTCTATATACTGTCTGATGGGCGCGTTGTTTAAGATCATTAAAGGTACGAAAATAAGCTATTAACTTGTCATATGATGTTTAGTACTTGTAAGCTTACAAAAAAGAAACTGTAGATAAGAATATGTCTTAAACACAATAAATCTGATCGTAGAACTCAATTTTGTATGCATGTAAAAATATTTGTAAAATAAATCATTTTTAATAATGTTACAATTTAGAATGAACTGTTCTTGTAAATACTAAACAATTTACGTATACATAATTAGAACAGTTACTTAGTAATATGTTATGCATATGCATATATCTCTTTTTTTTAATATATCATCTGTATATAGACTTAAAAAACTAAATTTTTAATATAGAGTCGCGAGCATAAATTTAACATTACTATTTTTGTTTTTACATACATATTCGTTTCCGTTAACGTTAATCTTTACCATTTGCTAATATCTAAAGTTGTATATATTTATTAATACATTAAGTTGCATTTGGAAGTTTGTTAAAAATCAGGAATCATTGTTAAATAAATATGAATAGTACATCGAGTAAATAAATAATTACGTTCAAAACATTTAAGTTCAGGCTACTCAGGTGATTATTAAATACGATATTAAATACACACAGACACTGAAGTTGATAAAAAAAAAAATGCACATAGTTTTATAAAAGCATTTAGAACACATAAAGAAAAAGTAAAGCGAGCTTACGGTAGGCCATTTTGAATTAAATGTTTCATTAAGGTAGTTGTAAATATAATTCGTTTTGGGGCCTACACATAAGCAAGCCCTTTGAGATGCTTAAGAGACAATTCGGAACGTTTTAAGTACATAATATTATTGATAAACACAGACTTGGGACTTACTTAAGTTAATGGACGAGCACTCAACAAAACGAGTAGACTGCCCGTTTTGAGATGTTTGGATTATGGTATAATTTGCAAGTTTAAAGAATAATAAACTTTTTAACCTGACTAAAGAATATATCTTTCTAGGAAGATAATGAATAAATGAAACATGTTTCCACACTTCTCTCTGTAGAAAGAGAATTGCATTAAATATTTTTAAGAATACTTGGCAAATTATACCATATTATTGAGCTGCAATTGGAGAAATGTAGTTTGTATTGGGACTTTTATATTTCGACCTCTGGCGTGAATTTGCGTCAGAAGTAAATCTCTTCCTCGTCGGCCTTGGCACGTGGCGCCTGACCCGATCCAGACAGATTAGGAGTAGCAGGCGTACGACCAATCCGACTGCTTGTTGGCGTCTGCACCAGACGCTGCTGTTGTTGCTGCTGCTGTCCGCCATACCCGGCATAGTGCACATCTTGTCTCGCCACATTTGGTGTAGAGTTGGCTGCTGCTGTTGTTGTTGTTGCTGTAGCGGGCGTTGTTGTCTGTTGAATGATGGCCGGTGAGCTGCCAGTGCGCGAATGCTGAGGCGTTGGTGCAGACGTGGTGGGCGTAGCCGTTTGCCGTTGCCTGTCGGCCAGCTTAAGCGGAAACATTTGTTGCACACCGCTTGCGTTTGCTGTGTTGGCTGGAGAGGAGCTGTTATTGAAGCTGGCGGATTTGTCAACACGTGCACCCGAGGACAACGAGGACAGTTTCATGGGCAGCTTTTGTTTGACAATTGTCGAGTTCGCTTTGGGCGCATTGTTAGCACTGAGCAAATTCACTGGAGGCGTCTTGCAATTGGAGCTGCCGCTTAGCCATTTCTCCTTGCGTCGATCAATCGTCGAAGGTGCAGTTGTTGTGGTTGGCGTTGTGCCCGGTGGCGTGTCCAATTCGTGTGCCTCCTCGGGCAACGCCACTGGAGCGAGCGTGGGCAACGGAGTGCTGGGCGACAGCAGTAAACCCTGGCTGGAGAGCAGCTCCATTTTGCGATACAATTGCTCGCGCTGTTGACGCACATCCTCCTGCTCGGCTTTGATCTGCTGCTGCAATTGTAGCTGCTGTGCCCGCATCTCGGCCAGCTCGTCCAGCTGCTGTTGCTTCTGACGCAACCAGGCAGTCTTTTCCTCCTGCAGCTTATCCTGCAGATTGCGCAACTCCTCCAACTGATCTTTGTGCGTGTATGCAGAGGCGCCACTGCCACCACCACTACCACTGCTGCTATTCCTTGGCGATTCCCTATAAAGAGCCAACTGTAGCTGCAGACTCTGTATACAGGTGATCTGCTGCGAAATGATGCAGAGCAGCGTATGCAGATGATGGGAGACCTGCAGAACAGCATAATGCTGTTCCTTGCTGCTGCTATTCACTGGCAGCGTGCTTGCATGCAGTTGCAGTGCCGAATCTGTTGCTGGAACTGCTGTTTGTGTATGGGTTTTAAGTTCACGCTTCTCCTCGAGCTCCTGGAGTCGCGGGGTGAGTGCCTGCAACGTATTGAGCTTAGCATCGCGTCCCACTTTGCCGCGCTTCTCATCAAAGCCCGCAAAGGTCTCCGCTCGCTTGGGCAGCGTGGGCGAGGCATAGAGCACGCTCTGCTTCTCGCCAACGCTGCTAACCGTGCGGGAGACGGGCAGCCCGGTGGCGGCACTGTAAATGCTCGTCGCCAGCTGGCTAATGTCCTGCACGGTGTTAAGGACGCGACGCCAAAGCTCTACCGTATCGCAGTCCGTGTTGACCAGATCCTTGTAGGAGCCAAAGGCGGCTAAAAAATTAGCTGCACTGCCATTCGTGTTGGTCACGTTGGTGTTGAGATCCCCAAAGGGTTGCTGCTCTTTAAGCAAATTGAATTGAAGCATTAGCTTTTCCTCCAGCAACAGTGCCTGCTCAATGTCCTTCTGACGCATCTTTTCGATGGTCTCGCGCTTGTTAACGCCAATGCGCAGCTTTTCCTCGGCAGTCAAGTCTTCCGCCTCGATTATATCCGTGGCGGGGCAATCGAGTACAGCCTGACGAATGCTCTGTATCCAGGTTTGTTTGTCCTTGGGCGTTTGCACCTTAAGCTCGTACATCTCCGGGAAATCCGGATTAGAGCTTATGATATAGATGCCACGAGATTCTGTGCCTGCTTTCTCTCTTATCAATAGCTTTTGCAGTGGCACAACACCTGCCTTGTGTTCCGGCGTGAAGAAGGCATATTTGTTATGTGCCGAATTCTCGCTAAGAAAGCACAGGCAATCCGTAAGAACAACAACAAGCACCAGTTGGGTTTTAGCTCTGCCTTGCATTAGTGTGGCCAGGCCATCAAACTTGAGACGACGACGTGATTCAACGCCGAGCTCCGTTTTTCGGAATGGTTTGTTTTTGTAAATGGAAAAAGATTTAGCATCGACGCGCGCATAGATCTCCAGTTGGCGTTCCCGCAACTCCTTCTCCGCCACGCATGCATCCACATCGACAAGCAGGGATTTAACCAGATTCAAAGCATGCTGCAACTTGTCCGTCTCCAGCTTATTATCCCTGGCACTTTTGAGCAAAGGTTCAATGAGCAACGGATATTTGGTAAGCCTTTGCGTCACAAACAATATGCACTCGGGTATACCCTTCTTTTTGAGCAGCGGATTCTGCAGACAGTGCTTGTACCACTCAGCAAAGCTAGGCTCTGCCAGGCACTGCTTGAACTGTTCGAGGGCGCTGCGATGATTGGCGCAGAACTCGCCATAGGCCAAACGTAAACATTGCGCCTGTTCCAGCGAGAAGAATTCGAGTAGAATATCCGCAATGCTGTCCACAAGAAGATGTTCACGTTGCTTCTGACGCAGCTGCCGTAGGAAACAGGTGTGCAGCTCTGTCAGCTGTTGCAGGCGCGGAAACATGCTGTGCGTATTAAGTGCCGGAAAATGTCGTTCCAGACTCTCTACGAACACTTTACGCATAACAATAAGGGTCTGGCAGTGATGCTTCTCGGTCATGATGAATTCATAGATGTGCTCCTGTCGCTTTATTTGCAATTCCTTGAGCGTCTTAAGCTGCTCCTTGGGCACATTTGGTGTCCAAGAGTCGGGCTCCTGTAGCACAATACCCAGCGCTGGATCAGCACCCAAATCCTGCGCCTCAATCGGTGGTTCATTGAGAAATTGCAACTCTGCGGCACGTATCAGTGGCTGTTGATCCTCCTGATCCATTTGCAGCTGCAATGCTGACGCCGCCTCGGAACCATCACAATAGTCCTGACCCGCTGACAGCTTTTTGCGCTCCATATGCGCCTCCATGTCACTGGCGTTGAGTTGAACGCCTCCCACAAGCGACTTCGTTTTGGCCTTTGGCTTTTTTTTGCGAAAGAAAAGTGAACCGCGTTTAGGTCGCTTCTCTACGTGATCGTATACCTCGATCTTGGCATGCGAACGCAACAGACTCTGATTCTCATCCTCGCTATCCGTAAGATGACGCGCAATCGCCTTGATGTCCTCCTTGGCTATGATAGACGACGTTGAAATGCTCTTCTGCAACGGTATACGACTGATTATCTCCGTTGCCAGACTCCTCTTTGCCGCTATCCGCTCGAAATCTCGCGCCAGCTCCGCCTCATTTAGCGAATGCGTCGATATGCCTGAAAAATGTGTAACCAAATGAAAGTTAAATTATTAATTTTTTGCTTAATATTGCATTAGTAATCTTGGGCTCCGTAACTTGGCAGCGCTGATAAGACGCGTTGGGGCTCTTGTGGAATTTCTTATCGTAATCGAAACTAACTTCGACACTGCTCTCTACAATAAACTTAGACCAGCTGGGGAATATCAGTGCATATGAAAGGTTTGAGGCATCAATAACAGTTATTATTTATAATGTATTTGTTTTTTTAGATAACTTAAAAAATATATGATTTATTAAAAATTTAGTTGTAAGCAAATATGTTAGGTTATGAGTGTTAATATACAATTATTATTAGATTATGCAAACATTTTAAATTTGCATTTAAGACGCTTTTTATACTCCATTGCCAACTTTACTAAATTGAAATACTTGTTTTTAATGATCATCAGCAAGACTTGCAGTGCATTCAGTTAGCAAAATTCTTGTCTACAAAATGTATTCAATTTTTATGGCACCATAAACCCAACCCACGTAATACAAATACCAATTATAGAAATATGCAACTACCCACACCTACAATATACATGCATATGTACATGCTACTTACCGCCTGTGCTGTTGCGTGCTGAGCGACGTCGTTGCTCTGTGACACGTATGGTTTCCTGCTCCTCGCTGTCGAGGCTGGACAGGCTGACGCTTTTGTTGGTGCAATCGCCACCAGCACTGGCATCATCCACTGCTGTCCACGACTTACGACGATCTGTGTGCAATAGAAGGCATTGCTGGGGTGCTCCCGACCACATGACGCCCACGTTGCCGTTGCCTGCATTGCTAAGATCAGGCAGCGAAGCGCTGAGTATTGCTGCACTCAATAGGCCATAACTGTTGGCCAGACTATCGGCATGATGTTGGCTGGAGGAGTTTTTCATTTGCTGCACCGTTTCGCGTATGTTTTGCAGCTGGCTCAGCGTATCCTCGAATATGTTATTGTACTTTGTGGCCGAGGCAGGGCTGTGGGGCGTTACATTAATGATGGGAATCATGTTGTGGTTGTTATTGTTGTTGGAGTTGTTGTGTAGAATGATACTGCTGTGGTTGTTATTGTTATTGTTGTTGTTGCTGGGCAGGACAACGGCAGCGGGTGCATTGATAACAGGTATACAATAGTTTTGGCTTTCCACGGTGACGCGCGGCGTTGTTGTTAAAGGTTTGTTGGAGGCGCCATTAGTAAGAGGAGCAGAAAGGATAGGATTCACATCTGACAAGTCATTGGAGTTGAGGAAATCGGTGACCACATCATTATCACTATCATTGTCATCGGCGGCGGCAGCGGTGACAGCAGATGCATTGTGCGTGTTTTCCATATTATGCTATACTACGTTTTGGTATTTTCTTTTTTGGTATTTTCTTCTCTGCTATTGTCTGTCTGTTCATAGAAAAAGAAAGTTTAGTACAAAAAACACCTACAACTGCACGCATACACAAATACAAACACACACACACACACACACATTCACAAACAGACGACGCTGCAGTTCATTCTTTTTTATTTTGACTATTATTGATTTTCCCACGCACACACACGCACCAAAACTCACCCGCCTTGTTGCGCGTTTTAATTGTTGCGCCTGGGCCAGTAAGGACGAGGACAACGTCAACAGCGTCCCAGCGCAAACGTCCTTGCACAAAATGCTTGAAAAACAAGTGGAACAACAGCGACAACGACGCGAGTATTACGATGGTATGCTAGAGAACTACTTCGATTGGCATGCGAACAACGAATTGAGAGACTCTTTTATGTGTTTTCTTCTTCTCTTTTTAATATTCAAAACTAAAACTAAGATAATGAGATTCGCAACAATTGAACACTATATTTGAGACAACACAACTCTGCTTGAAGGCCAGGTGCTGCCAACTTGTGGCTGCTTTTGTGGGAAATTTTATTTAACAGCAAGGGAACATTTAACAGCCAAACAAAGAACTAGATCGTAAACTTACAGCGCCTCAGCGGGCAGCAGAGAGTATCTAATATATTATATATTATTATTCTATACTATATTCTCTCTGGCATAATTGCGGTCTTAAATTCATTATGCTTCACGTCCAGTGATTAACAAATAAGTTTATTATTTTACAACTCTTGTTACTTGTATATGCCTTGCTCTTGAGTTTTTGTTTACAGCTCCTTAACATTAAAAGTTCGTGTTACCAGTCTTAATGTTAACTGGTTTGCATGCCAGATAGCACATTCGGACAGTGCTCAACACCGAGCGTGAGACGTTTGCGAGCGAGAAGGAAGCAAAAAGAAGAAGGAATATATTTTTTAGCTAGTTCACGAAATTGGCAAATTTTTAGTTAATATACAATAAGTGCATATCATTCAGACGTCAGACCCGCCTATAACCATGCAGGTAAGTCTGACACTGTAAATGCACAACAACAACCTTACCTGTCGTCAACAGTCGACTCAAAACTGAAACTCGACCCGCCGACAGCGAAACGTTGACAAAAGAGACACGCAATCAATCGCTGTTTGCTGCAGCTGCTTTGTACGCATTTATTGTTTATGCTGTTTATTCTAATTTTGTTTTGTTGCAGTGGCTGGTGCTGTTGGCGCTGCTTGCCAGCAGCAGCGTCGTCATTGTTGTCGATTGCTTCTATGTGCCCGGCGTGGCGCCCGTTGAGTTTGTGCGTGGCCAAAAAATCGATGTGAAGGCGGTGAAAATGACAAGCAGTCGAACACAATTGCCATATCAGTATTATTCGCTACGCTTCTGTTATCCGAAGAATGGTACACTCATCTTCAAGTCGGAGAATCTGGGTGAAGTGCTGCGCGGAGATCGCATTGTAAATACACCCTATGAGGTCCAAATGGCCGAGGATATTAATTGCAAGCTGCTGTGCAATAAGAAAGATTTACCAATGACCTGGAGCAAAGAGGATTCAGCCATGGTGGCTGAGCGCATACAGCACGAATATTTTGTGCATCTACTCGTCGATAATTTGCCCGTGGCCACGCGTATTGTCAATGCGAATAATCCAGCTGAAGTCAACTATGAGCACGGCTATCGTTTGGGCCAAGTGGAGGGTGACAATATTTATATCAACAATCATTTGAAGTTTATACTATCGTATCATATGTACACTAAGGATAAATATCGAGTTGTTGGCTTTGAAGTCATCACGGGCTCTGTAAGCCACAAGGAGCTCAAATTTGAGGGTGACAGCTGCAATTTCCCAGACAGTCCGCGTCCACAGCAGGTGAATCCTTCTGGTGAAACGCAGCTCTATTTCACCTACTCCGTCGTGTGGAAGGAGTCTAAGGTCAGCTGGGCCTCACGCTGGGACATTTATCTGGGCATGCGTGATGTGCAAATCCATTGGTTTAGCATTATTAATTCGCTAGTTGTGGTCTTCTTCCTGTCCGGCATACTCACCATGATTATGATACGCACGTTGAGGCGCGACATTGCGCGCTATAATACGGATGACAACATTGAAGATACACTAGAAGAGACTGGCTGGAAGCTGGTGCATGGCGATGTTTTTCGTCCTCCAAAAAATACGCGTCTTTTCTCGGCAATTATTGGCAGCGGCATTCAAATCTTTTTCATGGCAATGATAACCATCTTCTTTGCCATGTTGGGCATGTTATCGCCATCGTCGCGTGGTGCTCTGATGACCTCCGGCATCTTTATGTATGTATTTGCGGGCAACTTTGCTGGCTACTGTGCTGCGCGTCTCTACAAGACGATGAAGGGTCGCGAGTGGAAACGTGCCGCATTTCTTACAGCCACACTATATCCCGGCATTGTGTTTGGGTAAGTTGTATGCAAGGTATTTGCTTGTTAATTGTAGATTGATTTTTATATTATTACTGTCTTTTAGCACCGGCTTTATCTTAAACTTTTTCATCTGGGACAAGTCGTCAAGTGGCGCTGTGCCCTTTACTACAATGATATCGCTGCTGCTGCTCTGGTTTGGAATCTCGGTGCCTTTGGTCTATTTAGGTTTCTATCTCGGCTATCGCAAGCAGCCGTATCAGCACCCTGTGCGCACCAACATGATTCCTCGTCAGGTGCCCGCTCAGCATTGGTATATGAATGCTGCCCTTAGGTAGGTTTACCATTTTAAACTTCATTGACGCTTTACTCATCTTTGTTTGAAACTTTCTTTATAGCACTCTGATGGCTGGCATCTTGCCGTTCGGTGCCGTTTTTATAGAGCTCTTCTTTGTTTTTACGGCCATTTGGCAGAATCAATTTTATTATTTGTTTGGCTTTCTGTTTTTGGTCTTTTGCATCCTGGTAGTTAGCTGTGCCCAAATCTCTATTGTCATGACATACTTTCAGCTGTGCGGCGAGGTAAATTAATGCAACACTTGCTCTGAACATTTGTTTTCATTTATTGTTTTTATCTTATAGGATTACCGCTGGTGGTGGCGCAGCTTTATTGTCTCTGGTGGCTCCGCTGTTTATGTGCTTTTCTATAGCATATTTTACTTCTTTACCAAGCTGGAGATCACTGAATTTATACCCACATTGTTGTATTTGGGTTACACAGGTGCCAAAAGTTATGTTCAAGTGTTTTACGCTATGTACTGATTTTATATGAATGTTTCAGGTCTCATGGTGCTTACGTTTTGGCTGTTAACCGGCTCCATTGGCTTCTTTGCTGCCTATGTATTCATATTGAAAATCTATGGTGCCGTTAAAATTGATTAAATCTACGGAAAGGCACAATACGCTGTACACCAAACTATCCCTGCAATATCATTTGATTATAATACTAATTGCCTATATAATATAAATATTTATATATCAAAAAGCCTAGCATTGTAAAAGCAGCACTTGCTATCCCCCCCTAAAAACCCCAAAATCATATTTAAGCAACTGCTCTCAATTCATAACTAAATGTGCTATAAGTTTCCGTTTTGCTTGCTGCTGTGCTTTTACTATTGACAAGAAGCAAACACCGACAACAACCGATTGAGAAACTTAATTACTACGTTAATATGCGAATAGTATGTCGCCCCGTGTGGAATCGCTCAACTCGCAAGAGCGTTAGGGTACATTCTAGTAAAGCCTAATTAATTTATATATGTATGTAAAAAAGAAAAGGAAACCTAATCTAAGCTAATACATAAACAAGAAATCTAATAAATGTAAGCTAATTATAGAAGGCGACCAAGTGATTAAAGTAAAATGGTTTAATTCATAACTGGTTTCTTATAATTTAAAAATGCCATCAACGACATTATTATTGTCGACTGTTTACTTTGCCCTGGAGCAGTTTGTAACAGGTAACTTAGAGTCAGTTTCAACAGCTGCGATTAAAGGGAATCGCTTTTCATAAGTATTTCCAGTTGCATTCAACAAGTCGCTGGAGTTGGACACATAATTGTAAAAGTTTTGAGCAATGCTAAAAAAAATTTTTACTTATATACTTGGCATGTTTTCTTAGCCTACAAATGATATCTATTCACAGAATAGCGACCACTATGAAGTAAGTGAAGCTAATCTCATTTGTTTTTCAGTGTATTGCTAGCTGAATGTTTTTATTTGCAGACAAGTCAACGTCCCGACAAACAGAAGATTCTAAAAAACATCAGCCACACGATGTTTCTGTTAATGAATCAAAACTTTCCGATATGGTTGCTGATGATGTTGATGATGATAAAGATAATAATAATTAGGCGTTTTACAACATATATATTTAGTTTTATTTCATTTGTTTGTTATCGATTATATAACTATTAAAAAATTTTAACATAGCACAAATAAGTGTTAATTGATTTATTTTTAGTATTGTACACAGAGAGATGATTTAAACTAAGTTGTAAAGTATCTATAGATCAAATCGTATACACATTGCCATATTACTGCTGCAGCCTAGATATACTACCTATTCGAGCCTAGAGCCCATTTAGTTTAGTTAATGCACATTAAGTATATATATTTTAAGTGTTTTGTTTAACATTTAGTTAGCTTGAAGACGACACGAACCCCTTCAGTGTGAGCGATTAATTAAAACATTAATGTATTTAAATGTAGATCAGCATTATAGCACTAGGTTTACAAGCCATGACAAATTTTGGGCTTAATATTGCTAGTTGGGGGTGGAAAGTTACTTAAAATTTACACTAATTACTAAATCGAAAACGTCCAAAAAGCCCTTTGTGAATCGGTTTACCTCAGCGGGTTCCGATTCTTTAAACGCTAGCGATTCCGTTTGGTCTTACGACTCACATTGCCCTCGATGATGATCTAAAATATATGTTAAGAACAGATCTAGGATTTAATCAATGCTTAATTAAAGAAACATGATCAGGAATTATTTGCTTAGGTTCATAGGGTAAGTTATAGGGACATTTGAATTGCTGCGGGCATGGGATTAGCTTAATTTTCAATATCAAATGCCAATTGTACAACTGTATTAGGTACCTGGAGTATTTGACTGGCCTCGAAACAGGTGCCAGGCAGCAAGATGACGGGTGAACTGACATTTCCAGCCTCTACACACAGCATATTCGGGAACTCATCGTCCCCAAAGTCGCTCATCTCGCGCGATCGATCAATCCAGGGATTCCAAATAACTAGGCATAGGAAAATCATACAAATATCATATAAAATGTATAGAAATAAATACTTACCCGTATCGGGAAAATTGTATTTATGCAGCCTCATCTTGCGACCGGAGACGACATTGGTAATAACATGCTCCTGGGGCGTGTGTTGATAGATGCGATCAGTCCACTCGTTAACAGTGACCACCTCGCGTCCCTCCTTTTCCACGTAGATAACACACAAAAAAAAAAAAAAATATTCAATTACAACAAAACATAAAAGGCGAACTTGATTTAACATGCCTGATACAATGCGCCTTCACGTGTCTTGTCTATAAAGTGACAGCCCTGGAGACCAGTTATCTGGCAACGCCGCACATCTGGCACCTTGAGATACGTATGGAGCAGCATGTTGAATGTGAAGCTCAGATCCTTGCTGGGATTATAGACACCAATGTGAAAGTGTAGCTCCTTCTCACGCAGTATCAGACGATATGTGATGCGAAATCTTATTTGGCAATCGATTAGTTCAGTTAAATGAAAATATTTGTATATAAATGCTCACTGATAGTTCCATATCGAACGTGTAAACTCATTGTCCATTAGCGAAAATATAGCCTCCACATCGCCATTGTGCAGACGCTCCGGTGCACGATCTAAATGCCAGCGTGTTATACGCGCAAATCCATGCTGTGGACCAAAGGACCAGGCACCAAATTGAGCTGGAAATAAAGGGGTCGGCAATGAACGAATAACGAAATCTTACTATATTTATATAAACTTACGAAAAACGAAAGGTATGCCACCACGTATTGCCTTTTTGCCATCAAAAGATGCCAGCTTGCTGTAAGGGCAAAAATAAAAAGAAAAGATTTGATTAATTGTTAAGCATAATATTAAAGAATATTACGTACAAGAACTTTACTTTAACTTTAAAAAGCATTGCAGCAAACCACTGTAATTGGTTTTTATAATATTTTCGGTATATCATGTCTAAGAAACTGACAACCGGCAGCCGTTCCCAACTATTTTAGCTGACAAAATTTATGTGTACATATATATTTTAAGAGGCAAGCGGTTATAAAAACCTTAGCAGACATTCAGAAATTTCTGAATCTTTAGCTCGATGCAGAGATGAGACAAAAAAAGTGTCTGGCAATTGGCGTTTGGCTGGCCACTTTTTGCTCAATGTATCCGTAGAGTCAGTTGGTCTTTTGGGGTATTTTTTTGCGTGCACTAATTTGCCGACGCATCCATCAACTCAGTCTTAGTCTCTTTCTTCTCTTCTCCTTCTCTCTCTCTCTCTCTGGGCAATTGTGTCATTAATATTGTCAGGTTGTAGCTGGCAGAACGGATCAGTTTTGAGCTGGGCATTTTACACCGTTTTGTGGAATCCATTCAAGTGGCATTTATTGTGGCAGCTTTTCAAGCATTAGCTCCACTATGCTCTGATTTCTGTTTTAGTTTCAGTTTCCATTTCGGCTTCTGTTTTTTTTTTTTTTGCCATCACGCCTCCTCCTCTCAGGCTCGGCCACCTTTGTTGCCACACGTACTACAGTAGCTCCTTTGGCTTTGGCCCCAAGCCGCACAAACTACACATACAGAGAAGAGGAAAAAAACGAAGTTCCAACTTTTTGCCGCAAAACTGAACTTTAACTCAACTCGCAGGCATGGTTTTTGTGTGTGCAGCATTTCAGAGTTCTTCCTTGGCTTTTGCTGGGTTTCCAAATGCCAAGATAAAACAAAAAACATAGAAATAAACAAAATCTAAAAAAAAAGCGGCAACGCAAAGTGTAACGAACATTCGGACAAACAGACAAAAACGTTGAGAAAAACTCGAAACAAAGCTAAGAATATTACTAACAAAAAAACTTTAGCTCTATTGCTAAAATTCGATATACCCTGTAGGCAAAAAATATATATTTTTGGCTGTCTACCTTTCACAGGGTATTGTGGCGGGCAATGCGTATAGTTAGCTATAATATTCGAAATCAAATAACATTTGCACCACTGTGCGAGCAACATACAGAGTACATGGCACATCATGTAGTCGTAGTCGGGATTTATCGATCTAGATGCCGCGCCAAAAAACTCCATTCATAAAAACCAGCACATTGTTTTTCTTGTTGCTGTTTGTGTTGTTGTTGTTGTTGGTAAGAGCAGGATAGCGTAGGCAGGCGCAAAGAGTAGAAAAACACACGAGCCCTCAGTCCGCAGTCCACTGTTTTGTGCATGTGCAGCAAGCTCTCTCTCATCAAGCAGCTCTCGCATTCACTCGCGCTCGCTCTGACTCTCTCTCTCTCTCGTTGGCTGAGTGCGTGATTTAGTTTTTTGTAGTTTTCTGTGTATGCGTCTCTCTTTTAGTATTGGTTCGGCTCGTTGGTTCGACGGTGTTCGTTGGTCGGCTCGGTGTTGTTTTTGTTGCTGCATCATACAAAAACATTTTGCCGCCAAACAGAATGGTTAAGGCTGCACGCCACCCTCAGAAACCCCCCGCACTCCTATCCTTTCCTTTCCTTCTACCCTCTGCCATCATCAACGACTGATTCAACTGCAGGGCATCCTTTGTGGCCAGCCAACGTCCAAGTGCTGTGTGTGTGTGCGTCCGTTGAAAACTTTTGCCAAACACTTTTTTGGTTGCATGCCGTTAGTTACCGTCGACTTGCGTAAGTTACTTCAACATCAAACGACTCTCGGCTGCGCTTTGGGCTTAAAGCGCGCGCTTTCGATGTGGCGTATGCGTAATATTAACAAAAAAAAAGCACAAAATAAGGTACATAAAATGAGTTTGTGCAGCTTACCTGACAAACAACTGCTCCTGATTATTAACACGCCAGGACACAACTGTGGCACCTGAAAAACAAATAAGATGCAACAACATGAAGAAAACAAATAATAAATAACCCAGAAAATTTACATATATATTATTTGATATAAGTCTTAACCGAAAGTATGTTTGGTAACAAGCTCTGATTAATATTTACAGAGCTGTTTAAGGGTATTAACTTTACTAAAAAAACATCAATTAAGATTGACAAACTGTTCAACTTTAAAAGATTTTATTTTACATTTACTTAAAACTTCTTGGTGTACATGTTGTAATTACCAATATGCAAATAAGAGGCAGAATTAAAATGCTGCTATTCAATGACTAACACACTCACACACACACACACGTACACACGCACTTATGCAACCTAAAAACATATGTTTGTAAACAAGTCGAGTGAGGGGAGATTCTGCAAGCAAGACTCTCAGCTCCAGAGTACAGTTAAAGCAATAGCCATTCGACTGTTCAACTATTGGGTGGGTGCAACACACTTGCGTGTGGGTGTGCGTGTCTAACAGTGTGTGTGTGTGTGTGTTTCTGGGCCTGTTTTGGCCCCAAAGCCTGCCTAACGTCTAAGCAAAGTTTACAATTTAGATTTTCTCGCATCGACCATAACTTGCAAATTTTGAGTTTTGAATAATAAGAAGGAGGAAATCAAAAGCCAGAGTTTGTGAATACAGAAAAAAAAAGTTATGTCTTTGGCAAAGCGCACTCAAAACTTGTCAAGAGTTGGGATCGCATTTGCTTTGCCGTCTTATTATATAGTATTTTATTTTATTTTGTGTGCTTTTTGTTGTTTTGTTGGCTGTGGCTCAAACAGCGTTGAAATCAAACGTGGGCAGAGCGAACGAGTCGTAATTGTTGAAAGTGCGCTCTGTACATGCGACAGGCATACATATACATATGTATATATTCGTATATATGTACATACATACATAACGCCTAATCGAATTCGAGTTGCGAGTAGGAGCCCCGGACAGACACACATTGCGTTCTCTGAGACCGTTTTTGGCTAAGTGCTCAGATCCCCAAAACAGAGAGACAAATTCGTATACAGAGATAGATAGATCATTGGGACAATGCTGATAAGATATGACGTCGAGCACTTGAGCGTTTGAAATGAGTAGAAAACAAAGCTATTTTAATACACTTAAAAACAAGGTTAACTAGGTTAAATTTATAAAAGTGCACTTAAAAGAATTACAGCCTTAAATTGTTATGTAAAATAAAAAGAGCAAAGAAAACCAGTTAAGATTTAAAGCTAATTGAGTCTTAGTACTAACAAGTATAAATATTTTTATATCTTTTAACAAATTATTGTATTCTAACTATTCTTTGAGTGTAGCAACTTTCGATAACCTTTAGAGGTTGCATGAATTGGACGAACGTCAGCGCGATCGAAGTTTAAGACGCTATAAAACAAAAGTCCATAAATTGCTTAAACATTATAGTTGGCAAAAACAAAAAAAAACAAACATTGCTAATCATACGCTAAAAATAACGCCAACAACGTTTTAAAAGCTTCAAACACCAAAATTTAAGGTATCAGATTTGAATTGTTGTTGCTTAACGCTCAATGTTATGGTTAATTATGATTAATTATTATTTTTGAAGCCACACACACACACACGCACACAGACTTACCATGCAAGTTGATTGTGCATGTCGTATTATTGCCACGATCCAATACAACAACACTGGTCGCTGCCACGGCAGCCGCTGTCGTTGCCATTTTGTTTTGACGCAACGGTTTTTTAAGCTCTTTCACTAGTTCTATGCAGTAACGACAAAGCACCCTGCGTTTGTACAGAGATCACTGTTTAAGGAGCTCTTCCTCTATTTGTCCAAGTATTGTGTATAATTAGACATGAGTATCTAGCTGAAAGTTTGTATTTGTATAAATGTGTATTATTATTTTCTAAACTGTTGCGTTTTAACGCAAGACGCAAGGCAGGTTTGAATTTCTTAAATGTTTTTTTTTATAACTGATTAATTATTAATTTACATAATATTCTTGATTTTATGATGAAAAAATTTATTTTGCACGCAAAGCAGCACAGAGTCGGAGCTGCACACACACACTTGCACAATTCACGCAAAAAGCGGCCTCACAAACAGGCGCACTTACACACACATATGAAGCGCAGCTTGAGTTTTTGTCAATGAATAAATACGTAAGGAAAAAACTCGTGCAAAAAACGTCGAGATTCAATGTGACGTGGTCCGCGCCTACGTTGCTGCGCTCTCAGACGACCGATTGAAACTGAAAGCTTATGGCACACAGCTGTTGCAGGCTGGCGCAAAGTTTACAAATTGAAATTGAAAAGCTCCGAACTATCAGCTGATACAAGACAGCCAGCCTATCGCTAACACTAATCAAAACTATCGTCTGCTGGAAACATCGATATATTGTTGAATCATTGTTTTCCTACATCACTAGAAGAAGACTTCTTCTTCCATACGTGAAATTTCTGGACAAACAGATTAAAGAGGATTTAGAAATTTTGGGCGTATAAGACAATCAACCACATCGAAAATGCCAAAGTTCTATAAACTTGACATTAACCGCACCGAGTGGGAAATACCGGAAACGTACCAGAACCTGCAACCCGTGGGACAAGGTGCCTATGGCCAGGTGTGCAAAGCGCTGGTGCGAGGCACCACCACCAAGGTGGCGATAAAAAAGTTAGCCCGTCCCTTTCAATCTGCTGTGCATGCGAAGCGCACGTACCGCGAGCTGTGCCTTCTAAAGCACATGGATCACGAAAATGTCATCGGATTGCTAGATGTGTTCCATCCTGGGCAGCCAGCTGACTCCCTTGAACAGTTTCAGCAGGTTTATATGGTAACGCATTTGATGGATGCCGATCTAAACAACATCATACGCACGCAAAAGCTCTCAGATGAGCATGTGCAATTCCTGGTGTATCAGATCTTGAGAGGACTGAAGTATATACACAGCGCTGGTGTAATACATCGCGACTTGAAGCCCTCCAACCTGGCTGTAAATGAAGATTGTGAGCTGCGCATTTTGGATTTTGGTCTGGCACGGCCCACAGAGAGTGAGATGACTGGATATGTTGCCACACGCTGGTATCGCGCACCTGAGATCATGCTCAACTGGATGCACTACAATCAGACGGTGGATATCTGGTCAGTGGGCTGTATTATGGCCGAGCTATTAACTGGTCGCACACTCTTTCCGGGAACCGATCACATACACCAGTTGAACCTAATTATGGAAGTGCTGGGTACACCAAATGAGGAATTTATGAGCAAGATCTCATCGGATAGCGCACGCCACTATATACGCTCGCTGCCGGTGATGCCGCGCCGTAGCTTCCGAGATGTCTTCCGTGGTGCTAATCCCCTGGCCATTGATTTGCTTGAGAAGATGCTTGAGCTAGATGCCGAGAAGCGCATTACCGCTGAACAGGCCCTGGCTCATCCCTATATGGAAAAGTGGCACGATCCCAGCGACGAGGCAACCTCAACGCTGTACGATCAGAGCTTCGAGGAGACCGAGCTGCCCGTGGAGAAATGGAAAGAATCTGTCTTCAAGGCAGTGCGTGAATTTAAGCCGCCACCTGCCTTTGCTGAGCTCTTGCCAAAAGCCCAATAGCAGACGAGGTGAATTGCTTTGACGGAGACGCACACAAAAAGTCAATAAACGATGCTACAAATTTAGTTGTTGGTTGGATGGTGTCCAAACGTTATTGTATTCATAATTCGTATCTGTTTCTAAAACGAAAGTCACAGCCTTATTGTCCAGTTGAAGTTATTTTTGGTGTTGGTGTTTAACAACTATATGTATGTATACTGTATATGTATAAATGTATGTATACTTTTTTGTATTGTATAAATGTAAATGTATATGTATAATTATGTAAAAGTCCACAAAGTCTAGCGGTTGGCCCATCAACCTATGCGGCCGGTAGCTATAACCATAGAAGAGCTTACGCTCTGCATAAATAAAAGTGCTCTTGTTTGTATTTACATTAGTTCTGTCGAAACCAAAAGCGATCTGAATCATTTTATAAAAGGGATATTTACTTAATTGAACAGCTGATGCCGTATTTTTATTATGGACGATAAAATGGTAAAACAACTAACAATAAAAAGCAGTAATTTAAGATGGTTTTGGAAAAATGAGTCTTATGTTTCCCAATTGTATATATTATAGGCACCATGGTGTTACAACAATAGGTCTTCTAAATATTGTGTGAATTCCTGTTCGCGTGATGGTTTTTCTTCAACAACATCAAGCTGTGTGCTCCAGATTTTCTCTTGGTCTACTGAATCGTTTGATTTCTCGGCAGTGTCGTTACTATTTGAGTCTGCATCAGTTTGCTGGTCAGCCTCTATTGCATGCTCCTTCACTTCATCAGTGTTTGGATTCGTTGTTTTCAGTTTGCGTCTCTTCTGCTTTTTTTCAGCTTTCTGTTCATCTCTTTCTCTACGTCGCTGACGCTTATGCTCCTTTTTCTTTGTGCGAAAGTTTAATTGCTCAGAATGTTCGGGACAAAGACGAAGCTAACAAAATGTTTTTTTTCTTTTATTTAAAGCCGGCAATTAGCATTTTTAATTATTGCATACCTTAACGAGAGCATTTTGCGGAGAACCATGCTCTAGATATTTAAAGTTTACCTCCCAGCTGCGCAGACCGTCGCGTTGACTGCAAAGACGACTGCCGCATTGAAACTGGCCCAAGCCGGTGACAACCTCCTGCTCGGTGCGCCAGCGAAGGGCGATTTTGTTTTCCTTGTAGCGGCTAAGATCGGCAATGCAATATTCTTTAAAAAGCTTGCGGTAATAGCGCAAGGCCAGACGCTGCTCCCAACTAAGTGCGGTAATGTCTTCATCTTCCTCATCCCAAAGAAAGCGATGATTTTCACGGATTACATCAATATCTCGTTTGTGTTTGCGAGACTCTCCTTCATCAGCCGTTGGTAGCACATATTGATTGATTATATAATTATGGCGCTCTTTGGCTGTGAGCTTATTAAAATTTATAGGAAATATTGTATTGCTGCTCATATTCTTTTTATAAGAAAACACATTTTGCTGTTGACAAACAACAAAACTACCCCTCATAACATCCAACCATCGATATATTATATCGATAACACAGGCGGGGTAACACAAACTTACATCGTCAACACATAAGAAAAAGAAAGTTTACACATACTCAAATGGCTGATAAAATGTCTTTGATTAATATTTAAAAATAACATAAATACCCTTATCGGGAAAAGAGCAATAAAAATGAGTTGCAGCTGCAGCCCATTGTTTTATGTGTTTTGGCGTAAGAATTTGCTCTATTTAAAGTACAACTGGTTGGCATTGTGCATCACCCTTTGTATGTGGACTGGTGCACAATGGGGATATTTACACTGGACAAACAAATCCATTACGGTGCCGATTGAAGAGTTCGAAGCCAAAGATTATGTGAGTACTGTAAAATATCACTTTGGGTTCAATCGCTTAGCATGAATTTACAATCTTTCACATATAAAGTAATTTTTCATGCATAGAACATAAAACAAAACACTATATATGGGTGAGTGACAGACAATCGTAATACAATCACAATCGGCATATGAATGTATGTGTGTGTGTGTTCACATAATGTTAATGGCCGCTGCAAAGCCTTGCAGCTTAGCAAAATCAGATAAAGAATTACAGACATGTCGCAAAACATTTTCGTTCTAAATACATGTCCCCTAACAATGTGCAAAATGTGGTCTTGCAAATATTGCACATTTCCGCTCAAAATTTGATAGGGGACAAAATGCACCGAATAATTTGCCATTATTTTTTTTTTGGGTTTTATGTAAATAAATACTATATATGTTTATAAATATATAGCTAGCCACATTTACAATAAAATTAAAGTACACAGAGATAAGTCGATAAAAGAAATACAATTTTGTCAAGCCGATCATATTTTACTTATTTAATAATAAATATTATAATTTAACTTTATTACTAAAAACATTCTGTGTGTTTTATATCTTTTAGAATGCGCTGAAAGAAATGTATCCTGGAAATGAGTTCGATTTCTTATATTATGCACCCAACAGCGAAAATGCAAACATGCTAATGGATCTTGTGCTTGAAGAGTTGCAACTAAACAGAGAGCGTAAGGTTATTATTTTTGGTGTTTATATCTGTTTAAGTATTTTAATTTTTAGTTGTTCGTGAGTACAACAACAGTGGCGAAATGCAAGTGGATATGGAGCAGCAGTGCAAAGGAAACTGCTTTGCCATTAATTTTCAGTCATTGTCCGAGCCACGAGTGGACGGGATATTTAAATATAGCCTTAGCTCGAACCGGTTACGTAGTTCACCAAAAAAGCAATTTGTTAATGACGAGGAAATCAATCATCAGAAGAGTATGTTCAGACAAAATCATTGCCAATGTGATTCTTAACCCATTGAATTTGTTTGTAGGTGACGATGAATATATTCGCGAGGGGTTTCTTACTCTGCAGCACGTCATTGACCGTCAATATATGCGTTACCAACAACTTGATGTCAACTATGATCTGCGGCTCAACGCTATGCCCAATCTTGAAGTTAGCTCTACGGACAGCTATAGTCTGATCAATTTTGGCACACTTTTTAGCATATTGTTTAGCACACTGCTGCTGAGCACCTTTGTAGTGCCGTTTGTCGAAGAGAAGCAGAATGGTATCAGAGAATTCCTTAACCTTGTGACGCCCATGAGCTTTTTAAACGGCCTCACCTTTTCGCTTATACGATTTGTGTTCTACGCTGCATTCCTTACAATAACACTTATCGTTGCCTGGATGTATGGCGCCCTGGGACTCATTGGATTTTTTTATGTGTTTACCTTGTATTTGTTGTACATTGTTGCAAACATGTCGTATGCCTATCTAATATCTGTCTGCTTTCATTCGGGTAAGCTTTGCATGTGTGTTTAATCAACTACATTCATTAACCTTAATTTGTGACAGTGTTCTACGCAAAGATCGGTGGCCTCATTATGCTCATTATACCCTACGTGTTTGGTATTGTAAAAAGCTGGCTTACCAAAGTTGCCTTTTACATTTTCTGCACCAACTCATTTCTAGAGGGATTAGATGTGCTGCAGACGTTTTCCAATAAACGTATGTATTGTGAATAAAATAAATGTTAAATTATAATCGAATTGTTATCGTTTACAGACCGACAGTTTGGTGGTGCCGATCTTTTTCGAGTTATTAAAGATGACTCTAGTCTTGTCATTTCTGTTTATATTATACTTATTTGCCAGACCATTTTGTATGCCTTGCTGTACAATTACTTTGTGTGCGTGTTTCCCGGACCCGGCGGCCTCAAACGACCATTCTTGTTTATTCTTAATGTAAGTTTAAACATTCGCTATAACGATCCTGTTAATATAAGCTATTATTTATTCTACATCTGCAGCCTGACACATATAAAAAGCGACAACGCAATGAGTATACAACTTCGCCGCGTGGCACTGATGCTATTATCATCAGTGATTTGTGCAAGAAGTTTCAGACAAGCCAACGTGAAGCTCACATTGCTGACCACCTAGACATGACAATCAAAAATAAGGAAATCACCGTACTACTGGGCCACAATGGCGCGGGAAAGACAACAATGATGAATATGATCATGGGTAAGTATATATTGAAAGTAATAAAGAGTGTGTTAATCATACTCGGTTTATTTTTGTAGGCACTGTGCCAAAGGATGCTGGCAAAATTGTTGTTTGCAGCGAGCGCGATGTTGCATCGTATCGTCACCTAATCGGGTTTTGTCCACAGCACAGCGTCTTTATGAGCTATATGACATGCCAGCAGCATTTGGAGTTCTTTGCCCAATTACGTGGCGCCCGACGATCGGAAGCATGCCTTTGGGCTAAGGAGAAGCTGTGTAAACTGAATTTAGAAGACAAGGCCAATGAGTATGGTTGCAAATTGTCAGGCGGCATGAAAAGACGTCTCTCGCTGGGCATTGCCGTGGCTGGTAACACAAAGTAAGTAGTTGATTTAGATCATAAATATTAAGTGGTTTTCTATCTCTAAAAAACTACTCGAGTCGTTTTTAAAAATTAATAATGCGTATTTTAATTTAACAGAATTATTATATTGGACGAGCCATCGTCCGGTCTTGACATTGAATCACGTCGCGAACTTTGGGACATTTTGCTGCAGCTGCGCAAGGAGAAGGCCATTTTGGTTACTACGCATTATATGGAGGAGGCCGAGGTGCTAGGTGATACCATCTGCATCCTGGCCAATGGAAAGCTGCAAGCAAATGGCTCCCCTCTTGAACTAAAACGTAAATCTGGCAGTGGTTATCGTCTAAAGCTGGAGGCGCATGATACCCGGTTTTTGGAAAAAGAAACATTAGCAAACATTTGCAAATTTATACCGAATGCAAAAGTTATTGTAAGTAATTGATTAAGTTTGCCTTGTTTATATTCTAATGTTGTATTACTTCACAAACAGAATATTGTAAAGCCCACAGTCAATATTAGTCTACCGTACGACAAAGTATCTAAATTTCATGATATGCTACGCAGCTTGGAGTCAAATATGACTAATTATGGTATTGAAACAATTTCAATCACAGACACCTCGCTCGAGACTGTGTTTCTTAAGTAAGTTAATACACATTTGAATTTCGAATGCCTGGCATAAAGCAATTAATACATTGTGTTTGCAGCTGTGCCGGCGAATGCGATCAAGTCGACACCCCAGATATTGGAACACTTAATGATGCACCTTTACTTGCTATTGAATACAAACGCTTACAAAATAATGTAACCAATTTATGCCAGCAATGGACTGCAATTTTCTACAAAAAGTCAACGTTTTTGTTTAACGAATGGCGTTACGCCCTTTGCATGGTAAATAAGCCAACATTACGTTTGATGATAAGCGAACCGATAATAGTGGTGGTAAAATATAGATAACTTTTAGACGCTAAGTCAAACGCTTGACTCACACACAGAAACTTTTTTGTTTTGATAGTATTTAAGTTATTTGGGTTTCAATTTAATAACAAGCATATTATGCAAACTGTTTAAGTCATTGATAACGTAATTCTTACTCGTTTCTTGCAGTTGATTTTGCCGTTTATTGGAGTCGCAGCCACAATTTTACTGATGCATTCTATGTCTATTGTGACCAATGAGGAGGAATTGCCATTAAAACTCTGTCATTTAACCACTGGAACTGTTTATATTTACAATCCGACAGGCCAAAACGAGCAGGTAGAGCAGCAGTTGCGTCAATATATTCAAAAAAGTGGCCATAATGCCAAGACTTTTACGTTACGCGGTGATAACAGTGTGCGAGGAGGTAATAATTGAATACTCTTACTTTAAAAAACAGTGCTTAAAGAATACGAATATTTGAACAGAGCTGCTGCAAATGCAACGTGATAATTTGGCAGACTTTTTGGAGGATACCATTGGATTAATAGACCTTAGCAATATGCCGAATATTGAAATTAACTACGCCAGCAATCGCTATCACAGCAGTGTGATGCTTATCAATATGCTGGACACGTGCATGATGCAGTTGGCTAGTCGACAAAAGGATGTGCAAATTGATGCCACCTACGTGCCAATAAAACGCTTTGTTAGTGACGTCAGCTCCACACGTCTAGAATACTATGCAGTTATAGTCCCTGCCGCGATGTTCTTTAGCATGTTCTACTACATCGCGTTGCCATTCCGAGAGCATGCCAACGGTTTCCGCCAATTGCAGCCAATGTCTCGCTATACTTATTGGTTCGCCACCTTTGTCTTTGATATGCTGTTGCATGCTCTTGTGTGTTTGGCACTGTTCATATTTCAACAACTAATTATGCCACCGGAGCTGTATAGGGTCGAAGAGCTGAAGATGATAGTCATAAGTATTTTCTTCTACGGTTGTAGCTATTTGCCCATTTTGTATGCTCTGGGCAATAGCTTCAAGTCAATATCAACCATAACAACATATCTGCTGCTCATGCTTATCGTTTCCGGTAAGTAGTTTGCAAACTTAATGGTAAAAATGTATTTATTATTTAAATTTTTGCAGAAATCTCACCGCTAATCACCTCTAACAATATGCAGGCCATGAAATTGCATGCGACAAAAATAGCTTTTCTCAGTTTTTTACCCGACTTTAATTTGAACCATCAATTGCGTCTCATCAACGAGAATCTTATATTGGACAGACGCAAGTCGTTGCAGACCTTGGAACCTTCGATCAGCGTGTTTTTTGTCTATGCTATTGTTGTCTACATAATGATTATGGGCTTCTTTACCATTGTGCTTGAGCACAAGTACCATCGCCAGAAGCTACGTGACTTCTTTAGTGGAACAACCTGTAAAATCCCACCTAAGACCGGCAGTCCGACGGGTATAAGTCCGCTTCAAGCTCTGAACTTCGTTAGTGAATGTGTTAGTGAGGAGAAGCGTGTTAAACAGCTGCTCGACAGCACTGAACCACAGTCGTCACACGATTTTCCATTGATTGTTAGTAATCTGCGCAAGAGCTATGATGGTAAACCTGCTGTAAGCGGCATCAGCTTTGCAGCGCAACGTGGCGAATGCTTTGGACTGCTGGGCGTAAATGGTGCAGGCAAAACGAGCACTTTCCAAATGATTGGTGCCAATCTGGCAATGGACGGTGGCCGAATACAAATCGAAGGCGCTGACATCCGCCTTAACGAGGTGGCTTACTGCCAGCAGTTTGGCTACTGTCCGCAGTACGATGCGCTTAACAATTTCATGACTGCCGAGCAGTGTTTGCGATTGATGGCTATCTTGCGTGGACTCAGCCGAAAAGCAGATGATCCAGCCGGAGTAGAATATAGTGTTATGTTCTGGTTGCAGAAAATGCAATTGCTTAAGTATCGACATGTGGCAGTGCGCAATTATTCGGGTGGCACAAAGCGCAAACTGCTGGCGGCTATGGCCATGATTGGTGCACCATCCCTGGTTCTACTGGATGAGCCAACAACTGGTGTAGATCCCATATCGAGACGCTTTTTGTGGCAATGCATTAAAGACTTTCAGGCAAGGGATCGAACTGTGGTGCTAACATCACACAGGTAAATCTATTGCTCTAAAAGCTTATAGCCTTGAATAACTTTATTAAAATTATCTTCTTTATAGCATGGACGAGTGCGAAGAGTTGTGCAATCGATTAGCCATCATGGCCAAGGGTAAATTC
This sequence comes from Scaptomyza caliginosa, assembly GCA_035044725.1. Classification (NCBI taxonomy): domain Eukaryota; kingdom Metazoa; phylum Arthropoda; class Insecta; order Diptera; family Drosophilidae; genus Scaptomyza; species Scaptomyza caliginosa. The sequence continues at coordinate 280,479 of JAWNNR010000351.1, forward strand.
AAATGTCTTAACAACATTTGTGCACTTAAGCGGCAAAGCGGCTTCACCATTAAATTGAAAATGAAAATTGACACAGAAACGGAAACAAATGTGGCAACAATAACGAATGCGCTTAAGGGACAATTTGAAGCCTTGGAACTGCGTGAGAATCATGCTGGAACGTTAACCTATATTGTGCAAACCGATGAGCAAATACTTTGGTCAAAAGTGTTTAAAATTACGGAATCTTATCTGGCTGATAAGCTCAATGACCTTGTTGAATATTACTCAGTCAATGAGTGCACTTTGGAAGATATATTTCTAAAGTTCGAGAGACAATCCAAATCATTGTCACGTTCCGGTTCGGAAAACTTTGTCTGAGCGTACCTTGTGTAGTTGGCCACTCTCTATCTTTCTTGTCAGTATTGCGTGTGGTCATAACCACTGTCGAAGCACCATTGAAAGATCTTAAAGATCTAGCTGTGCCATACCTGCAAAATGTGTGCAATTTAAATGGTGTAGTCCACATATCATCTTGTGTGCATACAATCTGTGATTGATACACATCTTGATACTCAAGGGACAAAGAGGCTGAGCCATCGCAAGGTGATGCAATCGCTCGCGATTAATGTCAAAAAAAGAAAAAAACATTTGGCAAACAACTTATAAAATGCATTCTATATTTATATTAACATTTAAGTATATCATATACTTGATTTTTGATACAAAGCTTTGATATGTTTTTCTTTGTGACTTTAATATTTAATTATATAAATGTACTAAAAGACACTTAGTTTAAGAAATACCTATTTATGTACAACCATACATCAAACATTTTTAAACATATTGCAGCAACATCAAATCACCCCATAAGAAATATCGAATAATTATTGCATCCACGAATCTCAGCTGCATTTCATTGAAAAGTAGATTTAAATGTCATTTATTTCAAAAATTAAATATATATATATACAAAAATTTACTCTGCACCGTTATTTTTCGAAGATTTACTTGTTTTTATTGCTGACTTGCAGGGCTGGAACAAAAACAGTGATTCCAATGAACCACTTAAAAGCACTGTTAAGCACTTTAGGTTTCAATGCAGGTAACAGTTACAATACGACGAACATTGCACATCACTAATTTTTCATACACCACAAAGTACTATCGCTAAGAAAAATTTGCACATATACATATAAATACCAAACACAATATACATATACGAATCACTTTGACTTGTGAAATATAACAAACAATGGAGGAACTGCTAAACGAAGTAGTGCCCCAGGAAGATTTGGAGGTGTGTAAATTGCGAAAGGACTTGTAAATATTTTATTATTTTGCCATTCTGCTTGCAGAGGTTCGAAAGGAAATACCAACACGAACATGAACTCGATGGGGAAGTCTCAACGGAAACCAAATTCGAGTACGCAATTAACTTCAAATGTGTTATTTAAACTGTCGTAAGATAGCTTAAACGCTTATGTTTATTCTTCTTTTTTTTCAATATGGTAGATATGCATTCTGTTTGGTTCGAAGTCGGTACACCAATGACATTAGAAAGGTGAGTCAGTGGCAGTGTATCTGTGTGTACTAAGTACACAGTAATACATACGTGGACTTAAATACATACATACATATACATGTACATATATACGTTAATTATCAACAAATTAAGTACGATTTCTTGTTGTGTATGTGTAACGTATTACTTAGGGCATAATGATATTGGAGGAACTGGCTCGCTTACATCCAGATGGAAAACGTGATTATATCTATTATCTTGCATTTGGAAACGCACGAATTAAAAACTATTCTGAAGGCTTAAAATACTGCAGAGCATTCCTTGATATTGAATCGAATGACCAAGTCCGCTCCTTGGAGGTAAAGTTTAATTGAATCGTAAAACCCCTTTTTTACAGTTGAAAATATTAAAATTTTATTACTCTTAGGAGCACATTAAGAAACAGAGCGACAAGGAGGTTGCCAAAGGAATGGCCGTTGCTGGAGGAGCTGCTCTTGTGCTCGGTGGCATAATAGGACTCGGCATAGCAATGGCTAGAAAGTAAAATTACCTCATTTTGAACTAGAAATATTCCTCATCTCATTTCATGTTTGATTTTTACTGCACGATTTGTACATAAACCAAATTACAAGTCAAATATTATAATTTATAAAGACAATTTTAGTTGTAATTTAATTTATTAAAAATTAAATATCTAAGCTGTTGTTGAAATAACCTATTTTTTATACCTTTCTTGTAGTAAACAAAAACGCGATAAATAATCAAATCATGTGATAAAGTTTATAACGGAATACAATTCCCTCCCAATATGTATACTTCTATATAAACAACTATCACAAAGTCGTCGTGGGTTACACACATAGCGCCAAATTGCTAATCAGCATTGTTTTGCACTTGCAAACTTTGTTTTTTTCTTCTTGTAATTAATTACACACATATATATTTAGTTAATAAATCATTGTTAGTAGCAAACTATTGTATATTTAAAGTGATATTCCCTGTTCATCACACAAAGATGTTAGTGAAATAAATCGTACACTTATTAATCTGATCAATGCCGCATATTCTCTTACAGCTAGTGATAAAAGTATTATTTTACTAAAAACAACGCCAGATGTGTATAAAATCATCTTTGACTATATAAACTGGGAGTATTGTAGATAACATTTCATAAAAAAGAACCACAAAATCATTTAATTAAAATTATTTATTAATTATTAAGCTTTGCTTGTAAATAAATGCATCCGTTTCCACTAGATAGTTCTTGTTCTTGATCTTGGATCAATAGTTGATAGTTTCCTTGAGAGCCGCAAGACAGCGGTGCTTGTCAGGCAAATAAAATGGCTCGAATACATGGGGGAATGGTGTATCCCACCCAGTAACTCGTTTAATAGGTGCTTCTAGGCGCAAAAAGCATTTCTCTTGTATATAAGCAGCGATCTCCGAACCAAATCCTTGCGTATATGGCGCTTCATGGGCTATTAGAACGCGTCCGGTTTTATTAACAGACTGAAATGATAATAAACAATATTTATTAGTAATAGAATGCAAATGAACTGTAAAATGTCTCACATTGCAAATAGTTTCCGTATCCCATGGCAGAATTGAAACCAAGTCTATGACTTCACAATCAATGTCAAATTGTTTCTTTGCCATTTCGGCGACCTTAAATTACAGAAGATCGATTAAAGTGAATACAGCATTCAAAACAATATTCGTACCTCCAAAAGAACATGAACTTGTGTACCCCAGCCGACGAGCGTAATATCTTTTCCTTTACGCAATATATCAGCTTTGCCCAACTCATGCAAGTAGGATTCGGTGGGAACTTCTTCAACTGCAGCGCGATACAATGTCTTTGGTTCGAACACAATGCAGGGATTTGCATCGCGAACACAGGCCAATAAAAGTCCCTTTGCTTTAATTGGACCTCGGGGAATCTAAAAATATTATTTAAACATTAATAAGATTTCAAAAATACTTTAAATGTTCAAATTACTTACCACAACCTTAAGTCCGGAGGTGTGAGCAAAGTACGCTTCGGGACTTTGAGAATGGTACAACGCACCATGTCCGACAGCACCACAGGGAACTCGGAAAGTTAACGAGCCACAGTCGAAAAGACCACCACTTCGATAACGGTATTTTGCAGCCTCGTTTACAATTTGATCAAAACTTGGAAATATGTAGTCAGCAAACTGGATTTCAGCTATTGCCGTCGCTCCGGTATTTGCCACGCCGATCGCAAACCTAATCAAATATCAATTGATATTAGAATAACATTTGGTTGCTTAGCATAGATAAACACATACCCTGCAATTCCCTGTTCGCAGAGAGGGGTATTAAAGACACGATCCTTTCCGTACTTATCCCGCAGATTAACTGAGCAACTGTTAAAAGAAAAACAAAAATGATATAATTATCATGCCATAGTCAAATGATTATTGAAATTACCGAAAAACTCCACCAAAGCCGACGTCTTCACCGAATAATAATGCGGACTTGTCTTCTTCTAGGGCCAAGTCCATTGCATTATTTATTGCCTGAAACATGTTCATTTTTTGCACATCTTTGCTGCCCTCAGCAAATTTCGTTGGATAATAGGTGAAATGTGATCGGGTTAAAGATCCGGCATTAAATTTAATTGCACTAAACAATCCGCGGGTCAGCGAGGATACTTTCATGATTGTTTATATTAATTTAAAGGAACGGATGTGAAAGAAACTAAATAAACCCTCTTATCACTATTGCGCAACAAAATACGTGTGTTTAATATGTTTGTATGTGTGCATGTGCCGATGTATACAATACATGTACACATGTTCCCATCGATCAGATGGTATAACGCTACCAGATCAGTTACAACGGCTGCAAAAAAACATTTGGCTTAAATTTTTAATACCTTAATATAAAAACAATTGCTTTTAATAATATTAAAATATAAAAACACTTGCTTTTAATAATATTAAAAGCAGATAAATAATACTTGATTTTAAATTGTATAATTTCTAAATTTAAACATATAATAGCAATTGAATTCTTAAATATCGATATACCTTTGTCCACCACTACGAAATAATCGAGTTGGAAATCAAGCATACCCCCACAGTATAAGCGACAAGTGCCAAAGCAGAGTGACATTACTTGCAGCAGTGAACTCTTAACAAAAGCCGATTTGCATAGTGCACAAATGTCTAAAATAATTGAAATTCCAGTGCATACGCAAAAGTTGCTGACTATATTTAGAACAATTATCCCCAAGTTGACGAATGGAAAATATAAAGGCCAGTACGGCCGCATCGGTGTCATCGGTGGCTCCTTGGAATACACTGGAGCACCGTATTTCGCTGCAATGACCGCTATGAAAGTCGGTGCAGACCTTGCCCACATCTTCTGTCATGCCGATGCGGCGTCTGTTATAAAAGCTTACAGTCCTGACTTAATTGTGCACCCTGTCCTTAACCGCGAGGATGCAGTGGAAGAAATAAAGCCTTGGATTGATCGATTGCATGTTATTGTATGTGCAAAGTCCAATTTTAATATCATGTCTAATTAACAGTGCATTTGTATGGTTTTAGGTTATTGGACCTGGCTTGGGGCGGGACGCTCGTATTTTAAAAACCGCATCAGATGTTATACAGTTTTGCCTAGAGGTTGGCAAACCAATTGTGATAGACGCCGATGGACTTTTCATATTAAACGACAACATCGATCTGGTATGCGGCAAGCGTGACGTCATATTAACCCCAAATGCAATAGAATTTCAAAGATTATTTGGCAAGGATCCAACGGCCGCAAGTGAAAAGATGCTGGCCCTTGGAGATGGGGTTGTGGTCCTTGAAAAAGGAGCCCACGACAAGATTTATATACCACACACTAACGAAGTGTACGCAATGCCCATTGGTGGATCCGGTCGTCGCTGTGGCGGTCAGGGAGATTTATTAAGTGGATCTCTGGCCACCTTCTTCTATTGGGCCCTGCAATCCAATCAACCGAATCCGGCCTATTTAGCTGCTTGTGCCTCTAGTCATTTTGTGAAAAAACTAAACTATACCGCATTTCAAAAGCTGGGACGTAGCTTAGTAGCCAGTGACATGATTAATGAGATATCCAGTGTTTTTAAAAACGAATTTGAGAGTCAGAATTTAGACTAAAGCAATATTAGGTGCATAGCGATGTTAATTATCTATTACATAGATCTTCATAGGACTGATTTAATAGTTGTTACAATCTCTTAACTCTATACATTGAACGTTGCAATTTTAAAGCCAAATCAAATTAGCTCTAAGGGTTGGCTCGTATTTATATGAAATGATATAACCTAGTGTCCTTACATTATATTAATGTGCGTTTTATGCATTTTCAAATATTATACTACTTAAAAATACCTCAATAAATCAATACTCTGTTGCCCAAAAAAAAAGAAGATATTTTATTGGCGCCAACAATTGCAGTTGGATTTCTACAGTTAAACATAATCCAATTAATCGTCGATGTCAATGTAGTGTTGCATTGCAATCAAATCGTACTATTTGTAGTATTTGTATACTTTTGGTATATTTTAGTACAAGAGTGGATCTTGGGATTTGAGAGCCTACACAAGTATTTTATTGACACAATGTTGGTTTATTACTTCAATTGTTATTTCCCCTTTTAGGCTTAAATGTGTATTAGTTGACGTCTTTTGTTATTGCACATACTGCACAAATCATATTTCGCTCAATGAATTGGATAAATGATACCCACACGGAAACGCATTTTTATAGTTATATTATTAACTGCCTTTTTGGGACTCTTACTGCGTTTTCTATTCTTTAATCGTCCACTACCGGATTTGAAGGTAAGTGATTAAATGATTATTACAATAATTGTAATCAATTTGCATGAGCATCTTTAAATTGGTATGTGTACATACACGTTGGCTACTTTTTGATAGCAGACATCACTAATAATATTAAATATTTTTACTATTGAACAAAATTAGTAAAATTTTCTCATTATCATTGATACTCTCTCTTAAGTCCCCGGCCTAAATTATACAATTATTTAATCTTTTACTTATAATTTGATAAGATTTATTTATGAATGCACGTAATTATTGTTATTATACTAATAGCAAACCAATATTTCTGTTCGCTTCGCTACTAATTGCCTCCCATGTCTTTTAGGAGGAACAAAATTATCGTAGAAACCCAGGAACACCACTGCCGGTGTTGGTGATGGTATTTTATGAAGCCCTATGTCCGGACTCGAAATACTTTATTACCAAGCAATTATTGCCTACGTACAAGCATGCGGCCCCCATTATGGAAGTGCAGCTTGTGCCTTATGGCAAGGTAAGCAATATTTATAAATGATGAATACATAAAAAAAATAATATTCACATACACATGTATTGATTTCAAGGCACACACAACAACGGACGGTGAGGGTAAATTAGTATTTGACTGCCAACATGGACCCACGGAATGTCAGGCAAATATTTATCATGCTTGCGTAGCCGAAATTATTGATGATCCGCTGATCCGCCTAGAAGTGGTCACCTGTATGATACGTGACAATCGACTACCCAAAGAAGCCATGCAAAAGGTTGGTCGTTAAACAAATATAGCCACAAAAAGATTTATTTAACTATTCAATTATGTTCTTCGTAGTGCGCCAAGCAGCACAATGTGGAGAATATTGATCTGATTCAGAAGTGCTTTGATAGCAATCATGGATCAGAATTGTTAAAATTAAATGGCGATGCCACATCGGCACTCCGACCGCCTGTCACATTCATTCCAACAATTACATTGGATGGCTCGCAAGGCAGGCAAGCATCCATTTTAAAGGACCTTCTTGGCGAGGTATGCAAGGCGGCTGGCGGCACGCAACAGGCTGAGCAAATTTGCAAACAACATTAGTTCAATTTCCTCACACACTAACTAATATTTAAATACGCTTTTTAAATGTTTTATAATTGACAATTGTTTAATAAAATTGTATTTTGATTTTTATAATTAATTAATAAATTTAAAATGTACGTACGTTAGTCAACAAAAATGATTTATATACATAAATGTGTATATAGATTTTACTATCACATGCTAATGTTGGACTGATTTACATGTATACCAATTTCCGTGCTAAGCGGATTATCATCAAGATTGGTCTTGGTATCAACATCGTTAACAATAGAAATCGTAAATCTTTTTATAAGGCAACTCTTTGCGTCACATAGACTTAACGAAAATTCAATTGCCAATACAGTTGGATTTTCATTTACAGCCACAACATTTTCCAAATGTCTTATTTGCAAACTGCATTTGCCTTCCGTAAGTAGTCCACGCGTTTGTTTCATTTCCAGTGCAGAATTTATGCTTCTCATTAACCACTTTTGTGGAGCATCCGTTGTGAACTTCAAGTCCGATGACAGCTTAATCATAAAATTAATTGTGCTGCGTTTATGTCGAAGCAGAGGAATACTCTTAGTCAGCTGCAAGCCAGTTGCCTTTGCTGCACTGACTGGTGCATCTGTTTCGCTTGTCGATGACGAGATTTGCTTGAAATCCAGCACAAAACGTCGCGCCGTATTCGTCTTTAAATCAATGATATGAATTGTGTGATTATTTGTATCAGCAACTAATAACTGATTTCCACTAGCATCTACACAAAGCCCGGATGGCTCTCTGAGTGCAAGAATGCTTCCATCTTGATTCCTAAAGACCAGTGTTGAAATTGTATTAGTATCAATATCTATAGCCTTAATCTTGTGGTTATATGTATCAGCCACATATAGCTTTCGATCGATATGATTAAATGCCACACCCAATGGATGCTGCAATTTTGCGTTGTACAATTTTCCATCCTCATCGCCAAATGCAAAAAGATTCTAAAAATAATTATAAATATATATACAATGTTGACATAGAAGTCCGCACTACTTACCAGTGGATTGCGATCCCCACCTACAACTGGCATAACCTTACCATCGACCATTGAAGCTTTGCGTATGCTGGAGCTTTCGCTGTCTGCCACAAAGAGATAATCGCTGGTCATAGCCAAACCAGATGGTTGGGCAAATGCAGCGTTTTGTGGATACGAGTTATTGCGATTCTCCTCGAGGCCGTTGCCAATTAGGGACACACAGCAACGGGGCTCGAATTTGCGGAACTTCCACCAAATAATACCTTCTGGGAAATAGCCCCAAATTTGATGGGTGCCAGCCATGGCTATCAGGACAATGGTCTTTTCGGGTACAATTTGTTCGTCCGCGTGAAAAGACATATCCATATCACGTGTTCGAAAGACAGCCACATCCCATGGTGATGATATCGCCTGTAACTGTCCCAATTTTCCGCCGACACGCTCATGGCCCTGATATCCCGTTCCAGCTAATGTTTCTACAACACCTGTTTTTAGTGATATTTGTCGCAGTGCATGGTTATCAGTGTCAGCCACAATTAGTGTGTGTTCATCCAGAAATGCAACCCCCTGAGGATTATTAAATCTCGCTGTCGTTAAATCTCCATCCACAAAACCCACATCAAGTCCTCCAATTTTATGTTCCACGATTCCTGAAATTGTTACGACCAGTACGCGATTGTTTCCAGCATCAGCAATGGCATAACGATCACCGAACCTTGCAATTTTAGCTGGAAAGCGCAGATTTGACGCCGGATGCAGATCAGTGGATAGCTGCAGCGGCAAACTGGCATTATCAATCTTCTGTTGCCGTCCATAATAGGACAAAGCTGCGCCAACGAAGTCATGCAGGAAATCGCTATGTCCCTCGCCCATTAATAGCAACATGGGTATCCCACTCGGACTTAACACCATCAGCGAGGGCCAGCATCGAATGCTCAGTGCTCGCCACAATGAGGATTTTGAATCGTTAACAATGGGATGTTGAATTCCATAACGCTGCGCTGCCGATAGTATATTGGCGGCTGTCCGCTCGTTCTCAAACTTGGGGCTATGCACACCAACAACGACAAGCCCATTCTCAACAGTAAATCTCTCTTCGAGAGCGCGCAGCTCTGGCAGTACATGCATGCAGTTAATGCAGCAGTAGGTAAAGAAATCCAACACAACTAATTTGCCGTGTAAGCCAGCAAGTGTCAGAGGCCTACTGACATTGAACCAGTCTAGATCTAAAGTAGATATGTATTTATCCATTAGCTTAAATCAATTAAATTTTATACGTACCACAATCGAATTCAAACTGTAAAGATTTCACTTTGGCAATGGATTTGTCGTCTGCATTCCAACGTCCGAAAAATTCCTCAAATACTTTCGCTCTATTGTTTTTGTTGCTGCGGTAGTTTTGTTGTAGTTCCTCAGTAAGAAAAGTAACAATATCAATTGCGGTTAGATCCTCAGAGCAGTCCATTATCTGGCTTGTTTTTCTTTTTATTATGACCAATAGCGCTGTATTAGCCACAAATATAATAAGCTATGTTAACCTATCGATATCAGTGCTGCCAACTAATGACAGACCGATAAAAAGGTCACAAACGGAATTAAATAAAAACTTGAACGAAAGCAGCACAAAAAGTTCAATTAAACGACTGTGTCTTAATTACAAACAAATAATGAAAAACGTGAATAAATTATAAATAGTATCAATAATATAACAATAATAATATCAACATGAGCATTGTTTAAGGCGCTACGCCTTATTAATTGATTTCTTCATAATAAATAGTTCAAAGTCAGTTAATCTATTATTTATATGCCTCTTGCATATTCTTCTGTTAGCAGTTCTTATACAAATAACAAAGTATTTGGCAGTCGGCTACCATCGGCTTAAACATTATGTTGTTAGTATTTCTTACATTACAAATAAAGTGTAATTTTATTTTGTATAACACGGTCACACTTTCGGTAATTATAACATACATATGTACATAGCGCATAGCGCAGGCTGGCATATTGCTTCTTGGAACTTGACTTGTGCCAACGAATTGTCGCTTGCTCGGACGTGTTTTGTCAAATTCATATTATCGAATTCCTAAATCCTACGAGCATAAATCACAACAAATACGTATTATGGAAAAAAGTGAAAAGTGCTTGCAACAATGCTATAGACGGACTAAAGTGTCAAACTCAAAAATAATTAACGACAACTCAATTTTACGAATGCCGCGTGTGAGAGATGGAAAATCAATTGCACGGCCAAAATTATGTGTTACCTGGGAAGGTCTAAAGAAAACAAACAGCATTTGTTTTGTCTTTATAATTGCAATTCTAACGTTTACAAATTGTATACATTTGGGCCTCGGCTCTTATGCAAATGATATTGATAGCGATGCCCCGCTTACAGCAATAAAACCATTGAATTTAATAAATATTCTGCTGGCAGAAAACAACGTAAATAACTCCAATTCAAACACCATATTGAAGGAATTACAACTGCCAGAAACACAAATAAGGCAAGTTAGAAGCTAAAATACGAATTCAATTTCTATGTTTAACAAATAAGTGTGTGTATTTGTGTGTGTAATAGACAAAACTATAATGTAAACCTAAGCATACGTACATATGAACATAACAGATACGTAATATATGTTTTTACCACGAGCTGGTTTTATCGGCTCAGTTGTGTGATGCTGTGCATCATAATATATATGCTAATATGTCTGAGAATAGGTTCGTAAAAGGCGTCAATTTCTTATATTGCTTGAAATAATAAACGCCATCATCGTGGACAGACAACTTAATAATAAAGAAATCATACTTTACGTTATTTATTTATCCAGCGATTGTGGGCTTTAGTGTTGCCACTGTGTTCACATTTTTATTTGGTTTTATTTCTTTATTTTTGGCATATTTTTTAAAATCAGGCACTTTTACACTTTTTGAGATTGTCATAAATAAACTTATGTGTATGTCTGTATGTACGTTTATAAATATATTTTTTAAAAAATGTTTGAAGCTTGACGTATGAGCATTTTCACAGCAAGGTCATCTGTGTCTAAAAAACGAACCTGTTCTTTAGACAAAAAGACATTTCTAAATTAAAATCGTGCGTTTTTTTTAGATCTAGCAGCATTGATTTTAATTGGCAATAAAGGAAATATTGCTGTGTAACTAAATTTCCCGCATAAAATCGGTTTTGAAGACGTTTTCTGTTAAATATTTGTTGCCTTAAAATAAAAATGTACATTTAAGATCTTTCGCTCCCGCTCTCTCTCTCTCTCTGTTCTGAAAGTAACTAAATGCGATGAGAGCAACAATTGTGCTTAATATAAGCTTCGACTTTTATTAGTCACCCTTAAAATATAATATTAATACTCATAAACGAAGTAACGACATCAGTTGTATACATAGTTGCTTTTAAAATATTGGTTAAATCCAATACTTCGATTGAGACTTCAGCATCTTGTTGCTAATAAGTTCTTTATGGAAGAGTACACAAGCAAATTATACAACAACAAATGAAATATCGAAATCTGCTTTGCAAAGAAAATGTATCATTTGAAATTGTGCTTATTTCATGTATTTGTGTTGATTAACGAGCGATTTTTGTAAGACAGAATCATGTATAATTAATATATGTATGTGAGCACAGAAAGTAGTCAAAACTTGTATTTACTGATTGCTCACCGTAAAAGTGTCTTTATGTTGTTGTTGTTGTTAATAGATAGCTTATCTACGCTTCATACTTTTTATTACCAAATTTGCAATAACAAATCTGCTTTGACCGGGATCAAACTGCTTAAAAATCTAGTTGTACATAGTACATAGTGTATTCGTATTTGGCATGACGTAGAAATATTGCCGCAACAAAGTTTGTTTTCACAAAAAAACTAACTAACAAACTAATTTAAAGAGCTTTTTAAAATGTTAAGCGCAATAATATATCAGTACACATTTTATCTAAGTGCACGAATTTCTTGTTGTTCAATCAACTTGTTGTTTGGTCTTTATATACATATTAATTTTAGAAAAATAATTACTTTAATTAGCTATTTATCACTTAAATCGAGATTTATACTATTCTATTGTGACAATTTCGCAATGCTTGCAAAACAAGCGTGCTACTGACTGTGAAATACACTGTTCACAGTTAAATTTAAGATTTCGGATAGTATCATACTCTTTACTTCTAGAACAGGGTGTTTTATGTCACTGTTGCCTCTTGCAACTGCCACGCAATCTCAATTCTCTGTTTCTTATTTTATAGTTTCATGCGATACCGCTGTTTTTTTATTATTTATTTAATTACATTTATTCTCTGAAGGCTGGCTCTGACTCAATTTCTTGCTGTTGTTATCATTCAATGTTTATCAACACACAAACACATACATAAGTACATACTTACACAATAAATAAACGCACTCATGCCGCATCTACATACACAAACTTAAAATCGTGTTTGTTTTTAGATTTGCGTCCAAAATTAGTTGACTTGTTGTAGCTTTCATAAATCTCAGAAATTAGAATCTGTTGAAGTGCAAAATCGACAAAAAATATTGAGGTCACAAAATACGTAAATATTTAGTTCTTTGAAGATGTGCGTATGGAAAATATAAGTAGGTGTGTGTGTGTGTGTGTGTGTGCATACTTAATACCATTCACGTGCTGATTTACCGCTGCAATTGAATTTGGAGCATGGTATTTTTTATGTTTAAAAAATATGCATGCGCTTTTACACACAAACGCACTTACATTCATACGTATGTACGTATGCACGCATGTCTGTATCGCTTTTGTTTTGACTGCCAAACTCTATTTATAGCACCTTTTATGTATGCAAAAGCATCACCATTTCTTGCTCATATTTTTGTGCGTACATTCGTCAGTATGTATGTGCTTACTACGCACACATACATGCATACATACGTTTGGATTTATGTCTGCAGAGTAAAAACAACAAAACAGCCACAAACATTGCTTTTTAATTTCATTTTGTTGTGTTTGTGTTATTTTGCTGTACTTTTGGTCAAGGCAGCAGCTGAATATTGTCTTGTTATACAATTCTAATTAGCGTTTCTTAAAAAGCAAAACAAAATCCATCGGTCTGGGCCACCGTAGCCAACATTCAGCCGTCAGCCCCTTTAGCCACACAAACAGATCAAAATGAACTGCACATAACCGCAAACACATTTTCACTAATGACTCATTGCGTACTCTTAGCCAGAGCATTTAGGCAGTCGCATTCACAGTAGCGTCGTGAAGCACGTTTAAGTTTGAGCTAACAAACGCAATACACACGCACACACAAACACGCATTCATAAGTACCGTACTCAAAATACACAGGTGTAGGTACAAACATGAGTTCCCGTATATAAACATATGTATGTGGTATGAATGTACTTTGCGAAGCCGCACCAAAATCAATACACATACATACATACTTTGTATACACAAACATACATACTTACACACTTATGATATTTTAAAAACTGCCAAACACAACAATACTGCTGCTAGCGATGGCAATGGGGGCAGCAAGTGATTCTTATTTTCGTTCTATCGGACCAATCCAAATCAATCTGGATTGAGGCGGTTGAAACGAGGATTTCTGTTTTTTTCTGTTTCATTTTTTTTTTTATGGTTTTCTGATTTTTGCGTTTTGTGTCTCTCATTCTACGGTACCATATTTATTTTCTACGCTATGTAATTAGTGACGACTTCTTTGCGCACACAAACAAATGTAAGATTACACAGTTAGGTTAGGTTAGGTTATGCTAATTTAATTGCATTGAGTCATTAGTTGAATAAATTAATTGAATTCTCGTTGACCCGCTGTGTGCGTGTGTGTGTGTTGGCTGTGAGATTTGACCGTATTTAGAGACGCCAAATAATTGAATTAGCAGGATTGGCTCAATCGAATTGCGGCATTGTCAACAATTGAAATCAATTTACATTTATTTTTGGGGTGTCTTTTTTTTTAAATTGACGATGACAAAGTGTGAACGGAATTGGGCATAATAAAAGATTTCTCACCCTATTTAAGATCTAGGGTCAACTCCCTCGTGCTTAGAGGAATAGTATAGCGTCATAAATAAAAAATAACAAATTCATTTTGTTAACACGTGCATCATGATATGAACGTTTCAAAATTAAATATGGTCTATAAGTATTTCTTTTGATAAAAATCTAGCATAGAGACTATTAAGTGCCATTTATCTGAGGCTCTGTTCAAAGCTTGAACACAAATAATACTTATAAGCAAGAAAAAATAACAAGAGTGTCTCGATCGAGTGAGATATATATATATATATATATATATATATACTACGATTATTTATGATAAGGCCATAAGTGATAAGACAATGTCGCTGGTGACGCAAACTTAAATCTTAAATGTGACCAACTCAAGTGAGATAATCTGTATCTTGGTTGCGGCTGAAATCAGTTTTGTCTGGTTTCTGTTGCACATTCGGGTACATAAAGATCTCAATCGATGTGCTGGTTGACTGAAACAAATGGCCTTAACAATATTTTGGTAACGATTGCATAAGCACTCAAGTAAAGCATGAACTACGTCACAAATGCTGTTTGATTGGGCCTAATCAAGCTATTTGGTTGCTGACTATTACTTGTCCAACCTAACGTTTTTCCATGCTTCCAGATAGAGATAGCAGTAGATAAATAATAAATAAATATGTTTATCTACGGCAAAATTAACAATATGAACTCTATAAATATTTGCTCAAATTTTGAATAATTGTAATGTTAAATGATAAAAGTGTGACTAAGCGTTAGTTAGTTGATATTAAAATATACTTTATAATATATAATAATTTTTATTTGTATTTCTTTTTACTTTCAGAGTTCGCGAAACGCGACAAGTCAAAAAGGAAGAAATGCGTATTATTGGCTTGCGCCTGGAAGATGATAGCCAGGAGTCCAACGATGGTGTACCAAGTGTATTAAGTGAAAAGGAACAGACGATACGTGTTTTTGGTATTGGATTGCAGGAGAAGACAGTGATTGCATTTACCAACGAGGAGAATGAATATCAGGGGCCATGCCTTAAGCCGGCTACCGAAATCTTCAAGCCCAAAGAGGTCTCATCAGATGGTGTTACGGCAATCTACTCGGTGAAGTTTCCGATCTCCAAGAGCGTATTGTATATCTGTGCGAAAATTGATGAGGGCTTGGCTGTAAGTTGCACTAATAATCTGTAATACTTAAACAGAATACAAGAATAAATGCGTTTATCTATTAACAGCACAGCAGTGCAGCGAATACAACACCATTGGAACATCAGGGCAACGCCCAATGGATGAAAATTGAAACGCACCAACCATTGTTGCCCCTTTGGCTTGCCATAGTCGTCATTATAACATGTCTCTGTTTTTCGGCCTTGTTCTCTGGTCTTAACTTGGGCCTTATGTCCTTGGATCGTACAGAGTTAAAAGTAAGCTGCTTACAATAACCTTAATGGTTAATTGTGTATTTTAATGAGTGTTGCTTTTTGTTTTATTAGATTTTACAAAATACTGGCACGCTTAAAGAAAGAAAGTATGCTGCGAAAATTGCACCTGTAAGAGATCAAGGTAATTATCTGTTGTGCAGTATTCTCTTGGGTAATGTGTTGGTTAACTCCACCTTTACCATTCTACTGGATGGTTTGACCTCTGGACTTTTTGCTGTCATATTTTCCACCCTGGCCATCGTCCTTTTTGGTGAAATTACACCGCAGGTAGGTTCTAGGTTTAATTCGATGAGTGTGGTTCTGTAAGAGTTACATGCTCAATCAAAGTAATATACAAATGTCAACAACATTCACATATGCATTGTACGATCGTTCATAATAATTTACTTATTCATGTTATTACTTCTTGCTTTTGAACCCAAAGACTTTGATTTGATTTATGCAATTTACATAACAATCTCATTTTTTTATCTTAAATACGTACTATTTAATATTAACAAGCACTAATATTTTAGTAATTATCTTGCTTGCAGGCTGTGTGCTCAAGACACGGTTTGGCTATTGGTGCCAAAACCATAATGATAACCAAAACGGTTATGGCCATAACAGCACCTTTGGCATATCCCATTTCACGTATTCTCGATGCTATTTTGGGTGAAGAGATTGGCAATGTATTCAATCGTGAACGCCTAAAGGAACTTGTTCGTGTAAGATAACAAAGACTTAATGGTGATATATGTTAAGCCAATATTGATTTAATTTTATTTACATAGGTTACCAACGATGTCAACGATTTGGATAAAAATGAAGTGAACATCATCTCCGGAGCATTGGAGTTGCGTAAGAAGACCGTTGCCGATATTATGACACATATTAACGATGCATATATGCTGTCGTTGGAGGCACGGCTCGACTTTGAAACGGTTTCTGAGATTATGAACTCGGGCTATTCACGTATCCCAGTGTATGACGGCGATAGAAAGAACATTGTTACACTGTTGTATATTAAGGACTTGGCATTCGTTGATACTGATGATAATACACCGTTGAAGACACTTTGTGAATTTTACCAAAATCCCGTTCATTTCGTTTTTGAGGACTACACTCTTGATATAATGTTCAATCAGTTCAAGGAAGGTACAATTGGTCACATTGCCTTTGTGCATCGCGTCAACAATGAAGGCGATGGTGATCCGTTTTATGAAACAGTTGGTTTGGTTACATTGGAAGATGTTATCGAGGAGCTTATTCAAGCAGAAATTGTTGATGAAACTGATGTGTTTGTCGACAATCGCACAAAAACTCGACGTAGTCGTTATAAAAAAGCCGACTTTTCGGCATTCGCTGAACGTCGTGAGGCTCAAACTGTGCGGATATCTCCTCAATTGACGTTAGCAACATTCCAGTACTTAAGTACAGGTAATAAATACAGTAAACTCTCTTTATGTTCTTTTATTAATATATTTTTTTAAATTACAGCTGTTGATGCGTTTAAAAAGGATGTTATTTCCGAACCGATCTTGCGGCGATTACTTAATCAAGATGTTTTCCACAATATCAAATCCAAGGGAAAAAATAAGGATGATCCCTCGTTGTATATATTTACGCAGGGTAAGGCAATTGACTATTTTGTACTTATATTGGAGGGACGTGTTGAGGTGACAATTGGCAAGGAGGGTCTTCTGTTTGATAGTGGACCATTTACTTACTTTGGTACACAGGCGTTGGTACAAAATGTTGTTACGGGTAAGCAAATTACATTTCAATGGTAATGGATTTAACATTTAATAACTATTATGTACGTTATAGATTCGCCAACTCAGATGGGTTCGTTACAGTCTTTAAATATGGATTCGAAAATAAGGCAAACTTTCGTTCCTGATTACTCTGTTCGTGCTTCAACGGATGTGATATATATTGCCATTAAACGTAGTCTGTACCTAACTGCAAAGAAAGCGACTCTGTTGGAAAAGAGTCGTAAATCGGGAACGTTCTCAAGTGAAACATTCGATGATGAAGTTGAACGTCTCCTGCATTCAATAACTGAAGATGAAAAGCCTCGTTTTCTAGCAGCCAGCCAGACAGCAAGACGTTCATCGAAGCCAAACAGAAGTGGGGCATCGTCACCCCTCAACAATGATCTATCACACGATGATAGAAGTAATAGCGTAAGTGGCCAACTTCACGCGGGTCATCGAACTGGTCACGAACGTACGGAAGATGGGTCACTAAGTAGTTTAGTTACTTCCGATGTGGGAGGTGATCTTCAAAATGGAGAAAACGATGACAGGGATGGAAATGCGGCTTCCTCGCCGCTTTTGCCAAAGCCGGACGAAAAAAATAACGAGTCCTCCAAGCAAAGCAAACCCAAATAACGACAGTCTTCGGAGAACTCCGTACACTAAGACCCATCTGCCGCAAACGAAATTATCCATAAGAACCACTCACAGTTCTTCTGATGCAAAAAAACCGAAATATGCTTGCTTTGCTTTTTTCCTTAAATATTGTTATATATTTATATAATTGCTTGTTTATCGACCTCAATTTGTAAATTTACTAGAATTGTGTTTCCTTATTCTGTAGTACTGATATAGAGATTTATGTTTACATACAAACCCAAAAGGTATATTTTCAATGATTGTTCAATATTTTTTCCTCTTAAATTAAAATAATAATAGTTTTGAGATTTTGTAAAACCATTAATTATTACACACACATTACACATGTATTACCTCATAAAATACGTACTTAAGAAGTGAAATTAAGCACCATTGCTTGCAAAACCAGCCCCTATTTCATCTTCATATTCGAGGAAATAACAAAAAACAAAAAAAAACTATGCTTATGACCGCAGCATAATTAAGAATTTGTTTGTTAATCTTGTTTATTGTTCAGCATACATAACTGTTTAATAGTTTAGTTGCATTTTTTTTTTTTAAAGTCAAGTGTAAAACAAAAAAATTGTTATTTATGTAATGGATACTCCTATATACTTTAGCAATGTGTGCACAAGTTTTGTTTTTACTGTATTGTTGTTTAATACGATTGCGTTATTAAAATGCATTCTACTTTGAAATAATCCCACACTTCATGTTGCATAACTGTATTAAGTGAGAAGTTAAAAACTTCTCATTCGTTATTAATTTAACTGAACGTGTTATTTAGCAGTTTATAATGTCGTAATAAAATGAAAAACACATATACTATATACACACACATTACCTATGTTAACTTAAATGCATACTTGCATACACACACAAACACACACACATACATATTTAACTACATACAACAAATACAATATGTACATAACTACATAAATGAACAAGCAGAGCGTTAATTGGTTTTTAAATGTCTATCGCATTTGTGAGTGACGCTAAATGGCTGTTCCGACCAGGCGTTGGCATTAGGTAAATTATTTTTTGAATAAAGATTCTTGCAAAGAACCTAGAAAACATACTGAAACATGTGCTTGCAATAAATTATAAATTTTAAAGAATTATAAACATATATATTTACTATTAAAGATTAAAGAAAGATTATTGTCAGTATAGCTACTTTGTTACTTCCTTATATCTATTTACAATATATATATTCGTATATAAAATGAACAAGCATTTTTAAAACCAAATATTTATTGAGGGTGGGAGGCGGTTCTTTTTTTTTCGCGCATACCACAATATTTTTTAACTTTTATGCAGCAAGCGTGAGCAGAAATAAGTAGAAGTATATTTCTAATAATCTTTTTTCATCTGGCTCTTTAGTTTTGAGTTAATGTTACGACTCTGGAAATTACAGCTCCTAAATCCACTCTATGATAGTTTACAACTTTATGTTAACAGTCGTTTGGTGGCTCAACGGTTACAGAACGGTTCCAAGCTCTGTGTTCTATTCCATTCTGTTCCTAATTAAGTTGTTGATTTCCAAATTTTATTATTTGTAAGTGGCACCCATGCATCGAGGCGGCAAATCACATTCACGTGGAGGCAAATCCCACGCTCGTCCACCCGGACTCAGCGGCAAGGAGATTGGAATGTTCTACAGGGATCTGGCGCGCCAACGTAAAAACAATGACAGCAAAAGTGATGAGCCCAAAATTCGCCTTGGTTGCAATGTGAGCATTCCTCCAGGAACTCTGCGGCGGGTTTCGGAATACCTGGATGACTTTAAGACCGCACGCGAATCAAAGGAGGAGCACCTAGATGCCAAATTCAAAGAACAGTTTCTGCATTTGTTAAGTGTAAATTTTGACCAATTTATTGAGGAGACGAAGAAGCAAAATGAAGACTTAAAGCTAAGCAATCCAAGCCTAGATGAACACCTGCAAGGGCAGCAAACGGAGCGCATGCAATCTGAAGAACTTCTCGCACGCTATAAAGAGCGCATGAAATTGCCAACAATGACACATGCGGCGGAAATCCTTGAGGCTGTAGAACAAAACCAGGTGCTACTCATTGTGGGCAGCACTGGATGTGGAAAAACCACACAAGTACCCCAACTACTGCTAGACGATTGTATAGCAAAGGGCATTGGTTCCAGTTGTCGCATTGTGTGCACCCAGCCTCGTCGGATCTCAGCCATTAGTGTGGCGGAGAGAGTAAGCTATGAGCGTGTGGAATCTCTTGGTCAATCTGTGGGCTATCAAATCCGTTTGGAGAGCCGTAAGCCACGAGAACGTGCCTCTATCACGTACTGCACCACTGGAGTTCTGTTGCAACAATTGCAATCGGATCCACTGATGCACAGCGCTAGTGTGCTGCTTCTGGACGAGATCCATGAGCGAAGCGTGGAAACAGATCTTCTAATGGCATTGCTGAAGCTAATTTTGCCCCATCGGCCGGCACTGAAAGTGATTTTAATGAGTGCTACGGTGCGGGAGCAAGATTTCTGTGATTATTTCGACAACTGTCGAATGTTTCGCATCGAAGGTGTCATGCATCCTGTTAAGATGCTCTACCTGGAGGATGTGCTTACCCAGACAGGCTATCAATTCGATAGACGACAAAAAAAACGGAATCGGGAGCAACCCGAGCACCGCGCCATGATCGAGCCATATATAAGACGACAGCGTGGCAGCTACGATGAGAAAGTATTGAATCAGCTTCGGCAGCCCGAATCCGAGGGTTGCGAGGACATTGACTTTATCGCCGATCTTATTTATTACATATGCAATAGCCAGCCAAGTGGTGCTATATTGGTATTTATGCCGGGCTATGAGAAAATCTCACAGCTACACAGCATACTGACTCATCCTCGCTCGGCGCTGGGTCAACGCTGGCGGGATCACTTAATTGTCTATCCATTGCACTCGTTGCTGCCATCTGTGGAGCAGCAGTCAGTGTTTCGACGAGCACCCCAGGATAAGCGCAAGGTTATTATCTCTACGATTATTGCTGAGACTTCAGTGACCATTGATGATGTTGTGTATGTCATCAATACGGGACGCACCAAAGTCAGCAGCTATGACATTGAAACGAATATTCAGACACTCGAGGAATGCTGGGTAACGTTGGCTAATACCCAACAGCGTAAGGGACGCGCAGGGCGAGTACAGCCGGGAATTTGTTACAATCTGTTTAGTAGGGCTCGAGAAGCTAGAATGGCAGAGGTGCCGACACCAGAAATCTTGCGCTGTAAACTGGAATCAATTGTGCTCGGTCTCAAATTGCTGCACATCGATAATCCGTATGCGTTTTTTCCAAAAATGATTGATGCACCGGCTCAGAAGGCCGTAAGCAACGCAGTTAATTTACTTAAGCGGTAAGTGCTTGAAATGATTATTAATAGTTTAAAATTTGCTAAATCAAATTTATTTCAATTAGAATTGAAGCACTTGATCCTGCTGGTCAACTAACGCCGTTGGGTCTGCATTTAGCCAAATTGCCCATTGATCCGCAAATGGGTAAAATGATTCTTATATCAGCTTTGTTTCGCTGCCTCGATCCGATTACATCAGCCGCAGCTGCTTTGTCCTTTAAGAGCCCTTTCTATACGCCAATGGGTCAGGAGCGACGTGTGGACGAAGCCAAGCGAAAGATGTCGCAACAGATGCGTAGTGATCATCTAATGGTGCACAACACAATTTGTGCCTATCGTGAAAGCTGCGAAGCGCATCAGGATAGGGACTTTTGTTATAATCATTTTGTTAGCCAGCGAACCGTTCAACAATTAGAGCGAATGAAGCAACAATTTGCCCAACTCCTTTGTAATTACAAGTATGTTAAAGAGAACATCTTCTGAATAATACACGATTTAACTCTAATGTTATTCTTCGAACAGATTCCTTACATCATCCGATTGCTGTCATGACTCGTCCAACTTTAACTCAGAGAAGATACCATTGCTACGTGCTATTATTGGAGGTGGCCTCTATCCAAATATGGCCCACCTATGGCAAGTTCTTAATACATACTTCTCCCAGATCATTGCAATAAACTTGTATTATTTATCAACAGCAAATCTAGGCAAATTAAGAATCGAGTTCGTGCAATTCACAACATGTCCACTGATGATGGTCGTCGTTGTAATTTTCATCCGTCATCAGTGAATAGCGGCGAAAGTGGATTTAATTCCAACTACTTTGTCTACTTTCAACGGCAGCTTTCAACAGCACTTTATCTGCTGGACGCCACCATGGTGTTTCCCATGGCGCTAATCATTTTTGGAGATGGTGTCGAGTCGGGCGTCATTGACAAAAAACCATACATATCGGTGGCTAAAACTTACTAGTAAGTACTGTTTGGCTTTAGTTTAAAGTGTGATTGTAAGTTTTCCTTTGTAGTTTTAGGTGTGATCCGGAGACAGCATCTGTAGTAATTGAACTGCGGAATAGCTTGGCCCTGTTGCTGCTTGAAAAAGCATTGAATCCAGCACAAATCGAGGAGAATAGTGATGAAAATAAGCTCATCAAGTAAGTTTCTTATGTCAAAATCATAACATTTATAATAATAATTTTTCTACCAGAGCCATTGAGGTTATTCTTTCGATTGACGAAACCATGGGAGATGACGACGACGATGTAATGGATTCCGACGAGATTGATAACATTTAAATGCATGCTTGTATATAAATAGCTTTATAATGTAATTGATCACTGTGTGATGTTACCAAAATATTTATTTATAATAGTTCAAATAAAGTGGTATATAAATATGTATCTTTAAGCTTAAGCTCAGAGTTTAGTCATCTTCAAGCAGCGCAAATACGTTTCGAGAGCGCAACTTGTCACAATCATCTTCATCAGCATTGGTTTCGTCGTTGGAGCTGTCCTCGTCATCATCATCGCTATCAGCGGCTGCAGAATATCATAATTTAAGTTCAATATTTGTTAACATGCATTCAATAAAAAATGAGTTTGACTTACTATCCGAGCAAAGCGAAGATGTGTCTTCATTCGTCTTACTATCTGGTTCATCGGTGTCCACGTGTTGATATTTTTTAACCTCGGCCAGCTCAGAATGCTGCTGCCATTTTTCTAATTCCTCGTGATAGCCAGGTGGATAAAACTGCAACACCAGCTGTTGTTGTCCAGCCAAACACATACGCAAGATATGATTAGCGGCACGATAGCGATCCGGTCGTGCTGCCTTTGCGGTAAGAAATCCACGCTTGTAAGCCCAGGCATCCGAAATGGCAACGGCCGACCACTCGGCGTAATCCTCGGGTAGCGGTAAGCGCAGTAGCTGCGGCACATCCAAGTGCTCGGCAAGTAGCTTAAGCGAACGATAAGGCACTTGCAACTGAGAAATTGGAAAACTGCCAAGCAGCACTTGCAAGCTCTTTGGCGTATTTGAGGGAAATACAAGACCGGGACAATCGCAGACACGCACATGCTGCGAAAGGAATATGGTCTGGAAATGTTTGGTGTGGCCAGGTGTACGACTAACGCTGACTACTTTGCGACCCTTGAGTGCATTGATCAATGAAGATTTACCCACATTGGGATATCCAAGGCAGCCAATGGTCAAAATGCCGCTGTTGTATTTCTCATGCTTATGTGGTGTGGTATCAATACTGTTGCTGATCTTTAACTCTCCCTCGACTTGCGTCTTTGCGGTGGCTTCGTCCACGTCCAGCTCTTCAGTGCGCATATCGTCACGAATCTTTTGCTCCCATGCCGAGAGATCTACTTCGCCTTGGACATAGCGTTGGCATTCGCGATAGATGTTAAAGACACCCTCCATGCTCTGGTGATGACGACCGCGTTGATTGCCCTTGCGACTGCGTGCCGAATGTGAGGCAAAGATCACTAAATGCACCTCTGGATAGTGTTCCCTAAAGTAGTGCCGCCAGGCAACGACAGCCTCGGGTGCAACAAGATCCACTTTATTCAGCACAACAATTGCATGTTTCTGCAGCTTGTGCACAATATGTTCGTAGAGTGAAGGTGGAAACATTAGTGAAGCATATCGCACATCCACAATGATGAGCAATATATCAGACATCTCGAGCACGCGCCAAAGCTGACGCCACGTCTCCAAATTCAGCTCAAAGAGTGATAATCCTTTAATATCGCTGCGCTTTTCCATTAGCTTATCCACATACTCCTGCAGGGCAAGACGATGAGTAAAATCATTGAAATTGTATTCTGGGCATCAATTTATCATACCTTAAAGTACCTATTTTCATTACGATCCAGAAGCTCTTTGCTCTGCTCATAGTTCCAAGGCGGTCGCACTGGAAAATCGTAATCTTTGAAAAAGCTTGAATCAAATTCTCTTTGTTTGGGAGCAAGCACTTCCAACGGCTTAAAGCCCTCCTCCTTCATTAGTTCGATCTCCTTTTTGCTCTCCTGCATGAACTGAAGATTGTAACGGTTCACGTTCTTGTTGCGACCTCCGCCGCCGCGTGGAAATGGCTGCTCCATAACCTTGCGATCTGTTGTCGTCGCGGGCGCATCACTGTCCTCGTATGATTCCTGATTGGCGCGCAAGTACTTGGATGGACCTGTTAGCAAGGTTTGTTGGTCCATTGGGTTTGCTTTTAATTTAATTATTTATTTACCTTTTGTGTTGCGCTTTTGTAGCAATTGGTCTTTCTTCTTTTTGCCGCTAAAGGCCACTTTTCGTCGTTGTTGAGGCATTTCTAGATTTTATTCGTGGTTTATATTACTGTGTAACAACATTTTCTAATTAATACTTTACTTAATATTTTAATTACCTTACTCTACTAACCTTGTTTGTCTTTTTTTCAAATCGCACTTTTGTTTTGACAAGCTAAAGTCAAAAACCACAATTTACAGGCGTTATTTCACTTTTTTGGCATTTAATTGCAATCAGTATGTGGTATTATGATTGCATTGGTCATTCAATTTACTTTGTTTCCGTTTACAAATTACCTTGTTTTAATTGTCATATGAAACTGGTTATTGTAACTAGTTGTCTGTCAAGTACTTAGTAAGACTGACTAAATATTACCCATCTCTATCGTCAAATTCTATATGTATTTATCTGTCGATGTTGCTTACATTTTCAAAGTACGCCTCCCTTTATTTACGAGTGAAAAACAGCTGTTTTCGCTGCTTTTGTTTTGCTTTATTGAGCAACATGTATTTGGTATTTAAATACTGCATGTTATGTTGAATCTGCAAAGTTGAGAAAATACATAAAAATTCAATATGAACTTTGGGTTCGCGCTGCTGATATTGTTATTGGCCAAAGGGCACCTAATTGGTTTGCAATAAACTTTTCCAATGCCATTAAGTGGCATTAAAGTATTGGAATTTGTGGGCTTGGCCCCTGGTCCATTATGTGGCAAAATACTTGCTGATTTTGGTGCGAGTGTAACGCGCATTGACAAGGTATGTAAACATTTAATACAATTGCATTTAGTGTCAACAAGTGCGGTGTTTTCAACAGGTGCTGGAGAATGCCCTGGATGTGCTGCAAGATGGCAAACGCACCATGGCCGTCGATCTTAAGAAAATAGAGGGTCAGCGACTTGTGCAGCAACTGGCCAACAAATACGATGTGATTGTTGAGCCATTCCGCCCCGGCGTCATGGAGAAACTTAATTTGGGCCCCAAAAAACTGTGCACCGATAATCCACGTTTAATTTACGCTCGTCTTACGGGCTTTGGTCAGCAGGGTCGACTGGCAGCACGTGCTGGCCACGATCTTAATTATGCTGCAGTTTCGGGAGTGCTTTCAATGTTGGGCCGCGAAAATGAGAAGCCAACAGCGCCAATCAATTTTCTAGCTGATTTTGCTGGCGGAAGCGTCATGTGTGCCATGGGCATCTGTCTGGCATTGCTGGAACGCTACAAATCCGGACGTGGTCAGGTGGTGGACGCGGCAATGGTGGATGGCGCCGCCTATGTGGCTAGTTGGTTGTTCATGTCAAGAAACCTTAGTATCTGGGACCAGAGCCAGAAACGTGGTGTTAATCTGCTTGATGGTGGTTCTTATTTCTATGATACGTACAAAACCAAGGATGGACTTTATATGTCAGTGGCTGCACTGGAGCCACAATTCTTTGAGCTCTTAAGGGAACGCTTGCAATTGCCTTCCGAACTGTCGCAATATGGCGAGGAGGCTCAAGTCCAAGGCAGACAGCTACTGACGGATATATTTCAAACGAAAACACAAGCCGAATGGTCAGCGATATTTGAAGATGTGGATGCTTGTGTCTATCCTGTAGTGGAGTGGCCAAATGTACATGATTATCACCACAACGCGGAACGGAAATCGTTTGAGCGTATTACTGACGCCTGGGCGCCACGTCCTGCGCCGCGCTTAAGTCGCACACCTGGCAAAATACGACAGAGTGACGAGAAATGCTTGCTTGATGAATTGAACCTGAAACCGGAGCAGCTGCGTCAACTGCAGGAGGAAGGAGTCTTGAGTTTAAACCTTAAGCCCAAACTGTAAATTATTGAAATTAAAAGACTTGTATTTTGGTTTTCTTGCATTCAAAATACTTTTATTCTATCTCTTGCACACACAAATACAATTACAATTTGTATATTCAACACGTACAAACTATCAGTCATACATTTTATAAACATTTAGGCCACACTTTATACATACGTGTATTTAGCTTAATAGTAGTAAGGGCAACATAAACTAAATAATTCTCATTATCATCATGTCAAGTTAATCAATTTCGGGTTAGTCATACAATTTTGCTCAAAAGAAGGAAACTTAAAAACGATAGTGGTAAAGTATTTGCATTAATTCAGATTGCATTCATCAGTCACACAGCTCTGAAACATACTTTATAATAATTAATAATAAGCACGCATACAATTGTTACACGCTTTTCGTACACACACAAAACTTATGGTTTTTAACTCATTTGTTTATTTGGGCCAAAGCACCGCGCGTCAGCGTTACCAATTTTTATTATATTTATTTTGTATCTATATATTCATTCATGAAATGTAAGTGTAAATTATGTGTGTGTTTTTTTTTTCGTTTATATATTTATAGTTTTTTTTTATTACGTTTTATCAGTATGTTGTGTAAATTTTACTATTTTTCCGTTAGTTAGTTAGTGTTCGTACGTCCAGCGTAAAGTAATTAATGATAGTCCTTATGTAACTGTAAGTAATTATGTTTGTAGTATTGTATAAGTCTCAGTTCTCAGTATAAAATCAGTACCATTTGTTACGTTTTCAATTTGTTTTCGTTCACTTTCCATGTCGTTTGGTGTTTTTTTTTTTTTTTTTGTATATATATGTTTTGTTTTTGTTTCTTGTAAATGTTTCCACTAACAATTGCATTTGTTTCTTCTTAGTTATTCTTTTTTTTTTTGTTTCATTTTACAATCTTACAAAAAATATTTTTACGTTTTCTTTACAATTTGCTCTGCTGCGCGTGGTGCTTTAAACAACGATTCACACTTAAATATTATCACACACACGCACACACACACACATATACACAATTATTCACACTTACAGATATCGGTTGAAACCGATTGGATATATACTTATAGACTAATTGGACATACAACGGCTATTAGCAGACAATCGAGAATTTGATCATAGATTTTTATTCTTGTTTATTATTAAATTTATTTGAGAGTCTGGAATGATAGTAACACACACGGTCACAAACACACATACTCACACACTCACACACAGCATATTTATCAGTCATAGTCTCGCACACGCAAATATACAGACTTTGTGAACAATATTCATCTACATATTGTAGTAAATTTGTGCAGGATGAGCCTTTAAACAGGATTCATACGGAAAATTGATCACTGCGTCACTCTCAGACAGACGCAAGTCACGCTTATCAATATATATTCAACACATCCATTGTCATCAGAATTCATCATCATCACACAAGCACAAGTTTCATCCTTCATCACGTATCATTCACCAAAATACACCTATAAGAGTGTGCAAAATAAAGATTTGTATAATTAAACTTCAGTTTCCAGTATATCTTAACTATCTATAGGTGTATATATGAATATATTTTTTTATGCAACTTACGTTCGCATAGCACAGCCATAAACATCCATGTTCCAATTGGCGTCTAGCTCTCACATTTTCCAGCATTGAAGCGGCAGACAAACATACACCAGCATATTTCCGTCGTCAGTAGTAGAACCGTTTAAAACTAGTATGTAGTTATATAGTTCTAATATATTTTGGCAATTCAAATTGTGTGTTTGGGTGAAAAAAAGAAACATATTCGAACGCAGTTGCCAACTTAACATTTGCCAGTTCAACGAAGTTTTAAACAACAAATACTACAGCATAATTGAAATGGCAATTGTTTTGCTTAACAGCTAAACTCAATTTCTTTTGCATTTAAACAAATTTAGGTAAATTGACAAACGGTTTACAAAACTACATGGTAATTCATTCTATCCGACACACTTGCCACTTAAACTTAAGTCTCGGTCAGATCCGAGAATATTATTACATTTTTTCAATGTGCTTTGCTGTCAAAAGATTTTAAACGGGATTTGTATTTTTAATTTCATTTTACTATGCTTGACATACATTTCTTTTGGCGTTTGGGTAAATGTAAATATTTGTAAGTATTTTTGTGTGTGTGTTTGTCAGTGTTGCCATTTTGGTGGGTTTACCTCTAAATTTAGTTGTCTTATAAGCTTGTAAGTGAGAAACATAATGCGTATTTTGTGTGTCACAATTTCTTTTGTAATAAATTGGTTAAAGTATTTTACTTCAATTTGCTTTAATAAATATTTTTTTCAGACTACTTTAACATATTTGTTCATATTTGAGCGTTGGCAACACTGTTGTGTATTTATTTGTGTAACGAAAAGTAAAAAAAAAGACTAACAAACGTCACGTGTTTAAGTCCTTAACAGTCCTATATGTTGTCTTTATATGTCTATGTAATGTTACTAGTTTATTTGTATGTAAAGTGAAGTACTGTAGTGTTACCCTGGTCCGTTGCCGTTAGTTTAGTAGTTGTATTAGTGTTTGTTTACCTATGATGTATGTAAATACGATAAGACGCTGCAGGTAGTTGTTTGGTTGTTACTGTATTCGTTTTGTTTAACATTTGTTTTTTTTTTTGCTCATTTTCTGTCATTTATTAAAACAATTTGCAAATTAAGCGTCATTATCTGAATTTGGAATCAATAAGAGCTACTAATTAATGTGTATAAAATAATCAATATTTGTTTTACAAAACTTTTTTACTTAAATATATATATGATTTTGTATATGTGTGTATTTTTTTTTTTTTAGCTTTTCGTTTCTGTAATATCCGTTTAAAATCTTTTTTTCTTTTACATTTCATCCTCTTTTTTTTTGGTTTTTATTATTTTAAGTTTGGTATATTGTGCCGTTGATTTTTGCTTTTAAATTTTCTTACAACTAAGTCATTCGTATCATACATATTTCAGTTACGGTTACTGATCACTAGAAAAACTTACATTAAGTAATATCACACAACACACGCCCACACACGCGCGCATTTGAAGTTGATTATGAGCCGAGTGAGTTGATTTCTCGCCTCGCCTCGACTCGACTCGATAACACTTCAAAATCACAAACCATTTAGTTTCAGTTCTGACATCCACATACTTAAGATTCACACTATAGATATAGACGTGGAGATTTGGTAATCAATAAGGATATTTATTGGAAAATTGATTTTGGGCTGTTTGGCAGTCACACAACGCAACCCGCAAATCGGGATTTCAGACTTAGTACTATTTCTCTCAAGCATTCAATGCATACATTCAAGTATTTTCATGGCATACCCATTCATAGAATCACAAGTTTACATACATTTATTCGCACACAATAAAGCATACACATACAAATACACATTCTACACATGTACACGCTTAAGCAAACATACACATACACACGTGTTTACTTTAAGTAAGTGCAACTCTTAGTTGTATGCTAATTTACACATTGGCAAACTGCTACTTAATAGAACTAAGAGTTTCACTTACAATTAAGAACCTGTTTTTAGTTCTCATATTTGTTTTTTTTTTTTGTTTTTGTGTTTTTGTTTTCATTTTTATAATGGAAGATATTACATTGTTAAATCTTAAGAAGTACTTTGCAGCCAGAAGACAATTTTTTCCAATATTTCTGTGTATTTAATGTTGTTTTAAGTGTATTGTTGGATTTATCTAATTTTTTATATTTTGATACCGACTTTCGACTTATATTTAACAACTGAATAGAGACAGACATAATTTGGGATAACAATAGGTTTAGCACTTTTATAATTGTGTAAAATCGGTTGTTTGTTTTTTTTTTTTTTTTTTTGAAATAAAGTCATAGTCGGAAGTGTTGTTCTAGCAGGCTGCTTAAACGATAAAGTTGTCATAGTGCTTATAGTTATGGGACTTGGATTACGCTCCTTAGGAATTATCGAAAAAATCATTTACTAATAAGCTCACACAAAAATAACAATATAAATATTATAATCGTAGCAGGATTTCGGCTTACTATTATTAAATGTATAAACATAATTGCCTTAAATTTTAGGTGTCGCACAGCAACAATAAATCGGACAAACAAACAGCAGATAGAAATTTTTGAATTCGGACTGAACTGTAAGAAAATGTGTAAAATGCTAAGTTAAAGTCACATGCCGTGATTTTTCTTTTGAATCACAACACTCTACTTACCAGTTTGGCTGCGTACATACGAAACTAAAATCTAAACCCCATTTACTGGGCTGTGACCTGGCTGTTCATCTTCTTGATCTCCTTTGCAGCCCATGCGCACAGCATCTTTGTACGCTGACCATTGGAGCGCTTGCCCTCAGCAAGGAATTTTGTGATTACAACATCATCCAACAATGGATAGAGACGTGGCCCGAAGGAGGTGCACAAGTCACCAATGAACCCAGCAGCACTGCCTATCATTGAATCAGAGACCTTGTGCTCTTGAGCAATGCGCTTGATGAAGTTTATAATGTGCATTAAATGTGGCTCCATATGGAATACATCCTGATTGGTCGTTTGATCGACGCCCTTAAGGCCCTGAATGATACCGGTGTAAGCTTCCAAAACACTTTCGCGAAGCTCATTGATATATTCGCTCATGTCGAAGCTAGAGTTATCCACCTTTAGTTCATAAAGAAAGTTATAATTGGTATTTTGGGAAGGAGTTTTCTGATTTTTCTTACCTGCAAGTTTGAAGCAGCGCGCAACATGTCCAAAACAACATTTAAATACTTCAAAAACTCGCTACCAATGCTCAAAGCCACATCACCAAAGGCAGACAAAATTTGTGGCTTAACACTGCGGTGAAGGTTCGGTTCAGCAAGATCGTTCATTAGTACGGACATAATCTCGTCGCAGTACGGCACCATCAAATGTTTTAGGGCACGGCAAATATCACCGGTAAGTCCAACTGCTGCACAGCAAACCTGATATTCCTGATGATTCTTAAGACCCATTATAAGAAAATCTTTGAATGCCGGCATGTATTTGACAAACTGGAATCCAAGGAGCTCAACCAATGTTGAGACAGCCAAAAAGGCATCCTCTTGAACTCCACCAGACTTTCCGGCACTGGAGCTGAACATGGTCAGTAATGCTGTCATTATTGCGTCCGAAATTTGCGGAGCATCCTCCTCACGCACCTTTCGTAGTACACTCTGAAGTGTGGCACAGAGCAAGGACTGCAGGTCATTAAACTGATGGCGATCGCTGTGGTTGCTTATATGCGATTCCATTTGCATAACTTGATTTAGACGCTCCAAAATGACAATAGTTGTACGCTGCACAACCAGATAGCAATCCAATGGCGAATTCTTAATCATATCCATTAATGCCTCATACGCAGCACTACGCAAATTGGCCTGGGCACCGTCCGATCGATCAGTAGCTTCCAACAGTTGTGTAATAATAAATTCAAAATACGGCGATAGTGCGTATGTCACCGGTGTTTCTCCCTCACTGACAATGGCAGCTTCATATGCGGCGTCGGATAGACCAATAAATGCCCAACACACATTAGCTGCCACACGCGGCTCAGATTTTAAACTCTTGACAAAGCACTCAAGCAATGTTTGCAAATATGTCTTATTGATAGCTGCTTCGGGGATGATCTGAAATAAATATTGCATGGTGAGTTTTATTTTACATATATTTGATAAAACACTTTTACAATCTATACATACATCGCATATACGTCCAAAGGTCCATGCCGTTGTATCGCGCACAATGACGCTGGAATCGTACATAAGTCGAATTAGAGTTGGCATTGCCTGCTCAACAAGTGGCTTGAGCGTGTTTGTTTCCAGGCCATTGAGCACAGAGCCAAATGTCATGACAGCGGCGTCGCGATATCTCCAGTTGGGCGATTCGATATTGTCCTTAATGAATGGTAAGACATGTGGCACAATTTCGTCTTCGCAGCAGGTAGCCAACAGCATTAGACAAACTGATGACGCCTTCGACGGACTCCAGCTGTCCTCATCGTCACACTCGTCTTGTTTGGTTAATTTTTCCACCAGCACCGGTGTCAAAAACTGAAGAGCACCGCGTGCGTAATGCTTGGAGACACGTTGCGGCGGACGCCCTTGATCCGTTGCCTCCTGGCTCTCAATAGATAGATCAATTTCTTCATCGCTTACATTAGACCAGAACTCAATGCCTTGCAGGGCAATGGCGTCGTTGTCCGACTTCATAGCTTCCAGTGTAATTGGAAACAGCGCCTGAGCCATGTAGGGCTCCATAAATTGATAGTAGAGCGACATGATCTTTACAAGGCACTGCAAGGCAGCAACACAAATTTGCGTGTCTGTGCACTGCGTTGCTTCGCACACAACCTCCATAATGAAATTTCGTTCCATATCCTTCTCAAAATTGGCTTTGGTAAACTCAAGTGAGTTGTGCAACGATGTCGTAGCTGCTAGTCTCACATGATTGCTGGGTTCTTGCTTACGCATGCCATGTATAATAGCCGTTAGAACTTGATTGGACTGATTTTCAAGAACGCCATATCGTATATCCTGGCAAATATAACCAATAGCCTCCAGCGCTGCTTCGCGGTGCATTTCGCTGGAACCCTCGTTTACGACTTTGTTCACCAGCGTCTGGATAAGAATGCCCCATCGGTTAATTGGCAATTCAATTACGGCAACATATGCAACACACTGTGCTGCGCAAGAAGGTCGCGTGTTCTCAGTGCCCAAAGCAGAAAGTATCTGTTTAAAAAATATCACGCAAATAAAAATTAATATTTTTTGATAACATGGTATATTATAAGTCTCATACTTACATTATTTTTGATTAGCTCCCTGGTCTCCTCGGGAAACTGGTGCCACCGTTCCTGATACTGTTGGCTAATATTTTCATCCTTGCTTGTTAAGTGATTCTTTAATTGAAGACCAGCCGCCATGCGCGCCACCGCGCTATTTGTTGTTTCCACCAGAATTTTTGAGAGCGCTTTAAGGAATTCTGGCAGATTGCTGGCGGCCGCTTGCTCAAGGTAGTTTTTCGCGGATAGCAGCTCATTTTTGTCTGCAGAAGTTATATATAAAATATTGAGGTTATGTTAAATAAGTCCTAAATCTGAGTTGTTGCTTTTTAATGTATGTATAAATGAATGTTTGCGCCCAATTGTACGTATAAATATATATATACATACATATGTATGTATGTGATTGTTGTGTGTGTAGCAACGAAACATACGCTTATGCTCGATTGCAACCCTGCGCAACATACATACATACATACGCCACAGCCGTCACAGACGCAACGCAGCCTATAACAAAATGGCTTTCTGGCTGGCCCTGAGCAATTGAACTTAAAATGCATTTTATAGGCAATACATATAATAAAATATAATATTTAAACCAACAACCAAATCACTTACCTGGTGAGACTGTCTTCTCCAAAATAGTAATTAATTGCCTTGTTATGTCCGAAGTCATTTTTGCGCTTTTCTTACTTTTCGTGTAAATGTAGCTCTTAAAGGCGCGAATGTGTGGAAATTTTTCGTAATCGCTTAGCTTTCTATGATGTGTTTGTATGTATGCGTAAAAATATAGACAATACCGAGCAGCTGCAAAATGTTCGAATAAAAAGCAAAACTATTATTATATATTGTTATTATTAATGTCGAACTAGCACAATAATATTAATTAAATAATAAATCAACTTTTAGTTACGTAGCAAAAGCGACTGCGACTTTTAGGTCTAACAATTTAACTCTATTTTTTGATTAAAAACACGGCGTAAAACAACATGCGAATATGTGCGTCGTCCTAAAATTGATTTTTTCGCTTTTTAACTTACAGTGCGTGTCTCTGTTTCCCCTTTGTCTGCCTGCGTGTTTGCTGATGCTGTGTTGCTATTTCGACTTTGGCTATGCGAACTGTCAAATAACGCGAGACGAGGGAACTTTTGTTTTAATTGTTAATGATAGGTTCTCTAGTTGTATTTAACTGAGAACAAGAATTTGTTGTGTCCAATAAAACGTGAATCGAAAAAGAATGAGAAACAGGCCGGTTCTGAATAATTCTTGACCCCACATGGAAATTGCTGCGCGTCGATCTTTTCGCAAGGTGGCAGCCCTCAGTTTTGTCGTAGGTGCCAGTTACGTTTGAAGTTGATGTGCGTCATGAAAAAATATTAAAAACAAAGCAACCGAAATTCAAAAAAGAAATTTACCATAATTTAAGTTTTATTATTTGCGTATGTTTAACTTTTAGAAATGAAAATTGTTTGGCCACTAAAATAAAATAATTAGCAGCCCTATATCATTTTGTGCAGGTTGGCAGCCGCGTTAGGTGGCAACGCCGTTTTTGCAATTGCACAGTGCTGACGTTTGTCAGTAAAAAATAAGCCGAAGAAAAAACGAAACAAGAACATTACAAATATACTGTGATTGCGGCCCAAAAAGACAACTTAGTGGATTCAGTGTTTACGCATCACGTCTGGCTAGCAATCCGTACCCGGTTGTTATACCAACGTCAACGTGAACTTGTAGCTCCTGCTGGCTGCGAATCCACCTGATTGTAATTGTGATTGTATTCCTGCTTCTGTTGTGAATCAACCAAGAATAATGTTAGTTTCGCGGTGCAGTTGCACCTTCTTGGGGCTCCTGCTGCTATTTCTGGGTACCAGCGAAGCTTTTTATCTACCTGGTCTTGCA
This sequence comes from Scaptomyza caliginosa, assembly GCA_035044725.1. Lineage (NCBI taxonomy): Eukaryota > Metazoa > Arthropoda > Insecta > Diptera > Drosophilidae > Scaptomyza > Scaptomyza caliginosa. Next base: position 315,928 of record JAWNNR010000351.1, read on the forward strand.
CCGGTTAACTTTTGCAAGAAATCTGATGTCTCAACTACTTGCAAGGTAAGTGTATTGGTTATATGTATGTACATTCATATGTATGTATGTGTTTATAGTAAATGGCTTTGCCAACTCTTGTTCCATCAACGGAAGCAGTGATAAGCGCCTTGACTGCCTGGTTGGTGATATTGCTTTGTGGTATGTTGTGTAGGTGGCGTGTGCTGACGTAGATCGTAATGTTTCAAACTTGTGTATCCGCACATACATATGTATACATAAGTACACATACAAATGCGTGTGTGTTAGCTCAGTTGGGTTTTAAGATCTATGGTTGAGTTAGGTTCGTCATCATTTGTTCTCTTATGAAGTTATGAAGAATGTTTATGTCAAGTATTTGAGTAGTCTTCTACATTTTATCAGATAATTATAAATATCGTAAGTGTATTGTCACATTTTAGGATTTTAGAAGTATGGTTGCCAATTCGAGAGCCAAAACGTACCAATTATTTTGTGTATATAAAGATTCGATTCTATCATAACATAATGCGATAAATAAGCATATGTAATGCATAGTTGGCCTTAGCAGTTTAATTTTACTGATAAGCTGCAAATCAATTACGTTACTTAACTAATTAACAACTAAAATAACTTATTTTAGCTTTACCATTTGGCTGTTAGTTTTAATGCATCTTTTGTGGGGTTTTTCTTGTCAAAAAATAAAGCATTCGTGTTTTTTTGTTTAAAAATCCAAACCAAACTGAAGAAAGCACAGCTGTGTCAACAAACGCATTTGCTTTGTAAAAGTTACATTTTATTTAAATTCAAATTAAAATGATTTATCGTACAATTTGTAATCTAAATTTAACCTACAAATATATTATTTTCTATTCATATCCATTAGTCAGATGTCATTTTGTACGTTAACCGCTTAAATACCGAGGAATCTGTTATACCCTATGAGTACCATCACTTTGATTTCTGTCTGGGAAAGGAGGAAAACTCGCCAGTTGAAAATCTTGGACAAGTGGTGTTTGGCGAGCGTATACGTCCAGGTCCCTACAATATACAGTTTATGGAAGATGTAGAATGCAAAATGGTAAGTATATTTAAAGTCCCTATATTTACTATAGCAATAACTTTATTTGTTTATAAATTTGTAGGCTTGTCGCAAAAACTATACCGGCGGCGTTGGTGACAGCGATCGACGAATGATGGTGTTAAAAAAGGGTATCAGTCTTAACTATCAGCATCATTGGATTGTGGATAATATGCCCGTTACCTGGTGCTATCAGCTGGAGACGGGTAAGCAGTATTGCAGCATTGGCTTCCCAATGGGCTGCTTGGTACGCACCGACGGTGAAGGCTGTCCCATCAACTCGATATACAATCTTCCACTGCATTATTATCCATTCAACCATGTGGACTTGGAGATAACGTATCACAGTGGCGCTCGTGAGGATTGGGGCATGGGCTTTGGCGGCAGCAGTGGTCGCATCATATCTGTGAAAGTAACACCAAAGTCTTTAAATCATGCCGATCCAGAAAATCTAAACTGTTTGGGCACCGAACCACTGGCCATACGCGAAAGTTCGCTTAAGAGTGGTGAAACGCAGTCCATAATCTACACGTACAGCGTTAAATTCGTGCAAAACAATGCTGTGAAATGGTCGTCTCGTTGGGATTACATTTTAGAATCAATGCCGCATACAAATATTCAATGGTTTTCTATTCTTAATTCGCTGGTCATTGTACTCTTCCTAAGCGGCATGGTGGCAATGATTATGTTGCGCACATTGCATAAGGATATTGCCAGATATAACCAAATGGACAGTGGAGAGGATGCGCAAGAGGAGTTCGGTTGGAAACTGGTGCACGGTGATGTATTCCGGCCGCCACGCAAGGGAATGCTGTTGTCTGTGTTCCTTGGTTCTGGTGTCCAGGTGTTGGTCATGGCAATGGTAACATTGGCATTTGCCTGCCTTGGTTTCTTATCGCCAGCAAATCGTGGCGCATTGATGACTTGCTCCATGGTGTTGTTTGTATCGCTGGGAACGCCTGCGGGCTATGTTTCGGCAAGAATCTACAAGAGTTTTGGCGGTGTTAAATGGAAAAGCAACGTAATCCTCACTTCAATTGTGTGCCCCGGGTAAGCTAATGCCTATAATAGTTGCCAAATGAATGTAAACTTATTATTTGCCATATCTTTTTTATGTAGAGTCGTCTTTTCACTGTTCTTTGTGATGAATCTTGTGCTGTGGGGTGAGAGCAGCTCGGGAGCTGTGCCATTTAGCACATTGATAGCCTTGTTGGCACTGTGGTTTGGTGTTTCTGTGCCCTTGACATTTGTTGGTGCTTACTTTGGTTTTCGCAAGCGTGTAAGTATCTTGAATTGCAATAAAGAATGTAGTTATATTTATAACTTCTCGTTGTTTTGCAGGCTTTGGAGCATCCAGTGCGTACTAATCAAATACCACGCCAGATACCCGATCAGTCTGTCTATACGCAACCGATTCCCGGCATCGTTATGGGAGGTGTTCTACCATTTGGCTGCATTTTCATCCAGCTGTTCTTTATACTAAGCTCACTGTGGTCGAATCAGATGTACTATATGTTCGGATTCCTGTTTCTCGTATTTCTAATACTGATCATCACATGCTCGGAGACAACGATCTTGCTATGTTATTTCCATTTATGTGCGGAAGACTATCATTGGTGGTGGCGATCATTTCTCACCTCGGGCTTCACAGCCGTTTATTTGTTCATCTATTGCTGCCACTACTTTGTCACTAAGCTATCGATTAAGGATAGCGCGTCGACGTTCCTTTACTTTGGATATACAGCTATCATGGTATTCTTGTTCTTCTTGCTAACCGGCACAATTGGATTCTTTGCATGCTTCTGGTTCATAAGGAAAATCTATAGTGTTGTCAAAGTTGATTAGGCTCAGCATATGCAACACGTATTTATACAATGTGTGTTTGTATGTATGCTTGTGTGTATGCCCGCCCGTGTGTTTTGTATGTGTAGCCACAATTTACACTTAAGCCCAATGTGTGTGATTTCTGCGCTGTGCGTCAAGCAGCCGGTTTTCTGTTTATTATAATGAACCTATTAATATGCAAATAATTCAAAAAAATGTATGTACATTTACATATAAATATAAAGATATATACATATGTGAGTACGTAGTTGTACCGATGCGCGCAATAATGTTAAGTGAAACAAAAAAAGAAAAACCCGAAAGTACGAGAAACGATGAAATTCAATTTGTGTAGTTGACATGTTTGAAAAACAATTATTAAATTTTTGCCAAAAAATTTAATCTTTCCATTAAACGTCCAATTCGCGATATGCATATATACATTTCCAATGCAAGAAAAAAAACAAACAATGAATATAACCATTAATAAATACCGCTATTATTATTATTATTTTTTTAGCCCCAACTTCACACTTCCTACAAATATTGTACTGATATGTAATTTGAAGTACTTTTACCATTTTTGTGTATTCGTGAAATCAGAGCCATCAAATTGATTGTAATTGAGGCTTAAATTCCGATCATAAAAATGATTCATATGTGTAATATTTTAAAGTATGTGTACTTTAGTTTAAATTAATTTAAACAAAACTTGAAAATAACAAATAAATTAAAAAAAATTCAAACCAAAAAAAAAAAAAACGCCCTCTAGCGTTGTACTTTAGTCAAGGGTTGCAACCCATTTTAATTATAGTTGAACAGTTTTGTGGCTTCCGCTGAATGTGTGCAAAAGAATTGTTTTCATAAAAAAATCGTAGACTTAGCGAAACTAAACTAAATGACAAGCCAAATTGTGGATAGTGAAGATGAATACGATGAGTTATCGGAGTTGCGACAACGAAACAAGCCCGAAACGCAGCAATCCGTGGATGTGCGTATTCTCTATGGAAGGAATTTGTAAATTTACTTTGTACTTACTTTCAAGGAAGCCTTCGATTTGGATGATCTACTGCCAGTCATTGGTGAATTTGGCAAGTACCAGAAGCTGCTCGTGTTTGGCATTTGCCTGCCTGCTTGTATACCATGCGGATTTTGTGCCTTCAATCAACTCTTCATGGCCGATACACCAAATGACTACTGGTGTCGTGTTCCGGAACTGCTGGACATGGATCTCGAACAGCGCAAGTATTTGTCCATACCCAAGGAACAGGTGAGCAGTTATTGATAGAAAAGGTAATAGGTATTTAATTAAATGCATGTTTCTATTCCGTTTTAGGAAAACGATGAACTGCTTTATAGCAAATGCTTTATGTACGGTGTTAATTGGACGCAGCTGCTTGATTCCTTGGACCCTATTGTTGACAGTGCTGGCAATGATGTCACTTTACTGGAGCCCAATAGCAGCTGGCCAATTGTTAAGTGCAGCCAAGGCTGGGAGTACAACACGAGCAGTGTCTGGTCTTCGATTGTGATCGATGTGATTTAATAAGGCCCAAACCAAAAGCTTCAGTTAAATCCACATTAAGCCTCATTTAGAGAAGCTCTTTGAATAGTCAACATCATTTCCCCTCATCTGTCGTTTTCTGCTCAAGCTCACTGCCAATGAACTTATTACTCAACTGCTGAATCCGTTAACAGTTCGATCTGGTATGCGATCAAGATATATATCCAACTATCGGACTTGCTGCTCTCAACACTGGTGGACCCGTGGGTGTTTATCTCTTTGGATTGCTTAATGATAGAGCTGGACGCAGACTCTCCTATTTCACTTGTTTGGCCACACTGTTGGCGGGCAGCTTAATGACATCACTGAGCACAGATTTCTGGAGTTGGGCTGGCAGTCGTGTGATCGTGGGCTTAACCATACCGGCTGTATATCAAATACCCTTTATCATATGTAAGCATATGCGCTGCTTAACTTAAATGTTCTTATATTTTGTTTATACTTAGCATTGGAACTGGTTGGCGAGAAGTATCGGTCATTTGTGACCGTGATGACCTGCACCTTTTATACGTCGAGCATAATGCTGCTGTCGTTAGTGTGCTATTTGGAGCGGGATTGGGTGCGGCTCTCCTACTACACATCGATTCCATTTTATTTGTACTTTTTGTACATATTTATAATGCCAGAATCGCCACGCTGGCTTCTAATGCGTGGTCGTTTGGAGGAAGCATTGAAAATTCTCGAGCGTATGGCACGTGTCAATGGACGACAATTTCCGGAGGCTGTGCACAGTAAACTGGAGGCGCAAATCAATCGCGATAAGTTAAAGAAGCAAAAGAAGAAGGTGATCAATGTGGGCCTAATGGATTTGTGTCGCACGCCCAACATGCGACTGAAGACGATCTTGATTACACTCAGTTGGTTTGCCAATGAGACTGTCTATTTGGGACTTAGCTATTATGGTCCATCGCTGGGCACCAATCAGTATGTTAGCTTCTTCTTGTCGGCCGTCGTGGAGTTGCCCAGTTATCTGTGCTGTTGGTATTTCATGGACACATGGGGTCGTCGTTGGCCACTCAGTTTATCAATGATATTGGGGTAATTATAATGTTGTTTTATTATTGAAATATTTAATTCTTTTCCCATCTTTTACAACAATCCAGCGGCGTGGCCTGCATCATAACTGTAATGCTGCCAGATGATGCAGTTGAAGAGACACTAATACTCTATCTCATATCCAAGGCTTTGCTATCGGCTTCGTTTTTAATCATCTATCCCTTTGCTGGCGAATTGTATCCGACACAAGTGCGTGGCATTGGCATTGGCGCCTCGAGCTATATAGGTGGATTGGGTTTGATTGTGATACCATTTGTCACCTATCTGGGCAAGGAGAATCTTAAGTTACCACTTGTCATAATGGGCTTTGTGTCTATGCTGGGCGGCATGACCGGCTTACGTTTGCCAGAAACATTGCATCATCGGCTGCCGCAAACCATCGAGGAAGGCGAGGAGTTTGGCAAGAATTGGCAGTTCAAGGATTGCTTTCGCTGCAAACCACAACCGTAAAGTAAACTTTTCACAAATCAATTCAGTTGATAATCTTTATGTTTAATTGCTTGCAGCGATGCTCAATCGCCACCAGCTTCGTATGAGAACTTGGATGTATTGGGTGGCTCCTCAAACACCGCCTCTGAGGTGGAGCTGGAGCTGGAGCTAAGAGACAGTCGCGGTCAACCCGGCCGAAAGCCACGCATTGATGAAAGCACACCACTGGATATTGGTGGAAGTAGTGGAAGCGCTGGACGACCACATCGCAGTTCAATGAAGCGCTTGGTGCGCCAAATGAGCGTTATGGATACACAGAAAACACATGATGGCACCATGCAGTTGACTCATTGGATTTAGGTGCGAGTCTGTATAATATAACTGAAATGAACAGTACTATATATATATATACTAAAACAAAAGAACATAGCACGAATATTGTAACAAATATTTACATTCACAATTATATTGTTATCAGTCCTAAAAAGAAGCATAATAAACTATATCTAGCATTTAAATGTTATTAAACATATCTCTAAACTAAATCAAAACACAACCTATTTTTTAAACAATACTTGAAGCATATCCGGTACTAAATATTATAGTATATTGTATAATTGTACTTGTACTAAGTCGCATCTACCTAGCATAGCATATTTGTCATGATATATAATATAACTGTACAACCGATTTCTCATTATAGTCGCATTTTCCCAGTGTTTTTTGTTCTTAACTAAGCTCTGATTTATGCATTTATGCAATCAATTATGCATTTAATTGCCGGACAAACAAAAACCAACACAACAAAAATTGTCGATTACCTGGTTCGATTTGAGGAATGAAAATTGCCTGCAGCTGTCAACTGTGTGTGATAGGAAGCATTAAAATATATATCTATTATATGGTGTGTGTGTAGCTTGGAATTTTTGTTAAAACTCATGTATTATCTTTATAAAACGTAAACAGTTATGTTTCGATTATAGGTTTTTTTTTTCAACAACAATGAAGCATTGAAAATTTTATGTATAAGCCGAAAGTATGTCTGGAAACATTGGAATGCTGTCGCAGCATTCAAGCCAGGATAATTGTTCGATATTGTGCCTGCATGAGGATATCATACGCCACATATTCGCCTATATACCCCGACTAAGCGATAAGGCGCGTTTGGCGTATGTGGCACCTAAATTTCGAAATGCTTTCGATAGCTGGGCCCGGGCCCAGAAAAATCACACATTGAATGCACAGGATGTGGAGGAGATGTCGCTGACCGAGATTATTGTTTTCTTCAAAGTGGCTGGACCCTTCATAACCATACTGATGGTCAACAGTGCTTCGCATGATAAGGAATCATTAATTGTTGAGTTTATCGCAGAGTATTGCAAGAATTTGGAAGTGATTAACTTTTGTAATGTGACAGATGATTTCCGGTATGGCCAATTGTTGCCGAGATTGACAAACTTGCGTCGAGTTAGCATCCATTGCAGCGAAGTTGATGATGTATTGAGTTTGGATTTGGAAAGCAATCAGGATCTGGAAACGTTTGAGCTAACTAACGGTTGCTATACGGGTAAGTTAAACAAAATCAAGCATACAGGCAAATAATATCTGAATTGCCTTAGGTAAACACTTGTGTGGCTTTCCCAAACTTCAGACACTGATACTACGTGACTGTTTGCTCTGGAATTCTGGTGAGCTGGGCATCACTTTAAAGAAGTTGCGCGTTCTTGTCATGGAAGGTTGTTGCTTTGATGTTATGAATCAATCGCTTTATGAGAAGATAGCCAATTGCTGTTTGGAGCTAGAGGATTTGACCTTCTCCAATTGTGATGTACATTTCGAGATGATTGCCCATTTAATTAACTTGAAACGTTGTACACTTAAGACCTACATATCATCCGCCAATGAGCTCAATCTAGAGTTTCTCTCCACTCTCGCCAAGAAGCGTGGCAACAAGCTCGAGTATTTGAATCTAACAGGACAATTTGAGATTAATAATCAACATGCAGCATGCTTGGGTCAATTGAGCACTCTCTTGGAATTGCAGTTTTGTGACAATGATGTTCTGGAGGATAGTCATTTTCAGTTTTTCACTGATCTGCTGCTGTTAAAGGTACTGAGATTGTCCTGGTGTGGTCGTATTACGGACACGGGACTGATTGGTCTGATGAAAAGATGTGGCCAATTAAATCGCATGGATATTAATAATTGCCTACAAATCACCGATAACTTAGTTCTCAATGCCCTCAACTATTGTGACAAGGGTACGGGGCGTTCAATGATTTTTAATGTGGCATACACCAGAATCTCAGAAGATATGCTTAGGGTAAGAGAAATACAGGGTATCGCATTAGTTCGTATAACATTTAATTGCACTATTTGCAGCATCCCAGTTATCTAAATCAAAAAAGCTATCCGCAACACAACGTCAAGCTGAACTTCACGGATCGATTGAACTGAGTTATTGGGTGTTCATCCACAAGGAAGTCGTTCGATGGACTGAATTTATTGAACAATCTCGTGCTCATCTCAAAAACACGCACACAATGCTCCATTACTATTATAGTCTGGCCATTTAATAATTAAGCAAAAACAATATATATATATCTATATGTAATAAAGGCTAAAGAAAAAAAAAACAACACGATTGTTTTTCCATTTGAGTATCAATTGCTAGTTGCAATAAATTTTCGCATTCAATTGTTGAATGCTTGAACTTTTGAAGATGTCGCTGATGTCTGTGTTAGCCAGCAGCAGGAAGCCCAGTTAGCACAGTTAGCACAGTTAGCACAGTTAGAGCCATTTGTGCAGTCAAAACAACAATTAGAGCTCACCTATGGTCAACGATGGTTAAGCTAAAATTGGTTAGTCATCCGAAGCAACCGAAGTTGCACTCATTGATTCACAATCACAATTGCTTGACTGACCTCGACTCGGTCTCCTTAAATAGCGATCGTTGTGACTTTGTTGTAGTAACCAGCAGTAACCCATTGGCCTGCCGGGCATTAATATACATATACAGATATACAGATGTGTAGTCATGTAAATAAATCACCTTGACATGTTCAGGTGTCTGGTATCTTTCTAGTCTTTGCTATTGACTAATTATGTATGTACAATATGTTTGGAGTTCTTCTGGGTTCGTTTGTCTTGACATTTTCTACGGATGATCGCATTCCTGCGCCATGTGAAGCAATTTAGATATGTAATTGTTCTTTGATCTTCTTACTCACAATCCCAAAATGCATCGAGGGTTACTTTTCGTTGTTGTGGAATTTTGCATAAAGTTTCACAAGCACACCTTTTTTTTCGTAGATAAATAAAGAAGTTTTGACAATAATAATAATATCTGCTACGTAAAAGTTGATGTAGATTTTAAATATACTTTATACGAATAATTAATAGGCACAGCTTAGATTACAACCAAGAATAATAGTCGCAAAAATAGTTGTACTAATGTATGCATTTATGTTTATTAAAGTCTCTTGTTTGACACGACATCTTCATGTTCTTTGCCCATAGATGATCATAGTAACTAATAAAGCTGCATGTTAATTTAACACTACACTCCTCAATTTTTTTTATATTTTCATAATAACAACAAGAGACTATGGGCTAAGCTTGGTTTAGTTCTAACGCTAACGGTACTACAGCTAAATTAGTTTTGCCTCAAGCAAATAGTCATTAAAATTGCCTCAGAAATGCAGTTAATGAAAACAATTATTTGTAAATACTGTTAAAACCATGTTAGCATAGCTTTATCGCTTGGGATATTTAATGTGGTGAATTTAAGTATAAAATGTCCTTTTGGGATATTTAGAATGTCTGGCAACAAATCATAGCTGCAGTTTCACCTTCATCTCCAAACTCCAATTGCAATTGCAGTTTAAATGTTTCTCTACCATCAACACCATCATCATCATCATCATCATCATCATCATAATCATCAACAGCATCATTGGCACCATCATTTTTTGCTTTTTGTTGTTGGTTGCCAAGTGGCATTTGCTGAAGACGTGTGCAGGCTTGTCAAGGTGCCGTGCCAAGTCAAACTAAAGCTAAAGCTATAAGGCTAAGATGATGCTGAGCGGATCTATGGTAGCTATGTTTATATGTATGCAGCATGTAGCTGTCTTCAGTTTGACAAACCCGTTGGCTTAACAATTGTTGCATGTTGTTGCTGCCTTTCAATTGTTGACCGAGCCGTCTAGCTTTGTGGCTAGTCTAGCTGCTGCTGCTGCTGCTGGTAAATTACACGCAACTATCAGTTGATACAAATCTATACAATTTTTAGTGTATAAAGACGTAATCGTGCCGTAGTCGAGTCTGCTAGTCTCTCTTTCTCTCTCTGTTTCTAGTTTTAAGTGCTTCACATTGAATGTCCATAAATAATCTGGCAAGAGACTTCGAACAACAGCATATAACACATATTGCTCTGAGCATGAGAAGACGGGACAGGTCGAGGTCAAGACAGATCACACAACATAGAATAGAGCATAAAGAACCAACTAAGCAGCTGTCCAACTAGCGCCGTCGGGTGCAAAAATAGCCATAAACATTATGGCTTTGGATTACCTGCTTGGTAGTTAGTTGCATTTGGATGCTGCTTTAATACGGCTTGGATGTTTGCCGGCTTTTAAAAGCGGTGCAAACATTTTTTTGCTCCTCTTATTGAATTCTTTTGTGTGTAGAATGTTTTTTTTCACAGATTTCAAGGCAGTTTAGTTACTTAGGTTATTTAGTTATCGATCGAATCATATAACTGCATTTAATAGATAGTTCTTGAAATCCAACTTCTCTATTCAACCCGACCTGCTGCCGCGGCCTGTAACCATAAATTTAAAAGCAAATCACTTTTAAATATGCAAAATGCAAACTATTTTTGGTGTTGCACAGCGAAAAAGGAGGAAAAAACCACACCTGCACGTGTCGTTATCCTTGCACACACACACACGAGCGCACCTGAGTGCAGGCATGTGCACATGGAGTGCACACCGAGCAAGTGGCAAGTTGTGACATCATCGTTGGCAAGTGGTCTAAAATAACAAAAAGGAGGCCCACGCATGCAACGTGCAAAATGACGTCAATGGAAAAGGGATGGCGCTATCACAACGTGTACAGCTGCTCTCAATTGAAGCAGTCGAGCAGGTGTTGGCCAACTGTGATGTCACATGGAAAGAGTAAAAACGTGTAGAGCGAGAGAGAGAGAGCAACAGCGACGTCATCGACGCACGTGCAGAGAGAGAGAGAGAAAGAGCGAGAGAGAGCGGGAGCACAATAAAGACAAACGCTGACGTCGCAAAACCCTCTAATGCGCCGGCCGGTGTTTTCTCTACCTCTGTCTGCGCACTCTCTCTCTCTCTCTCTCTCTCTCGCACAACTACCAGATGTGCGCTTGGCTGTGTTCATTCATGTCGCGCGCAGCGCATGTCCGTCTCTCTGTCTCTCTGTCTGTCTGTCTGATTGTTGTCCATGTTTTTCTCTGTCACGGGCACGCGTCGGCTGCCACCACCCAACTTGATGACGTCTTTGTTTATTGATTTTTCTGGTGTATGCCTCAATGACGTCACTGCGCGTGCGGCCAGAAACCGAAACCGAAACCGAAGCGCAAAGCCAAACCAGACGGAAAAACGTTGCGCTATATTTAATCGCACGCTAATTATCGCTGCAAAATTGATAATCGTACGGTGGGCGTTCGTATATATATATACATATATTTGACTACAGCGTTCACTTATGAATATGAATATCAATATTAATTAAAGCTACTTGATATGACAATAAGTACAAGGAGTTAATCGATTAATTGAAATGTTTTAATATAAATTAGCTTAAAATCAGCTAGGCTCCATGTTTTAAGCTAAGGTGTTAGTTAGTTCAATGTCAATGCCAAGTTTTTTTTGCTACCATTTTGAAGTTATGTAACCTTAACGTGCCCATAATGCTGGCTGCCGAATTGGCTGAGGTCAAAGACACACAAAGTTTTGATGACGTTTGTCAACGTCACAGTTGTCAGATACATTTAAGTGCTTCAATCACGTTCTACGCATGAACGTGGGTATAGATTTTATGGTAGGGCAGGATGATGATAAGAGGATAAGGACAAGCTATACAGAGGCAGAAAACCAATCGCACGCTTACATAATACACAAGTTGGGGGTTCGTTTGCGTTTGCGTTTCTCTTTCTTCTTTCCCATACCCCTTTGATACGATTGGCTAACTTCTCTGTTTGGGATTAGAGCACTGGTGAATGGTAATGCGTATTAAATAATAATATATAATGGCTATACCTCCAAAACTGATATTTTGTAATGGCTTGCGACTGGTTAGAGGATGGTTTGAAAGTTGAACATATCTTGTTATAAGGATTGATTCTTTCAATCCATTAACGCTGTTAACATAATGCTTCTTGTTTACTATACGTATACGTGATATCGTGACGTATACGTTTGAAATAGCTTGAAATTTGGTTTCAAATAGTTAAAATGTTGCATTACAAGCATCAAAAATAGGAACATAAATACATATATACGTACACTAATGACAATAATTCGCCACAAAATGCACCTGCAGGCAACGCAAGTCCAAAATTAGCATAGGATGTTATGAGTTTCTTGGCTTATAGTTGTTATGCTTGGGTAATGGTTAGGTGGGTCATCGATAAAATGGGCATGTCTACACAGGTATGGGGGAGCAAAAACAAAGCAAAGCGAGGCAAACCAAACTAAAAACCAAAACCAAAGCGTTGCAAAGCTAGGCAGAGGTAAAGGGTTGGCCCAAAACAAAAAAAAAAAAAACCAAAAGCAATTTATGCAAATGATTCAAAAGGCGCCGTCACAAATGCACCATACAAAAACAAAAACAACAATGAAATAAAATTCGCAATAGCTACAAAACGCAAAGTGCCGCTTGCTAATTGAAATTTTGGCAAACGCGACAGACAGACGGGAGAGAGAGAGAGAGAGAGAGAGAGAGCTAGACATGCACTAGCAGAAACAGAAAAATCAAAGCCTAAATAGCAATCAAAAAGAGCTAAAATTCCTTAAATTAAACTCACGAACTTTGAGCAACGATGCGAAAACGATACATGCATTAAGCCAGCAGCTAAACAAAAAACCACAAGAAAAAATAAAAAACCTAAACAGACGTAGCAAAACGAAGTAAATTTGGCGCAGCACATTTAGAATATCATCACAAAAGCGAAAGAAAAGGCAGTGGCAGCCAGCAACAAAAGGAAGGAGTGCCCACAAGAAAAAAAAAAATAGTATTCGGCTTGGCTTTGGCTTTGGCTTGGCATGTCATGCTTAATACAGCCAATAAAACCAACAGAAACAACAACAAAAACAACAACAGCAACAATACACATCTTGGAAGCGACTCCAACGCTTGTCCACAGACAAAGTTGAGCGCCTCTATGCATGCACTTTTTGGGGCCACGAGCGGGTCAGCAAACAGCCAACACCAACAACACCAACAACAACATCAGAAGCACCACTAAATAAATACAACAACAACACGATCAGCGCATGCATGGCCCCCAGACCAGTTCCACTTGCGTCGCTCCCAAAAAATTCAACTTGTATTAACACACACACACTCACACACACACACACACATACATATAAACATGATGCACAACTAAGGTGAACTGCGCCACGCTAGAGCTGAAGGCAGAGCCGTTAAAGCATTATGGGAACAAAACAAAAAATCGTATCTAGCGAAATCGAAAGGAAGAGCAGCCCTCTGCGCCCAAGAGTCGGCTGACCGACGATCTCACGTTTGTCTTGAGAGCTAGCTTAGACTCCGACCGAGACTCAGAGACAGACTTCGGCTTCGGCGTTTTATACATATACGCTAACAACAGTTAGAAAACGTGGCTTGGAATCTGTCTAAAAATAGCCACAACGAATGCAGCACAGCACACAAGCACGAACTAGCTAAAACAACAACAACAAAAAACGATACGAACGAAAACGAAACGTTACTGGCCTCACCTACTTCTCCATTATAGTACTAATGCCTACGCCTCAAACTGGAAATCAAACACAGCTCAAGCCGATGCCGATGCCGACTCTCACTCTTACTCTCCCACTCAAGCCAGTCTCTCACAGAGGATTGTGAAGCTCGGCTCACTTGTTGCTTTCGGTTTCGGTTTCGGTTTCGATTTGCCGTTACTTGTTTGCCAGCTCGTGAGCTTATGAGCGGCAAATTGTGAGTGGTGTCAATGGTAAAGTACATTTATATTGCTAATTAATATAATTACAATAGTCGTTAATATGCATAATCTGTCAAGTGTAGAGCTAAATAAATGTTTAAGGCGTCGATTCTTTAATAACTGTGTCGTTTCGCAAGTTCAATTTAACATGCACATGATTAATTTACTGACAGCTGAGATCAGCATAAATTATTCACAATAGTGTGTAAGAATTTTTGTTTAGCTAATTTCACAACCATTCAACGATATAAGGGAAATAAGGGATTTTTATTGGGAAATAAAGTATTCATAGAGGCTAGTATCTAACACATAGAAGATTGATTATTAAAAATAATAAAGCATACAATTAAGTAGCTTTTGCAGCTGTTCAATTGATTAATGGTACACAAATAGAACTTATATAATAAGCCTTTCATACTAAATATGCAAGTAATTGTCCAATTGAAAATCACTTTTAGCTCTACTGTAAGCATTCTAAGTATATCTTCACACACACACACAAGCTCAAAAGTCACAATGCGGAGGCAGTTAGCACGTATTTAGCCATGTATATTAACGCATTGTATATATAGGCCTAAACATTCATCCGCAAGGAGAGCCCCTTACCGGTGTACTTATGAAACCGAATGCCGGCTCTATTACTGTTTGCTAAGGATGATGTGGGCGTGTGTGTATGTGTGTGTGTGTGTGCAGAAAGACAGAGCGAGAGAGAGAGAGAGAGAGTGCAAGAGCCAGCGCACACTTCAGGTGAAAAAAAATCAATTGCCATTATTGTTATTGTTGTTGTCACCTGCCCGTAGCCATTAACGAGATAGAGTGAGCAAGCGAGAGCGATGGCCAAAAGAGCAGAGCAGAGCTTTTTTATGACGCAAATTATTTCCGTCTTCGCTTTCATGCGACGCGTCGCTGCTGCTGCTGCTGCCCATCTTTCTGAATGCGTGTGTAGACGGGCGTGTGTGTGTGTGTGTGAGCAGCGCAGGCGCTCTAACAACGACGTCATCGATTTTTACGCTCACACAAGCTCCGGTTGCCCGCCACCCTGCTCCTGCTGTGAGAGCATGAGCTGATGATGGTTCGGGAATGACGTAATTGCGCTTACACTATAGCTTTGCCCCACAAAAACAAAAACAGAAAAAGCCGAGCGCACAAGGTAGGTCGTGTGCCACGCTGCAGCCGAAACCCTAACAAACACACACACACACACGCATAGACTTGCATAGAGACAGAGACAGACACAAATAGAGACCAGCTGGCAAGCAAGAAAAGAAACAAAAACAAAAACAAAAAACAAAAACGATTGCGCCTCGGTTTCGTTGGTTTGGCGGTTCGGTCTGTGTGCTCCTCCGTTTGGATATAGTCGCGTGTAACCGTAAAGAGAAGTTCAGTCGCGTCACAGACGCCGCATTGTTAACAACTTTAATCGCAAAACCTAAAATCAGCTCACAAGCAACAAACTACAACAAAATACTACAAATTAACAACACTCAACAGCAGCTAAACTAAACTAAATAAATTATAACGGCACTTTGCAATATCAAATATAATTACAATTCGTATGTAATTTATTCGCGTACAGTATTAAAACAATTAAAATTATAACAATAATCATACATATTAAACAGTTCTCGGTTTGTGCTTTTCAAGAATTGTTTTTCAATTTGCAACAAGTTGTCTATCAGTTGTCTAGTCCAATGCGGAAACGGAAGTCGACTTTGTTAACGCGTCGTATGCGTAATCTCTGTTAAGAATACAAAAAAACAATATCACCAAACAAACCGTTTAACATTTTGTTGCACTTCTAGCGCGTGTGTGCCACTCACACACACACACACACACACACACACACACAGTGCGTATGTGTAATGTGAATTAATAAATAAAATCAATTCAGTTGACAATAACAGTTACATACTTGATATCCGGATTTGTTGATGTCTGCAGGCTAACAAAAATAACATTGAGTGTAAATGTCCTTGCGCTACAGTTACTACTACACACACACACGCACACACACACTAACATGCATACGTAAATTTGAAAACGTGAGTAAGTCATTACGTCGTCAAAAATTGCTTACGTCGTTGGTGTAAAGTGCGCAAACGCTAAGTTGTATATGGCGCTGGGCTTTCTGCTACAAGTTCAAGTCTAAGGACATACAAAACTAAGCAAGGACATTGAAGACAATGAAGACAACAACAACAACAACACAAACTGCAAGTTCTAATTATAAAAACAAAAACGAGAACGAGAACAAAACAAGTGCCTGAAACAAAGAGGAAGTGTTGGGACTTCGGGCTGGATCTCCATCGCGTTGCCGTGCGCCACACAGGTGTTTATTATAATCCTAACTATCCATGTGTCTCATATTCTATGTGTCTTGTATGTGTGTTGTCAATGTTGCTGTTATTATCATTGTACTATGTTAATCACTTTCATCATAAAGCACAATTCAAGTTAAGTTAGTTCATTATTATATAATGCGCGATCGTCTTGCCTCCCTGATTGTGGTGAAGCAAGAAGCGACACCGTCGCTAAGTTGCAACAACAACAACAGCAACAGTGTTAGAAACATTGATAATGATCAAATGCTGCCACAGCAGCAGCAGCAGCAATTGCAACATTTGCCGGCCATCAAGTGCGAATCATTGCACTATGCATTCCCATCCTATGATAGCAACATCTACTATGAGATCAATAACAATTCATGCTACAGGCAAAATCTAAATCACAATACGACACCAACGTCAACGTCAACGCCAACAACAGCAGCAGCAGCAGCAGCAGCAACCATAACTTTTCCGGCTGTTATCTATCCATGCCGCAATCTATTTCCCGACGGCTGTGATATTGGACACTTGGGCTGTTCTATCAACACTTCCGCCGCCGCCGCTGCCGCTGCCGCCTCCTCTATCGTCTCCTCCTCCACTTCCAGCGGTTTGTCCTGCCAGCAGTTAGCTGGAACCGGGCTCTATGCAAGTGCTGCCAGTTGGCATAGCAACGGAATACACACGTGTATGTATACAACAAAATAACAACTCCTCCTTCTACTACTACTTCTTCTGGTGGTGATGGTTTTCTAATTGCTAGTTGCACGTTGCGTATGCGCAATATAACACATTGCCAAATCGTCAGTGTAATATAAGAAATATATAAAAAAAAAAAATCTTAAGCGCTGACAAGCCAAGACGCATAAACAAATGCTTCTTGGGGCCGCAGCGCTGGCAAAGAGGGTTCGAACTCACAATGACGACATAAATTTGCATCAAGGCGTAGTGAAATATTTAGCAAATAATAGAAATATGAGTTGAGTCGTTTTGCCCATTTTATAGTCGCGTATCTGTCGTGCTTGTGTACGTACAATGCTTTATCACACATACCACATGTTTACCAGCGTCAGCAAAGCATCGCCAAAAGGCATTAGACGGCGAAGAAGAGCAGCCACTGTGGCAGACTGTGGCAGTGCAAACAGAGGCAGAGCGCGACACACACCGAGAAACAGTTAGGGTCTGACGCAAAATGATTTATAAACTGCATGTGTATAATAAACATGACTAGTCACATATATAAACAGAGGCAAGATTGTCCACTGCACTTTTATTAATAAATGTACAGTGAATATACATTAAGGGTTTCTGTTTTTCGCAACATATTTCTTAACTCTATAAGATAGTCAAGTGAGAAGTTTCTTTAGAAGCATCCAACAACAAGTACAACCCAGCAGAGCTAATATAAATGCTGCTCAATACATTGAATTGACATAAGTATATTAAAAATAGAATAGATTATATTTAGAGAATTTATCTCGTGATTGCAGCACAATTTCTTTTCTACCACTACAATCGTATCATTCGTAATAGAGTAGATGGGCAAAAAGAAAAAAAACAAACCGGCAAAAACATCGATGACAAACCATGACGCCAGCGACGCCATTTAGCCAAATGCAAAGCGTTACAGCAGTTTCACGGTTTATGGGGTACACGGAACACAAGGCACACAGCGTGCAGCATGGGGCACGTCATTGTCATCATCATTGTCGGCCCCTAAAAATGAAATCGTTTTGAACTTGAACCCCCGTGCCTTTCTAATGGACAGCGAGCGCATATTGAGAAAGTGTTTCAAATGCGTCAGAATTTGCGAACACAGATACAATATGTTTATGTATATAAATATATATATATATCTTGCTGATCTTGTGTGTTTTTTTGTATAGTTTAGTGGACCACGTGTTGATGACGTTGCCACATTTGCCTCATGAGATTGCATTTTATATTATGTGTGTACAAAATAATCAAGAGTCATTATTCTTTGTTTCATATATACATTTGACTATTGCTAGCCGACAGCTAATTTCGTTTCGGTTTTGTTTTTATTTCTCTTTTTTTCTTTGCTGTGTGAAATTTTCGTTTATTTTTTTTCTTGTTAAAGAAACAACAGCGAAATAAGTTTATATTCTTATCCTTAATGTCTTTAGTCTACTTTTCTTTTATGTATCTTATGTAATCCTTTAAGCGAATTCTTCACAAACACAATTTTGCTCTTCTTTAACAAACATACAAAAGAAAAAAAACCACAAATATATATTTTTCTGTGGCTTTGCTTATTATAATTATTATTGACGCTGGCCACTACTTAATTATTTGTGTTGATTTATGCGAATTTTATAAGCAATGCAGAGACAAACCAATAAGATGAGAGATGGATGGTTGGTTGTCTTCCATTGTCTTGAATCGATGCATAGATATCATGATCATCATCCGCATCATTATCAAGAGTATCTGAGTTCAAATCTACAGATTCAAGCTCCAATAGGCAAAGAGGCGTCCAGTTTTAGTTGTTGGGACACAACAATAGAGTTTTGGTTTTTTTTAATTATTATTTGTTTTAAAATACAAAAAAAAAACAGAAAACAATACAATCAACCTTAATGACGTAATAATTATGGATTGGTTTTTTGTATTGTGTATTGCTGCATTAATTGTATTCGATTTGTTTGCAATTAATTGGCGTTGCCTTCTGTTGACACTTGAGTTTGAGCTTTCAATTGGTTCACACGCTCCTAAAACTGAGAAGTAAAATACAACTCCTGCCCAATTACACTGAGCACAAACTATTTACGTACACCCCTTGTACGTGGCAAAAACGTTTTTCTTATAGTATCAAAATAAATACGGAAAAGTGTTGCGTGTTTTATTTTATCTATTTGTTTTTTTGTCGCTGGCATTGTTTAAATAACTTCTAAATTACTTTTAAACGTTTGCCGTAAAATTAGATACCGCAAATTTGTTTGCTACCAAGTGAAAATTGCTTAAACATATATATATATTTGATTCGGCCATTAATAGACTTTTGGGTCCCTGTTGTTCTTGCAATTACAACATTTTTGTTGCTGTTTATTTTCTCTATTGGGCTCGCCAGCGATTCCGCATTGTTTTGTGTTTTGATTTCGCTTTCAATTTAATTTATCGAGTGCATTGTCCTCGGTTCACGCGGCGATGTCACACTTTTCTAGCATGCTCGTCTCTAATGTGAAGATCCTCAGCGGCTGAGAACCAGTCGAGGCCAAAGCAGTCGCCATGGGAATGCATTTTGAGGCGTCATCAGGGTTCAATCAGCAACTAGCAGGTTTTGTTTTTTTGGTTTTTTTGTTTTTGCTTTTGGTTACTTTGGTTGGTCAATGTTGCTTGGGGCGAGCATATGTAAACCTTAATTTGAAACTGATTGGATTGCTTGGCCTCTTCTCTCTCTCTCTATCTGTCTCTTTCTTACGTTAGGTTTGTTGATAATTTTGTTTAATTTGTTGTAGATTTCTTCATTTTGCACTGCTGCACTTGATGAGCCAATGCCAATGCGATTGTGCTAGTTAAACCCTAAACACTACACTCATATTAACAAGTAATTTTATATATATTATGATGAAATTTAAACAAACTTTAGATAAACACGTTTGGCAGAACCATAAATCTTGCAGTCAAAAATTTAAAATATTTCACAATCATTTTACATGTAATACAAGTTAATGCCTATAAAATATTTATTTTTTCTTTGCTTGCCCATACAAAGGAGCTAAAATATTGTAAATTAAATAGCAAAATAATAAGCCAAGCCATGTGTTTTTTTTGTTATTTATTATTATTCATCTGAACACTATGTTTTGCTTGTTTTAGTATAACTATTTTAATTATTTTGCGCAAAATTCGCATGGCAAATGCGAACTGCAATCAGTTGGCAGAATAAACGCTGTGTAAAATCGTTGAAATAGCTGAGAAGCAGCCGATAACAAGTTCTTCACCGGCTTCTGCGACTTCCTCAGCATCCACCTGCCTCAATCACAAGTTGTGTTTTGTAATGTTTGCGCCCAAAACTACATACAATACAAAAAAAAACAAAAAAAAAATATATGTATTTCCTAATAGCAATAGCTGCTTAGAAGATTGTTTGTAAGTGGCTTCTGCTTTTCAGCAGTTCTGGTTTGAAGGAAAACTTACCAAAGAGCCAGCAACAGCAACATGAAGCGCAACAAATTGTTGCTGTTGCAGAGATCGAAATTTTTAAACATTTTGCGCTATGTTTTTTTTTCTTTGTATAAGTTTTTATTGCACTTGTACATGTTTTGTGTTGTGTTGTTGCTGTTGTTGTTGCTTTTTGGCCAATTGGCTTGTTTATTTCATGTTTTGGCGCCTAACTTGTTTCTTGTTGCTCGATCGTTGTTGTTGTTGTTGAAGATTCAACGGCGTTTGCTTGATTGACAATCGAGTCAGTCAAAAACGAAAATTCAAGCAAAAATCTAAAACATTTGCTGGGTGACAGCAAAATTGTGAAGCTTATGTTTTAATTATATGACCTTTATTAGCTGAGCAGCTAACTATTTTTAATCCACACTAGTTCAATATGTGCAAAAATAAATAGCTAAGCTCAAAGCTAAAAAGGGAAATTGGCAAGCAGTTGGGGTAGTTGCAAGCTACAAACTACACCTCGTATTTGATGGCGTAATCTAAGTGAAAACTTTTTGCATGTGTGTGTGTGTGTGGGTGTGTGCGTTTCAAACCGATATACCAAAAATAGTTCACAGACGCGTTGTGACGTCATTGAGTATGTGACCAGCTGTAGGTCGGGGTCGTCGTCGTCGTCGTCGTTGCTATCTTGTAGGTGTGTGTGTGTGTGTGTGTGTGTGCCTAACAGCTGCAACAATAACAACGTAAGGGAAAAGTTTAAACCCTCGAAGTGAGTCGCGACTCTCTCACAACAGTAGAAAAAAGCTTGCTCATATTTTCTCTTTCGCTGCTTTCAAGGTCGTTTCGTTAGCTCTCTTTCTCTCGCTCTGTCTCTTTTTCTCTGTTTTCTTTTGCCGCTCTCTTGCCCGCCCCATGATGATTTCACACTTGCCAACAAACCGTAACTCAAAACCCAAGCGTTACAACCGTGTTTCTTTGAGTATATATATTTTATCTACACGCCCTCTTTTTGTACAACAGAATTTCTTGCTCTTTATGGTTCATACCCTTCTGCAAGCAGCATTTCAAGTTTGAATATAAAATGCTTAATGCCTTAACGGAAATATTTCAGATATAAATTTTCCTTCAGATAATCATATTCTTCCTTTCTACACTTTATTAAAGACTTTTGCTAGGAACATGTACACCAAGTTGTCTTGGACCTAATAACTATCTGCCAGATAATCAACTTTGATTAAATAAATACTGTAGTATAGTGCTGTGGCGAGCCCTTTCACTGTTGCCATATTATTAAGTAGAGGACAAGACAAATCAACGCATCGTTCAGTACCATAAACGCCATATAAATAACTTTATATACCCCCATACAAACACACACACAAACACACACAGACTCAGACACACGTATAGACATACAAACATATAGACGCACTTGAAAATCGTGACGTCCTTGGCTTTGACTACAGAACACACCTACTGAATTCACAGCTGGCCAGCGCATTACATTTCTGGCTTCGCATTTACTCGTCCTGCGCAAACACACATACATATATCCATGGATGTGGATCGATAAAGCCATTGCTGCCCGTTGCCATGTGTCCAAAATAAAACTGATGACGTCAACGAGGAAGCGAGACGGAGCATCTTCTCCAAGCGCGTCAGATTGTTGTATGTGCGTAATTTGTGTGTGTGTGTGTGTGTGTAAAATTGCTCTCTCAGTTTACGTCTCTCTCTCTTTGTCATCAGCGTGCATTGTCCTGCCATCACTGCGTATGCGTAATATTGCGCATACCACGTGTTTCCTGCTGAATATAAACACACACACACAGTCATGCCTTTAAATTCCAATGTAATGTTATGTTTAAAGAGTAGAATTTACACTTTAATATGAGCACTTCTTAAAGCTATTTCGTTAAGTAGTCAAACGTCAAACGTTGCATAACCAATAAACAAAAACAATAACAAAATAGTTAATCAACTGTTGCATCATAAAAAATAAGTTATAAATGGTTTCTGTTGTAGTTTTGCAAACACTAACAACTTAAATTGAGCTCGATCGCATCTCATTACCATGTCTAACAAATCGCATACTTTAAAATGGAAGCAACAATGTGACAAGATTGTCAAATAACACAAAAATCTTTATATATATATATAGGAAAAAAAGTATCACAATAAAGTGACATCAAGCAACGATTGCTGGCGAAACTGCAAAACGCGTTCTGAATCATTTGGCAGCGTGTGGCTATATATAATATATCAATTTAAATATTGCATATAATGAATGTGCCCAATACTAACTACTTACCATAATTTGATGCTCAGCATATTTGTTTGATGCCATTAATTTCAATAAAGATGTTTGCAAATGACAAAAAAAAATTCAGATAAAATGCAGCACATATACAAGAGCAAATTATATATAGAAAGATGTGGATTAACTTGTCTGTCAGCCAGCGCAACTCAGTCAGCTTACTTTTGTTATAATTCAAGCGGTTCAAAGCAAGTTTGCAAATACTTTTTCCTATAACCAAATATATATTTTTCTATATACTTGAGGGAGTTGTGAATTCTTTGCAGCTTGCATAACGTGAACAAAACTTGACACGACTTATCTTCTCATATATAGTGTTACAACAAGTATCTTAATGGGCTCATTGCTGCTTAATTGAATGTTATGCGCAGAGAAGTAGAAAACATAAACATCTTGCTAGTTCTCAGACTGACCAAAGAGTGGCAGACGGGATGTTGATTGCAACTTTAAAGCTAAAAGTGACAATAAATAAATAAATAAGTAACAGCAGCAGATGTACCAGCGCAATCTTGTGACCCAGCTGCACCTTGTCTCAAACGAAGCCTTCACTTTTGTCTGTGTGTGTGTGTGTGATTGCATTTCGATGCAACTGGGGAAATCTATATTCCCCGTGGCGGTGTTTTTGCCTAAGAAATAATAATTCTTCATGTTTATGGCCACTAATTAATATATTCATTCTCATGCAGTTGTAAAGAAGAATTTCCTGAATTTATGCATTATTATTTTAAAACAATGTAGTTAATTGTGTTATAAAATCTATATTGATTTAAGTAAGCTGTTCTTACTCTATTAATTAAAACAACACCCATCCTTTTCGTTAAGTATTTGGACAAACCCTGATCGATCGTGTTGAAAGACAAACAACACAACAAAAACGAGCCAACCCCCAAAAAAATTGGCTCACATTGTGTGTACTCGATATTCAATTTGTTTAGACCTTTTGGCTTTTTTGACTTGCCTAGTTAACTGTTGACTTTGCAATCTCCGACTGCATAGCACTAACATTGACAATTGGTTGTGGATTAAAGCTCGAGTTCGATTTGGACTTGGAGTTTGAAGTTAAATAATGAACGAGATGCTTTTGAACTGTGGCAAATTCCTTTGTGTGCTGCTTGTTGCTTTAACATTGAACTTTTTGTGCAGCCAATAGCAATAGAAAAACGATACATAGTTACACACAACTCGATTCCCACAGCATCAAATGATTTATGGCCGGAGAAAAAAATCAGTATGTAAAAAGGCACAATAAAAAGGCATTTTGTCGATAGCCGTTTGAAGCATTACGGATCTAACGGATGAAATAAGAACCTTGTTGTGCATTTAACACGCCATCGAAATAAATACACACCTCAGATACCAGCAGCAGCAGCAGCAGCAGCAATAATAACAACAACAACAGGTTGAAAATCAACACAAAACAAATAAATAAAATACAATGAATTATGGGGCAAGTTTTCTGTTTCTGTTTCAGTTATGCTCTCCTCTTTTCCTATCTATCTTTTATGTTCGTTTTTTTTTTTTTTGCACATCGATCTGCTTGCCAATCAGCATAATTGTCTATCTATCAGTTGCCGGCAATTGTGCATCGATCAAATGGCATCGAGACCTTGTAAATCAGTTTGCCAAAATCAAAATAACAAAAAAAAAACTAAACTGCGTGCAAATCTTGGTTTTACTCTCTAAGAAGCTGCACACTACATTAGATAAGGTATATATATATGTATATAACATATTTAATCGATTGAAATTTGAATGCGGTTTCGGTTTCGTTTCTCGCGTTTTGCTGTCCAATTGCCACAATGTTGAACAATTAACATAAATTAAAATTGGTTTACGGCGCAACATTTGCGCGATGACACACTGCACATCTAAGAGACGGACACTCAACCGGAGACAGATATAGTAGAAACGTTGGCTCTGATCAGATATGTACGCTGCTGGCCTGCTTATGATGCGACCAATGATGAGAGTAAAAGTGGTCTAACCGGTTCGACTTGGACGACGCGTTAAATTCTATTTCTATAGTTATCGTCTAAATTTATGACTTCGCCATCTCAGCACCAAACGCTCATCTTAGATAGAAATCTGAACGCTGTTCTAATCGTGCCATAAAAGCGCAGACAATGCCAGAACATGTACAAACGAGAAAGAACAGTTTGCTTTTGTATGACAAAGATTTAAATACCCTGGCGCAAACGACAAACAAAAAGTCCCACAAACAATAAATGGGAATTTTTCCCATGGGATATTTTAAGGGTTGCCATATCAGAAAAGTTTAGGTTAAAGCATTTAATAAAATAATTAATATACTCTACGCAGAACAACTTAAACAACTGTTGATTCACGCAAAGGGAATTTTTCTATAAAAGCGAATGTAACTTCTAAGAGGATGTAGTCAATATATATGATATAATGAACATTCTCACTTTCCGCAGATAGGGCACTAAAAATGCCATCAAATGCAGAGTTTAACGATCAAAGTTGCTTAATTTGTATGAAAACTGTGCATTGTCGTGTCAAATGTGTGCGCGAGTTTTGAAGTTTATTTTCGCTTTCGTTCGTTGTTGTCGCTGTAGAAGTACGAGTCTTTAAGTTGCGTTTACCAGTTTGAATGCCGCTAATGCGCTAAGCAAATAAAAGATTTAGATACACATGCGAAACGCAACAAAAGCGTTTGTTGATTCGACTAAATTAAGCGCAGGCCGCCTGCTCGCCGCATCTACAAATTGTAATCAAATTTTTTTTCTTTTTGTTCTGTTGATCTGCTGCTGTTGTTGTTGCCGCCATGGGAAACCGAACGAGAGAGATAGAGATCATCAACAGGTTGCCATATGGACCAAAATGTACAGCTTTATTTCGTGTATGTGTTGTGCTCGTTGAGCTGTCAACGGTTATTTAATTTTGCACTCTGGTCAAATGCAGGCAGATTTTTGTTTTTAACAATTGATGACATGCATGAGCCGGCATATTATAGATTTTTTTTATTGCAGCTTGTTATACTCAGTGCATGCTCACGACTTTAAAGCTGGTAAAAATAAACTAAGAGTTTCAGTTATGCTGGTTTTAACTTAATTTGGTATATATATTTTATGGTCCAAGCGGTTATTATTGCCGTTTCAAGGCAATTCTGAGTGTTCAGCCTAGCAGTTACATATCAATCAGCTTTTCCCAAGCATATGTTGTTCCCATATACTTTTCTACTGTATATTTATCCATATAAGTATTTAATTATCGCCATGTCAAAGATAACAATTCTTTTTTGTTAATGCTGCCGTTAAGGCACTTCACCATTTTTACCCAAATTGACAAACAACAATTAACAAGCTTAACGCATACATACATACATATATATGCAAACATGCATTGAAGATTTGAGCATCTGCTGCATCTTGCTGTTGCAGCTTCCTCATCGTCCTGGCTTGAAATCGTGACTCTTTTGCTGCTGACTCGGCTGAAATCAGTTTTCGATCTTTTCACCACAATAATGCATATTAAAATGCCACGCTAATTGTTATTATGGCGGGAATAAACCACCTTCTGCCCCACTCCTCCTTAAGCTACTGCTGCGGCCGGCAATTAAGTAATAGACACAAAAGTTGCAGGCAAAACAGTTAACAGCCGCCTCGTCGTCTTGCGTGTGATGCTGCCAACATACAAGCCAAATATACAAAAAACAACAGCAACAACCATTCAATAGACAAATTTTTATACACAAGTGCCAAACAGGCCGTTGGACTGTTGGAGCTGCCTGTGTTTTTGTCCCTCCGAATGTCGTTGTCGCTGCTGTTGTTGTTGTTTTTTTTTTTCGCCTATTAATTATCGCCAAAAAAATCAACAAAGTTGTGTTGAGTTGTGTTGTGTGGGTGAGGAAGCCAAATAGTAACATACCGTAATGAAAATAAATACAAAGCCAAGTAAATATTAGTTGGTTGGTATACAGTTTTGTTGAAGGTGTTAGCTTCTTAATATCTCAAATGCTGCTGCTTCCTCTTCTTTGCACAACAGCGGTCAAACACAGGTCGCAATTAATTTGTACACTTGAGACATGCAGAAAACAAACAAACTCACACACAGATTTGTAGAAGTAAAAGAATAAGATCTTGTTGTTAGTGTAAGAAGTTTGCAGGATTTGCCATAAGCATGCAATGCTTTTTGTAGCAATCAGCTTTTTAAGGGGCGCGCGTCACGATGCTGCACCAGTGTGTACATCGCATAATAAAACAATTATGGCAACTTGCTCTCAGCATTAGGATCACACAAAAACAAAAATCAATAACAAAGCGAACAGGCATCAAATAGACGGCTAGACCTTTTCGAATATCGATGGCAACATCGTAGCTAAAGACAAAAATTTATCACACCTTAGTTAACCCTCGACACCTTGCAAACGGCAAAACGACGGGCCTTTTATGCCATGGAATGTGGCCGAAAAATTGCAAACGCGATGCGATGCGACGAACCAACTTTGTTTACACTGCCTGCAATAAGTTAATAGTTCGTTATTTCGGGCAAAAATCCAAAAAAATAGGAGAAGCGCCTAAAAATTAAACGAAACTTCAAGACTGACAAAGAAAAACCATTCAAACTAATCTGAACATAAGAGTTTGAACCATAAGATATTCTGTATTTTAGATAAATAAACAACAAACGAACAATGTTTAGTATACCCCTTATTGAGAAATTTGAAACGGTTCGAGGGTATAACTTAGCTCGTCTAATATCGAAAACTGTGCGCTTGGCTTTAGGGTGCGTTCCGTGAACTCCACGACGTTTGTGTGTCAGCCGGCGTACCACAGACACCAACAACGACACCGACAACGACAGCAACACCAACAAAACAAAGCAACAACAGCAACGACTAGTGCTAATGATGTAGCCAGAGTTTCGGTCACAATATGATCATCATTATGAAGTTAAGCTGGGTGTCTTTCGCAGCACTTTTTTGGGGGTATTGCTGGCTGTTTTGCCTGTTGCCTTTCGTGTGCTTCATTATTGATTTAATAAGCATCTTGAAGACACGTTTAAGCTGCAGTCAAAGCGTGTGCAGCAAGTTGACTTGCCTGATGCCTCTGAGTCACATTTAAGTCGTTATTGCCATGCCTAGGATGATGATGATGATGATGATGATGATGGTGGTGATGCCATGAATTCCATGCCAGCAAACTAAAACAGAGTTGTAAAACAAGCTACACTTCAAAATGAGATTCAAACAAGATCGTTTGGCTATGCCTGCAGCGAACTTAGCGCAAAATATTTCTTCTCAGTGTAATATCCATTAAAAAAAATTTAAACCATGTTATGTTTTCGGTATGTGTATGGGAAATGGGATGTGGAGTGATGATGATCATGTTTATGCTACTCAAAATCTTTATAACTCGAGGCAGCAATGCAAAAAAAAAAAACAAAAACTGTTTATTTTGATAATGGGGCATGAACATATGGGCACTTAGCAATACATTAGGTAATATTTAGTTGTATATTACGATCGGCAAAATGTTGTAGGCGTTGTTCCAATGTGGCCTTTGTCTGTGTTAAAGAGAGAGTTGAAAATGAAAAGAGTTAATAAGACTAATGAGCTTGCAAAAAACCCAAAAACAAAGTAAAGTAACTTGTTTTGGCATTAAGTACTTAATACTTAATTTTTTTGTAACATTTCGCAAATATTTCCTGACTACGACAGTTTTCTTTATACTATATATTAAAGGGCTCAAAAAGTTATTCCCACAATCTTTCCTTTGCCAGTTTTGCGTTTTTCTTTCTGTCTATAAACTAATAGATTTTTCTCACCCAAGCATCTTGAACTACAACAAATTTGTTATCGTCACAAAAGGTTTGGTCTACACACTGTGTGTGCTTAGATAGAAAATTGCATTGTGCACTTATGCACATCTGTGTATTAGATACGAAACTCAAATTTAGATATGCAAAAAAATTTAAATAACGATTTTGTTGCTGCTCCGCACACTAAATAAAAAAAACCTAACTTAAATCTTCATAAGCACGCCTGCAACAAATACATGGACAAATATAAATGGGTTAGGCCCAATTTGTGTCCCAGCAGCCAACACTACAACAATGACAATGACAACAACAACAACGATGAGGTTAAGATTTTTGGAAGCTGGCGTCTGCATCTCACAGTTACCCATAGACACACATACACTTACATGCAAAGCATTATTGGTGATTTAATGCTGTTGTTGCCTTTGGGTGTTGTTGTTGCTAGAGAGAAGCCGGTGCTGCTGCAACCTGCTGGGAAAAACTGCCGCTCGCTTTGTTTAGCTTGCTATCGATTTGGTTCGCAGACCAAGCCTCATCTCTCTCTCTTTCGCTCCTCCCACCTGCTTGGTATCGTTATGTCCCGATCTAGCAATTCGGATCTGTTTGCTTTTCGAACTCCGAAAAACGTGCACTTTGGCAACAATAGCCAAGTCGACAACCGAAATTAACACTAATTCGATTTCGAATGCAGTTTCATAAAGGCAGGATAAATACTTATTTATTGAGCGTATTTATGAGCAAAAAACTTGTAATATTTTTTAATGGGCTGCAAATGAACTGTAGACTTTTGAAGTAAATCACTTTTAATGCTTGCCTTTGTGATTATTTTAGATACAACAAAGAAAAGCGAAGAACAACCTGTTGCATAAATTCTTTATGGGTTCATTTCCAACAACAACAAGCCAATCTCGTGAGTTCAAATAAAAAAATGAGATATTCGCATGCTTGCGCTTGCATGTTTTGATAGCTTTCCTAAGCTTGGCTCAACGAAATTTGGTTGCAACAACTATTTTGGCAACAATGCCAGCGAGCGGTAGCAGCAGCAACAATAACAACAGCAAAATTGTGTCAAATTTTTATTTATTTGGCCAGCCAGCTTCCCAACCCGCTCCCAGGCTGCACCTTATTTTTGTTTGTTGTTGTTGTTGCTTCGTTTTTGATCTCCTCCTCTATTTAAACTTTTTGGGTGCTGGGCTTTCAATGTTTTGGATGCGCGCTCGCTCGCTTAGAAACGTGGCCAAGAAAGCAAACCAAAGCTAAGAGCTATGCATGCTGGCAATTATGTAAGCGTCGTTCCAAAACTGGCAGCTTATTTATCTTTGTCTCAGCCATGTCAATCAGGCGGCGACTCACCCTAGACGTTGATGCAGTGCAGTCTGTGCACCTTTGACCCGTCGAACCGAGCGAGGACTCAAGATGTAAATTAGATGCAAATTAACAAATGCCCAAAACGATTTTGCTGTGACACTTGTAAACTTCATAAGACTTGTTCGCTAAAATCGTAAGAAATGAAAGAAATTATTAATGCAAAACATATTCAAGTGCAGAAATATAAACAAATTCAAAACAATACTAGTTTGAACGAAAGCGAATGGGAATTATTTTGATTGGACTTGCTTTACTTAATATTCCGCAAGGTGCATATTATTATTGTTACTTATTTGGTATAAGACTTTAGAACTGGTTAACAACAGCGGGGTAAATCCGAAAAGCATATACACATATACACAGATCATATAACACACACTCCAATTTCGAATTAAACCAGTTTTAGCTAAGAACAAATGCTTAAGTAGAGGCTGCATCTGCTTCAGGCTAACACCTAAGCAACTAAACGGTAAATTATTTTTTTTTAGAATTTCATGCAAATCGTTTTGGTAACGAACATCGAATCGCATATAGTTGTTGCTGCCTGCATTTGATTTTTATGAATCCGCTTTTTGCATAATGCGATGAACGCTGGGCAGCTCTATACATATACATATATAGATATATACTATATACTCTGTATGGTAACTGAACGAATGGCGATGATCAATGCAGCAGCAGCATCAGCAGCAGCTGCCTGCTGGTTATTACCTGTCCGGCTAAGTTCCAGAGTACATTGCCGTCGCTGCCAAAGCCAAAGTGTTGGCCAATACGCTCAATTCTCCATGGCAGAGTTTGGTGGAGAAGAAGATGGGGGCGGTTGGTTTTTTTTGGTGACCCAACTGGTTAAGATGCGCTCACGCGTCGCGTATTAAGTGACTTCAATCCCCTCGGATGGCCGGCACCGGCTCTGGCTCACTGACTATGAAATGTCCAAGATGGCCTTCGGTTTGCTTATTTTGCAGCGATTAAAAAACGATGACGCCGCCGTTGTATACGTTATGTCGTTGTCGTTGTGGTCTTCTTAGTGGTTTACTTAGCATTTAAACGAATCGATGCAAGCAGTTTTTGTATGCGTTTTGTCATTTCTGTTTTTTTTTTTGCTTTAGTACCCAATACTTATCAAAAAAAAAACTGTCTGACAAGGGTATCAGAAAAGTAAATGTACACACAAAAGTAGATATCCCTGACATCATAAAGAATATTTTGCTAAAGAACTAAAGGCCTGTGAACAGGATATGTTTTGTATTTTTTTTTCTAACTTTGCAAGTAATGAAGACAAAAAAGCATTTTAGTTAAAAAGCTGCAAATATGTATATTTTATGGTGGCAATAACAATAACATTTGTCAATAGAACGTACTAAAAGCTTTTAAATGGCGAGTTCAAGAAGTCAAATAATATTTGGCAATTTGCTGGCTTGGTTTTATGGACAAGCTTATTAGGTCCATATGCATGCATATGCCAGAAAATCAGGTCAAAGCAATGACATAACTAAAGGTAAAGTTAAAGAAGACGCAGGCAATTACTTTAGTTGATGGGCCAGAAGAGATACAGAGAGAGAGAAGGAGTATAGCATAAGATTGGGACTTTGAATGCGAATGCGATTGCATAAATCAATCAAATTGTCTCTCACTCGACGAGCATTGAGTAATAGATCCAATTTCGATATGAATTTCACAGAAATTGGGTTTTGTTTTTTGCTTCTTCTTCTTCTTCTTCAGCCTCTTCTTGGGCTGGTTTCTTGTTTTTGTTTTCTTACTTTGCACAACTTTAAATACCAACCCCATTACCCATTGCCCATTAAGTATTACAATTTAGTGTGCTGCATCACAGACAACAACAACAACAATAGCAAACAGCAACCCATCGATGAATATCGACAATTAATAGTGAAAGTCGAAACAAGTATCGAAAAAAAACAACAACAATGGGGCATCATCATCAAAGGTACTGCCAGGAAGTTGGGCGCAGGTCTAGAGTCTAGAGTCTAGAGTCTACGTCTGTCGTGGATTATTCAAAAGGCGATAGCATCGACGCCTCCGCTGGCAAAACCTGCTGCAGACCAAACCAAAATGACTAATTCCTTGCCCCGAAACCTGAAGCCCATTTGTTTACTTCTCACAAAACTTCACACGAAGCGCCGTACCCAAGGCAGCCAGTCTCATAGCGTCTCATAGCGTCTCGTCTCGTCTTGTCTCGTTTTCTGGTGCAATGTTGTTGCACCCACTGACTCAATGACTGAGTGCCAGTGCCACAGCCAGAGCCAGAGACCAGTCAACGAAGAGTCACCAGAGACTAAGTCTGACCCGTGCGCCGTAAGATGAACAGACGACTGTCGACCACGACGCATTACCATTTCTTGGGGTCACTCCGCAAGCTTTTCGTCTCGCTACCCAACTTAAAGTATCTATGTCTAGCTCTGTGTGTGTGTCTGTCAGTTTCGGGCAGATGCATATGTCCATGTCCATTGATCGCGGCTCTGGCAAAGCGTGCATTGGAGTTCGCAGTTCAAAGTACATGCCAAGAGACTTCAGTCGTTGTTTGCCTCGCTTGCAAAATAATATGTATTAACAATCTTATATAAAAAAAAATACGAAATACAAGCCGAAAAAAGCGAAAAAAAAAAATAAAAATGTAGATGGCTTATGCAACAAGAAGAAGCCACGATAAAACTTGCAACTCTTGGGCCGCTTTTTGGGCATTTGCAATAAATTTGTTCGTCCCGCAATGATTGTAAGTAAACAAAAGAAATTGTTTATGCCGCTGCCTATGACATCAAAAACAATTAGAAAACCCAAAAAATGCTGCCAATCCTGTGGCTTTCTGTTGCACATTTCGAAGATGCAACTGGCTGCCAATTGGAGACCCAACCCAAAATATGAGCATCATGCTATTGCCATGATTATTGCCCATGGGCAATCAAAACAATGGCACATTGTTATATTAAATGTTTATCGCACGCTCTTCCCGGTAGCATTTTTTTGTTTTTCTGCTGCTGTTGTTGTTGTTGTTGTTGTTGTACAGTAGCCCACGGTAGTATTTGAGTTTGGCGAATTTCGTTGGCCATAGCTCAAAGGGTATCGATCAATTGCTTTCTAAATGACCCAGGGCTATTAAGCATTGCAATGATATTTCATTTTGATTTTTGAAGCTTTTTGGCATTGTTTTATCTTCGGATGGGCAATATCATAAAAATATGTTTGTAATCGCATGATGAAATTAGAAATTCGCAGATTAACAAATAAATAATCATAATCAAATTATTGCAAGAACTTGCAGTCATATCTTGTGGGAAAATAGGATTAAATCCTAATAAAATTCCCAAAAAAAGCTGTTTAATAATACAGATATCTTTTTCACAACTTAAAAATCCTTAAATAATATACAATTAATTTGAAATAAATAATGAAAAATGAGTTTTTGCTTGTTTGAATGCACAAATATGAAAACCAACAACAACAACAACAAAAAGTGCAAGTATCGTTTTGCAATACGAATAAGCCATAATATTTATTATAATCAAAAACCGAACACCCGCAACGTGCAGCCAGCAGTGGCAACTAGCCGGGGAAGACAGCAGTGGCAGGCGAGGCAGCGCCAAGCGTCTCGACGTGCTGCAATGGACAGCAAAATTTATTACATTTAATGTGCAGCATTAACTACGATTGAGATGTGATCCTCGTTTTTTGGCGCTGGCACCAACTCTAACCTCGCTAAAGCCATCTCTAAGGCGGCAACGTGAGCTCAACGTGCCTCACCCGCTGCCGCTGAACATCCATGTCTTGTGTCATATACAGAAGTGTCTATCTACATGGAGAGACTTGGTGACTTGGACAGCGGCACAAAAGCATTTCTAATTAAGACATTCGATACGGTTGTTGTTTGCGTGTGGAACGCAACACAATTGGGCAACAACACAATATTTAAGGCAATATCTTGCTGGCACAGCAACTATGAATCTTCCCATAAGCATTTATTATGTGTGTTTGTACATATTTAAATCATTGACATTATAACATAATAGTCTTAGGAATCATTAAGCATGCACCAGGCACCGTTTAACATTCACGCCTTAATGCCTGCCCAGCCAAGCCAAGCCTTTAAATGCTAAACATAATTTTTTGTAATATCCTTGCAGGTGCGGAGACGACGACAGCAACAGCAGCAACAGCAACAATATCAAGTGAGAACCGCAAAGCGGTAATTACAAAATCAACGGAGCAAAGCTCTAAACCATTTGCAAAAATCGCCAGTAAATTGAAAAACATAAAGAGCGAAAGGACTACACTTCAATCGCCCAAAAGAGATACAGATACAAAAGTAACAGATACTGTGACAGCGACAACAATTGCTACAACAACAGCAACAACAACAACTGCAGAACGCACTAAAGCAAGCCAAGTTAGGCTAAATAACGAAGCGACTACAAGCATGTTACTTTTGCAACCCAATGTAAGTACTGATAATAAGTTTTAGAAATCGAATGGATTTCAAAAAATCACTTTAAGCAGCTGTTGCGTGCAATTCATAGCCAAATATATCTATGCAAATTTTTGCATTTACTGAATGGCAACGTTAATTGCCCGCTGTGTGAGCAGCAACTACAATAGCTTTCTAATTGAATATAATATTAAATAAAAACACACACATCGATAGCAGAAATAACAACAGACAGACAGTTGAAGCGTCAAGCATAACCAATTAGAGAATTAAATGGCTGTCAATTTCATAACATATAGGGGTGGATTGCAATCCTTTTGAACCAATCAGCGTTGTGTTTAACAACGCGCATGTCTAACTGTTGATATTGCTGGGTGACTCCACCCTGTGTTGGCTAGCTAGCTAGCTAGGACTAGCAGAGCTTTGAGACTCCTTGTGCATTTACTAATTCAGTCTTGAACGAACTTTTGTCCATTGCAGAGCTCCTTTAGTTCACTCGCGTCGTTTGACAATTTCTCAACGCAAACTGTGACTACAACAACAGCAACATCGGCAGCAGCAGCAGCGGCAGCAGCAGCAGCAGAGAGTAGTGCTGGACATCATCATCATCATCATAACCATCATCATCATCATCATCAGAATCATCATCGCCATCATCAGCAGCAGCAACAACAGCAGCAGCAGCAGCAATCGACCCAACAACATCATCTATTGTTGCCCACATCCCATAGCCAGGATACGCTGCTCTCGCAGGAGGATGATCAGCTGATAAGCAATCTGGCCGATGCAGCCGTTACGCACTCAGAACTCTTTTCGGATTTATTTTTCCCCTCGGATTCGAACAACTCGTTGCTATCGCCGACGCTGGAACATCATTCGGTTGCCAGCTATCCTGATACACAGGTGGATGTGCAAGCAGCCAGTGAGACATTGATTGGCAGCAGCGAGGACATCACCAGCTCCCTTGAGAACCTTACCAAGTTGACGTGTCTGCGCGACAAGCGTCTCTCCTCCATTCAGGATCAGCCTGCTAACAGCACAGAGCAGGATCATCATTCGATTTGCCTGCTCAGTCTTCGTTCTAGCTCTGATCCGGCAATTGCCCTTCACGCCCAACAGCAACAGCAACAACAGCAACAGCAGCAGCAGCAACAACAGCAGCAACATCTGCAGGCAGTGCATCAATTGCAAAGGCAACGTCACGGCGCCAGCGATCTACTGATCTCACCCATTGGGGGTCCACTGTCGTGTGGCAGCAGTCTGCCCAGTTTCCAAGAGACCTATTCCCTTAAGTATAACAGCAGCAGCGGCAGCAGTCCCACGCCTCCCACAGCCACGCCCTCCGATCAGTTACTTACACTCAAAATGGATGATGATTGCTTCCCATTGACCAACACTGCGGCGGAAGTAATGGCAGGTCTTAGTTCGGGTCCTTCTCCAGGACAGCTGCAGTCGCTGCATCAGCTGCAACAACCCTCACACCTGACACATTCCAACAGCAACAACAACACTGGTAACAACACCAACAGTAGTACCAACAACAGCAACAGCGGTGGCTACAACTATCATGGTCACTTCAATGCCATCAATGGCGCTTCCAAGTTCTCGCCCAGCTCATCAGCCAGCTCGCTCTATGAGTACAATGGCCACAATGATTTGTTCTATGGCCAACAGCAACAACAACAGCAGCAGCAACAAGGCTATCAGCAACATGTAAGTAAAAACATTGACAACATTTCCAGCAAATGCTTAAAAAACGAATTCTTTCAAATCCTTTCGCAGAACTATAATACGCATAATGGCGAGCGATTTTCTCTGCCCACATTTCCCACCATATTAGAGCTGGAGGCAGCCAATGCAGCTGTTGCCGCCGCTGCAGCGGCAAATGCTGCTAGCAATGCTGGTCCCACCTCTGGCACCAACTCCTCCCTTGCTGCCGTCTCTTTGCCGCCCATGCGTCGTGCCTCGTTACCTGTGCAACGTTCCGTTTCGCCCGCTGCTGCACACAGTCCAAAATTGGCCAAATTGTCTTTGGGTCCGCGACATGCTCATGCCCATGCGCTGCAGGTGCAGTTGAGCTCAACGCCCAACTCAGCAGCCAGTTCTCCGGTGAGTGGAGCTGGCGTCGATCTGCTGCACAGCCAGGCGGGTAGATTACTGCAGTCGGCGAGCTCGTCGCAGTTGTGCGCCGTGTGCGGAGATACGGCTGCCTGTCAGCATTATGGCGTGCGAACCTGCGAGGGTTGCAAGGGTTTCTTCAAGCGTACAGTGCAGAAGGGTTCCAAGTATGTGTGCCTGGCGGAGAAGAGTTGTCCGGTGGATAAGCGACGGCGCAATCGCTGTCAGTTCTGTCGCTTCCAGAAGTGTCTGGTTGTGGGCATGGTCAAGGAAGTGGTGCGCACGGATTCCTTGAAGGGTCGTCGCGGCCGGCTGCCCTCCAAGCCAAAGTCACCGCAGGAGTCGCCTCCCTCACCACCCATATCCCTGATAACGGCATTGGTGCGCAGTCATGTGGACACAACACCGGATCCCTCGTGTCTGGATTATACACACTACGAGGAGCCACTTGATGCACTTACTCCACCAGTTGTGGGCGGTGCGCTGGGCATGAGTGAGGCGGACAAGGTGCAGCAGTTCTATCAATTGCTCACAAGCTCTGTGGATGTTATTAAACAGTTTGCGGAAAAGATACCTGGCTATTTGGATCTCACACCCGAGGATCAGGAGCTACTCTTTCAATCCGCCTCGCTGGAACTCTTCGTACTGCGCCTATCCTATCGTGCTCGCAGCGATGACACCAAAATGATCTTCTGCAATGGCACTGTGCTGCATCGCAACCAATGCCAGAGATCCTTTGGCGATTGGTTGAATGGCATCATGGAATTCAGTCGCAGTCTGCAAAACCTAGAGATTGACATATCCGCATTTGCTTGCCTATGCGCACTTACCCTTATAACTGGTAAGCTTACCAAATCAATCTTTCCATTCAAGTTACTAATATTCCTCTGCGCTTTTCGCTAACAGAACGTCATGGCTTGCGTGAACCCAAGAAAGTGGAGCAGCTGCAAATGAAGATTATTGGCAGTCTGCGGGATCATGTCACCTACAATGCGGAGGCTCAAAAGAAGCAACATTACTTCAGTCGTCTGTTGGGCAAATTGCCCGAGCTGCGTTCGTTGAGTGTGCAGGGATTACAGCGGATCTTCTACTTGAAACTGGAGGATTTGGTGCCAGCTCCAGCATTGATTGAGAACATGTTCGTCACCACCTTGCCCTTCTAAAAGGTGCCACAGACACATACACACACACACAACATCACACAACTTTGCTTCCTTATACTTTAGCTTTTATGAACACACAAAACAAGAAAATAATAAACCTAATATATATGTTTGTATATATGTACGTACGTAAGTTTAAAGTATACTTTAACCCCCCAACTAGATACTAAGTGATCTCAAACAGAATGAGATAGCAAAAGTATATATCCAAAATACAATAAACAAAAATGAAAAAAAAGTATGTCAAGTAGTTGTAGAAGGAGAAAAGAAATTTTCCATTCATGCGTAGCGAGTGGAAAACATTTGACAGCCGGACTAACCACAAAACAAATTGACCACGGAATCAGAATTAGAAAACCCCAATTCATGAATATTTCACAACATTTCAGCGAGTTCAGATTTCAGCGGGTTCAAGTCGATAAATTGCCTAGAAGCCAGGCGAGTGAGGTATTCGTGACTTGTCTGTCAGATTGCGGGAACAGAAATCACACACAACTTGTTGACGTTAATTGTTTTATTCCAACTGTCAAAATCAATAGGCAGCAACACGCACATACCTGTATATATACACATAACAACCCTTTATTTCTACTGTTCTATTATATTCTTTTTCAATTTGACCAATTTTCTACTTGCCTTCAAGTACAAATCACAGAGTTCTATCGTCTTGCCTTTCCGTAGCTTACTTCTAGTCAATTGTTTTAAGGTATTGGTCAATTGAAAAAGAATATAATGAACATAGAAATAAAGGGTTGTTATGTGTATATATACAGGTATGTGCGTGTTGCTGCCTATTGATTTTGACAGTTGGAATAAAACAATTAACGTCAACAAGTTGTGTGTGATTTCTGTTCCCGCAATCTGACAGACAAGTCACGAATACCTCACTCGCCTGGCTTCTAGGCAATTTATCGACTTGAACCCGCTGAAATCTGAACTCGCTGAAATGTTGTGAAATATTCATGAATTGGGGTTTTCTAATTCTGATTCCGTGGTCAATTTGTTTTGTGGTTAGTCCGGCTGTCAAATGTTTTCCACTTGCTACGCATGAATGGAAAATTTCTTTTCTCCTTCTACAACTACTTGACATACTTTTTTTTCTTTCTTGTTTATTGTATTTTGGATATATACTTTTGCTATCTCATTCTGTTTGAGATCACTTAGTATCTAGTTGGGGGGTTAAAGTATACTTTAAACTTACGTACGTACATATATACAAACATATATATTAGGTTTATTATTTTCTTGTTTTGTGTGTTCATAAAAGCTAAAGTATAAGGAAGCAAAGTTGTGTGATGTTGTGTGTGTGTGTGTGGCACCTTTTAGAAGGGCAAGGTGGTGACGAACATGTTCTCAATCAATGCTGGAGCTGGCACCAAATCCTCCAGTTTCAAGTAGAAGATCCGCTGTAATCCCTGCACACTCAACGAACGCAGCTCGGGCAATTTGCCCAACAGACGACTGAAGTAATGTTGCTTCTTTTGAGCCTCGGCATTGTAGGTGACATGATCCCGCAGACTGCCAATAATCTTCATTTGCAGCTGCTCCA